>JAVGWX010000024.1:20981706-21321706 GCA_036924085.1 Ariolimax columbianus | reverse complement strand
GTGGGCCCTAGTAACACAAGGGTGGACTGTAGTAGCACATGCGTGGGTCCTAGTAACATATGGGTGGAACCTAGTAACACATCCTTGTACATAGACGCTGCGACCCACGCATAGGTACATTTGTGTGGTACGTGTTGTCTTATGGCAGCCACTGCTGTCGGGGAGGAAGTGAGATCACTCTATGAGGTCTTTGCAGAGGTGACCTGTTCCCTTCCTTGTTTGTCTTGCCTTATAAGTTAGTCAGGTAGCTAGCTATTTACTGGTGGGGTAACTGGAGCTTGTTGCTACTGATGAATGAACCAGGTATCTTATTTGTCTGAAGTAAGCGACCTAGCTGTCCCTCGAGACGCTAGTTGTTTTTAAAAGCAGGTCAAGACAGAAGATGCAGCAGGGACAGTGCCTATAACTGACCAATACCCTATTCCACCTCCGAGTAGCGGCCCATGACATAGGCTACAACCACGCAACCAGGCCGAGAGATCAGGGATCAGAGAGGAAATGCAAACCCGGTTCCAAAAAAAGCCTGCTGAAATTGATTGTGTATGGCCGAAAGGCGCAGATATCACTTCCTTGTAAGTATAGACAAACTCAGCAGAGATGGGCAGACATCGATCTTTAGACTCAGAACGAGGGGACAGCGTGGCCTAGTGGTAAAGTGGCACGGCTCACAATCCGAAGGTGCTGGGTTCGATCTCCATCACAGTACCGGCCGTTACCCCGGGGAAGCAAACCCTTAGAAAATGCAGGAGGAAGCAGACCCTTACATAAAATGCACGCTGAAGTCGGATGCACTGGGCCAACAGGCGCAAAATAAAAACACAGTGGAACGCACACCGCCTTGGGGATTAGAAAAAATTAGTTGAACGGAAAAAAAAACAAGACTCAGAACGGAACATTGCAGACTCAAAGCCCATCTCCGCAGAATGGGTCTCAAAGACACTGTCACGTGTGACTGTGAAAGCCCATCTCCGCAGAATGGGTCTCAGAGACACTGTCACGTGCGACTGTGAAAGCCCATCTCCGCAGAATGGGTCTCAAAGACACTGTCACGTGTGACTGTGAAAGCCCATCTCCGCAGAATGGGTCTCAGAGACACTGTCACGTGCGACTGTGAAGGCCCATCTCCGCAGAATGGGTCTCAGAGACACTGTCACGTGCGACTGTGAAAACCCATCTCCGCAGAATGGGTCTCAGAGACACTGTCACGTGCAACTGTGAAAGCCCATCTCCGCAGGATGGGTCTCAGAGACACTGTCATGTGCGACTGTGAAAACCCATCTCCGCAGAATGGGTCTCAGAGACACTGTCACGTGCGACTGTGAAAGCCCATCTCCGCAGAATGTTTCTCAGAGACACTGTCACGTGCAACTGTGAAGGCCCATCTCCGCAGAATGGGTCTCAGAGACACTGTCACGTGCGACTGTGAAAGCCCATCTCCGCAGAATGGGTCTCAGAGACACTGTCACGTGCGACTGTGAAAGCCAATCTCCACAGAATGGGTCTCAGAGACACAGTCACGTGCGACTGTGAAAGCCCATCTCCACAGAATGGGTCTCAGAGACACTGTCACGTGCGACTGTGAAGGCCCATCTCTGCAGAATGGGTCTCAGAGACACTGTCACGTGCGACTGTGAAGGCCCATCTCCGCAGAATGGGTCTCAGAGACACTGTCACGTGCGACTGTGAAAGCCCATCTCCGCAGAATGGGTCTCAGAGACACTGTCACGTGCGACTGTGAAGGCCCATCTCCGCAGAATGGGTCTCAGAGACACTGTCACGTGCGACTGTGAAGGCCCATCCCCACAGAATGGGTCTCAGAGACACTGTCACGTGCGACTGTGAAAGCCCATCTCCGCAGAATGGGTCTCAGAGACACTGTCATGTGCGACTGTGAAAGCCCATCCCCACAGAATGGGTCTCAGAGACACTGTCACGTGCGACTGTGAAGGCCCATCCCCACAGAATGGGTCTCAGAGACACTGTCACGTGCGACTGTGAAGGCCCATCTCCGCAGAATGGGTCTCAGAGACACTGTCACGTGCGACTGTGAAGGCCCATCCCCACAGAATGGGTCTCAGAGACACTGTCACGTGCGACTGTGAAAGCCCATCTCCGCAGAATGGGTCTCAGAGACACTGTCACGTGCGATTGTGGAATACCCAAGCAAACATCAGGACTGCCCTACTTATACAGACAGAATAAATGCAGTGTGGCCTGGGGGAGCTGTGTGGGACCAGTGATAACCTGAAATGCAGTCTGCTATGTGAACATCACCGGGCTAGAAGCACAGCATCAGTTGATCGAAGAAGAAGAAGCGAACACAATGTCACATATGTCCTTTCCAAGACGAATGCCGAAGAAGAAAAGCAGAATATTAAATATTTCATTTGAAATCCCGATGCACTGGATTACTGGACGACCCATTCTTCAGCGCCGATTACCTCGTTGCGGGTCCCAACTTCTAAAGAGTCGCCCATCTGTGGATTCGTGAATGTTGTTGTGGGATGTAAGGGAGTTGGACTAACATGTTGGTGGTCGTCCCCGTGGTCGTTTCTTGTCTCTGGGGTACCATATTGCTGTCGCTGTGCTTCATCGATTGTCCGTTCTTCGCAGTACATGCCCCCCCGCCCCCCACCATAGTGATGTTTGAACTTGTCTGCATAAATAACTGCACCTTCCACCAGGGACAATTGTCAGAGTTATGAAGACCTTTTGTGCACTGGCTAAGCGTCTCTCGAGGGAGGCTTGGGCCACTCACTCTGAGTTGGTCTCCATCTCTTTCGTGAGTGTCCATGTTTCCACCGCATAAAATATTGCAGGTATTATTATGGAGTTGTGGAGAGGTACGCAGGTTCATCCCAATATACTCTCTATTTAATTTGAGAATATGTTTTGACTAACATCTTAACAAATGGTTGCTCGACTTTCTTCTCTTTCAGCACAACAGCTGACTATTCCCACCTCAGCATCGCTTATAGCTATCCCAAAGGCACCTACGCCAACACCAGCACAGACTCCTCCCCCCAGTGCCCGGACACCCACACCCACATCAGCAGTGTCGCGGAGGCCTTCAGCAGCAGAGCTTATTACTTTACCGACACCATCAGCAGGGCAGCAGCAGCAAAACATAACAGGCTTCCTGCAAGGTGGGCCATGAGTGCATCTTTACAAGTCTTCATCTTTATGCTAGTTTCTTTTCTGAACTTTTTCAGAACTTCATTTTTTTAGGCTTGGACCAAATTAATTTTCATTTATAAAAAAACAAATAAGTGCATGCCTTTTTTTTTATGTAACTATTTCGCCCCACAATATAGATAAACATTTCATTGGCTCTTTCCATCTAGTCAGATCATAGTAAATGTGCTTTGAAAAAAGGGATGTAACGATATTCCATGACGGTAACGAATGTGACTCGTAAGACCAATCCTAGCAGAGAAGCATCTTCCACAATGTGTGCAAGAAAAGTCAGAACCGTTTGTGGCATCGCATTGTGTGGTGTGTCCTCTCAAACGCTGAGTCCTTAGCCTATCTCCTTTGTTTGTATTCCATGTTTAATCCTGCCCCTCCATGAAACATGATCTATGACTCCAAATCGATGCCCTCGTCATTCATATCCCGAATGTATTTATTATTCACTGCTTTTGGTGCCAGTGTTCTAAGATTTTTCTTCATTTTGACTACATGCTTCCATTGATATTCTTCTGATTTATTGTTGCTCATTGACTCCTACATTCCAGGTTTAACATCAGGAACATCGCAGATTAATACAGGTATGTCATCATTTGTATAGGTGGATTATATTGAGGTCGGATTTAGATAAAATTCGAGAATGATCTGTGAGCTGGCAAATGGAGTTTAATGTAGATAAATGTAGTCACCCACATAGGTAGATCCAATATGGAACATAATTACAGAATGGGCGAGAACAATATTAGAAAGATAGATAAGGAAAGGGACCTAGGGGTTATAATAGATCATACAGGTGAGTGAGTAAGTCCAGGTAGCAGTGGAAATGCCAAATGCAATGTTAGGGATGATAAAAAGAAATATTAAATATAGGAGCAAGGAGGTGATCGTCAAACTATATAAAGCTTTAGTTAGACCTAGATTGGAGTACTGTGTACAGGTGTGGAGTCCTTATCGTAGAGGGGATATAAACATGCTGGAAAGAATACAAAAAAGAGCGACAAAGATGATAGCGGGATTCCAGAATTAGTTATGCCCACAATGAGTAGGTTTGCTCTCTTGTGCGCACTGAAAAGGACGTTAAGTGGTGGGTTGGATTAGCTTTCCTCATCCTGAGCATGCATATAAAGGTGGACTAGGGTGATCCAGGCAGGTGTGCTATGCTTGGCTTCATCTGCATGTCGCTCACTACTATGGGGATCATGTTGATCCCTCATCTCGTTAGTCAGGATACTATGAAAATAGCCCATTTCCAGGGAGGGCTACGAGGAAGCTACGGTGAGGGTCTTGGCCAGTTTATTTTGCCTGACCCTGACTAACACGTCTGATTAGTATATTGTGCCTGACCCTGACTAACACGTCTGATTAGTATGTTGTGCCTGACCCTGACTAACACGTCTGACTAGTATGTTGTGCCTGACCCTGACTAACACATCTGACTAGTATGTTGTGCCTGACCCTGACTAACACGTCTGATTAGTATGTTGTGCCTGACCCTGACTAGCACGTCTGATTAGTATGTTGTGCCTGACCCTGACTAACACGTCTGACTAGTATGTTGTGCCTGACCCTGACTAACACATCTGACTAGTATGTTGTGCCTGACCCTGACAAACACGTCTGACTAGTATGTTGTACCTGACCCTGACTAACACGTCTGATTAGTATGTTGTGCCTGACCCTGACTAACATGTCTGATTAGTATGTTGTGTCTGACCCTGACAAATATATCTGATTAGTATGTTGTGCCTGACCAGACGTTAGTCTTCCTCCTCATGACATTCGTCAACCTACTTGATCATTATCATGTATTTTGTCCTTTGCAGAACGTCGCTCTCAAATTGCCGATCTATAAAACTCTTGATCTTTGGTTAGCTCTCCCGCCTCTGTCACCGTCATCCTCACAACCTCTTCAAAGTCCTATGTCCATCTCTTCCTCGGGCTACCTCTGCATTGCTTGCCAGATACCAAACACTCCAGTATCGTTTTTTTCTAGACCATTGTGACGTTTGTTGTGGCCAAAACAGCCAAAATGAATGAAGTTCTTAAACATCCTGTAAGGACCCAGTTAGGGAGCTGGGTTAGCGCGCTGGCTTTGCATCTGAGTGGTCCTGGGTTCATTCCCCAGTTGAGGCGGTAATGTTTTTTCAGACCACGATGGCTCCTGGGTCGACCCAGCCTTAAATGGGTACCTATTCAGGCCGGGAAGTAAAAGCGGCGAGGGAGAGGAGATGGCTACCGCTCTCATATAGCCGAGCCTTTGAAATGTGAAATCGCTAACACCTCACACCCCTACGGCAGTAATGCTATAGATTACTTTACTTTACTTTTAAGGACCCAAAGATGCAGCATTTCTGCGACTCATAGCTGGCTGCTTGTATCAAGGTCCGGGAACAAGAGCTGACCAAGACCCAGTTCCATCTACAAGCTGCGGCCCTGGCAACAGGCTGCACTAGTGTAGTCTGGATTAGAGAATAGGGATAGCGGTGGGAAGGCAAACTCAGTACCCAAAAAATGCTAGCTGAAATTGGATGTGTCTGGCTGAAAGGCGCAGACATCACAGCCTTGTTGTGAACTACTACACAATGTCACAATATCCTTTTAAAGATAAACGCCGAAGAAGAAAAGAAGAAGGAAGGGGGAGGAGGAAGAAGAGAAAAGAAGAAAGGAGGTAGAGAAGAGTGAGAAGAGGAGGAAGAGCTGCTGAAGACGGATGTGTTGGACCGAAAGGTGCAAATATCGCAGTCAAGCTGTAAACTAGCGACACAACGCATTTCATTCTCCGGACTACATCCTGCTACTTGCAAAGCTCTGTTCAGAGCTTGGTAGCGGGAGATTGAGAACGAACGCAGAAGAAGAGGAGGAAGAAAAAGAAGAAGAAGAAGGAGGGGGATAGGGAGAAAGAAGGAAGGAAGGAGAAGATGAGGAGGAAGAATGCAGTCTAATCTAACGATGCAGTGACGCCCTTCTGCCTAACTCAAGACAGCGTGAGTTTCATAAACAAACATTTCTTTCAGGAGAAAATCCAGGCTCCGTTCATCAGTCACAACAAGGCAACATCGCCAACATTAGTATTGGAAACCTGAGTAGCCTTCCGCCAAACATCAACATCCAAGGCCTGAGCGGAATACCTGGAGTCAACATTACAAACCTGTCCGGCCTTCAGCAGATGCAGGTGAGAATAACGTTTTAATCATCTTCATCTCTTTTATCCAATGAAGGTTGAAGGAGAGGGCTTGACTTCATTGCCTCGGGTTTCCCCATATGGCTCAGTCTCTCTCAGCAAAAAGGTATCCCCGCCTGCCGAGAGCAACGCACAAAGGACGAACTTCGTAGCTCCAGCGATGAACCCAGAAATCTCAGGAAAAATTGACATCATGAACTGACCGTCGCAGTTCAAATTCGAACCCCGACCTTCCGAACACGAGGCAAGTGGCTTGACCACTTCACCACAGAGACCCCACTTTTATTCAATTGTGTGTTGAACTTTGTTTATTTTTTGTTGATTTTGTTGGCGTTAGTTTACTTCTCTATTCCCCAAGGCGGGCATTGCACTATGGTTATTATTTTGCGCCTGTCGGCCCAGTGCATCCGACTTCTGCATGTATTTTATGTAAGGGTCTGCTTCTTCCTGCATTTTCTAAGAGTTTGCTTCCCAGGGGTAACGGCCGGTGCTGTGATGAATGAAGATCAAACCCAGCACTTGCGAGATGTGAGCCGTGTTACTTAACCACTAGCCCACACTGTCCCGTGTGGGGAACTGAGTCGCTAGTCCAGTCAGGCTCAAAATACTGACCAGGAATTGGAATTCACGTCAGGGTCAGTCACAATACACTGACCACTATCTCTCTTCCATGTAGCATTCGCTAGAAACAGGCTGTTTTCAAGGCAACACTGGCTGACGAGATGTGGATCGATGTGATCCCCGTAGTAGATGAAGTAAATCATAACACAAACGCCGCATGAAGGACTGCGGCCCACCTTCATCAGCATGCTCGGGATGTAACAAAAACTACAACCTGCCACTTAACGTCCTTTTCAGGGCGCAGACAAGAGTCAACTTACTCATTATGGGCATTCAACAACAACAAAAGCCAACAGGCAACAAACAACAACAAACAAATAAACAAACAAGAACAACTGACAACAACAACAATTAACAACAGCAACAACAACGCCATACAATTGTTCCGTTAAACATATAACCACTCTGAATTGTGTGAGGTAAAAAGTGACGTGCCACAGGGCTCGGTTTAGACCAATTTTTTTTCTTGATATATATCGGATCCATGATTACAAAATTCGCAGATAACATAGAACTGCAGTAGTGTCTCATCTAAAGCAGAAGTGGATATATTGATGTCGGATTTAGATAAAATTCAGGAATGGTCTGCGAGCTGGCAAATGGAGTTTATTGTAGATAAATGTACAGTCATCCACATGGATAGATCCAATATGGAATGTAATTTCACAATGATTGATAAAGAATGTATATGTCACCTACAGAGCACAGAGTTCCATCTTGTGTTTTGACTTTATTGTTTAAGGTGTCCCTGGCACAGATTGGTGTTCCTGTGCCCATCACAATGATCAACAATAACCCATCTCTGTTGCAAGCACAGGCAGGACTGCTGGTAAGTTTTGTAAGGTTGTAATGTGCTGGTAAGTTTTGTAAGGTTGTAATGTGCTGGTAAGTTTTGTAAGGTTGTAATGTGCTGGTAAGTTTTGTAAGGTTGTAATGTGCTGGTAAGTTTTGTAAGGTTGCAATGTGCTGGTAAGTTTTGTAAGGTTGCAATGTGCTGGTAAGTTTTGTAAGGTTGTAATGTGCTGGTAAGTTTTGTAAGGTTGTAATGTGCTGGTAAGTTTTGTAAGGTTGTAATGTGCTGGTAAGTTTTGTAAGGTTGCAATGTGCTGGTAAGTTTTGTAAGGTTGTAATGTGCTGGTAAGTTTTGTAAGGTTGTAATGTGCTGGTAAGTTTTGTAAGGTTGTAATGTGCTGGTAAGTTTTGTAAGGTTGCAATGTGCTGGTAAGTTTTGTAAGGTTGCAATGTGCTGGTAAGTTTTGTAAGGTTGTAATGTGCTGGTAAGTTTTGTAAGGTTGTAATGTGCTGGTAAGTTTTGTAAGGTTGCAATGTGCTGGTAAGTTTTGTAAGGTTGTAATGTGCTGGTAAGTTTTGTAAGGTTGCAATGTGCTGGTAAGTTTTGTAAGGTTGCAATGTGCTGGTAAGTTTTGTAAGGTTGTAATGTGCTGGTAAGTTTTGTAAGGTTGCAATGTGCTGGTATGTTTTGTAAGGTTGTAATGTGCTGGTAAATTTTGTAAGGTTGTAATATGCTGGTAAGTTTTGTAAGGTTGTAATGTGCTGGTAAGTTTTGTAAGGTTGTAATGTGCTGGTAAGTTTTGTAAGGTTGTAATGTGCTGGTAAGTTTTGTAAGGTTGCAATGTGCTGGTAAGTTTTGTAAGGTTGTAATGTGCTGGTAAGTTTTGTAAGGTTGTAATGTGCTGGTAAGTTTTGTAAGGTTGCAATGTGCTGGTAAGTTTTGTAAGGTTGTAATCTGCTGGTAAGTTTTGTAAGGTTGCAATGTGCTGGTATGTTTTGTAAGGTTGCAATGTGCTGGTATGTCATCTTTGTTTCTGTGTCTCTACAGCAAATTTGTACAGAAACCATCACTCCAAGAGCACATGCATGCTTTTCATTGTGGTCATCTATGGCTTACTTACTTACTTCCCCTGTCCTGTTCACCATGACTTACTGACTTCACCTGTCCTGGTCACCTTGACTTACTGACTTCACCTGTCCTGGTCACCATGACTTAATTACTTCCCCTGTCCCGATCACCACTCTTACTTACTTCCCCTGTCCTGGTCACCACTCTTACTTACTTCCCCTATCCTGATCACCACACTTACTTCCCCTGCCCTGATCACCACTCTTACTTACTTCCCCTATCCCGATCACCACGACTCACTTACTTCCCCTGTCCTGGTCACCACAACTTACTTACTTCCCCTGTCCCGATCACCACTCTTACTTACTTCCCCTGCCCTGGTCACCACTCTTACTTACTTCCCCTGCCCTAGTCACCACGACTTACTTACTTCCCCTGTCCTGGTCACCACTCTTAATTACTTCCCCTGCCCTGGTCACCGCTCTTACTTCCCCTGTCCTGGTCACCACTCTTACTTACTTCCCCTGTCCTGGTCACCACTCTTACTTACTTCCCCTGTCCTGGTCACCACTCTTACTTACTTCCCCTGCCCTGGTCACCACTCTTACTTACTTCCCCTGTCCTGATCACCACTCTTACTTACTTCCCCTGCCCTGGTCACCACTCTTACTTACTTCCCCTGCCCTGGTCACCACTCTTACTTACTTCCCCTGCCCTGGTCACCACTCTTACTTACTTCCCCTGTCCTGATCACCACTCTTACTTACTTCCCCTGCCCTGGTCACCACTCTTACTTACTTCCCCTGTCCTGATCACCACTCTTACTTACTTCCCCTGCCCTGGTCACCACTCTTACTTACTTCCCCTGCCCTAGTCACCACGACTTACTTACTTCCCCTGTCCTGGTCACCACTCTTACTTACTTCCCCTGCCCTGGTCACCACAACTTACTTTCCCTGCCCTGGTCACCACTCTTACTTACTTCCCCTGCCCTGGTCACCACAACTTACTTACTTCCCCTGCCCTGGATCACCACTCTTACTTACTTCTCCTGCCCTGGTCACCACAACTTACTTACTTCCCCTGCCCTGGTCACCACGACTTACTTACTTCCCCTGCCCTGGTCACCACAACTTACTTACTTCCCCTGCCCTGGTCACCACGACTTACTTACTTCCCCTGCCCTGGTCACCACGACTTACTTACTTCCCCTGCCCTGGTCACCACGACTTACCTACTTCCCCTGCCCTGGTCACCACGACTTACTTACTTCCCCTGCCCTGGTCACCACGACTTACTTACTTCCCCTGCCCTGGTCACCACGACTTACTTACTTCCCCTGCCCTGGTCACCACGACTTAATTACTTCCCCTGTCAAGGGCACCACATCAAGGCACCATGTTTCCAATGTTGAGCCACACTATTGCCTTGTCACTCCCCCTCAGCATGTCATCAATATTACATGTTTCCACAAAGTTTAGGCAGATCATCCAGAGATCTGGCTCTTGTGTAACTGCAAAGTCTCATGATGCATTGGTAGTACATCACTAGTGAAAGAATTGGCCGACTGAAAAGTCATTTCCAGGGAACTCCTGATTGCTGTGTTAATTATAATCTGCATTTGGTAGACTTCATACAAAGGTGTGGGATCAGGACTCAAACAAAAATAAAGGTCTATGCTGGAATTGTTCTACCTACCCTCTTATATGCATGTGGACAGTCTATAGTCGCCATGCTAGTTAATTAAACCACATCCACACGCACTGCCTGCTGAAACTACTGAAGATTAGATGGCAGGACATGGTGCCAAATACAGACGTGTTAGCGTGATCGGGCATGTCCAGTATACATACCATGATATGTGCAGCACAGCTGAGACGTACTGACCGTGTGGTACGCATGTCGGATCAACGTCTACCAAAAGAGCTGCTCAAAATGGCAAGAGAGCAAGTGGTGGGCAGCGATAAAGGTACACAGACACACTTAAGAGATCACTGATCTAGTGTATTAACCATGTTGACTGGGAAAGAATCGTCACCAATCACTCAAACTGGCGCAACACTATTGCGGATGATGTTCAGAGACATGCAGCATCAAGAATAGATTATGCGTTACAGAGATGATCCCTCCGCAAGTCAGCTCACATCAACCCCGGTGGAAGGAGGTGTCTTATTTCCCTGTACAAAGTGCGACAGACAATTCAAGGCTCAGATTGACTTATTTAGTCATCTTCGAACTCATGCGAACAGTGAATGCTGACAAAAGTGGTCCTCATTGATTACGATGGACGAACAACAAGTATAATCTACTTGGAGACTTCTTTCATGTTTTAAATTTGTAACTGTGGTCCATTGATTTGGCAGAAACCATCACTCTAAAGAACGTATGCATGCTTCTCGTTATGGCCATCTGTGGATGTGACTCAATGATTTGACAGAAACCATCACTCTAAAGAACGTATGCTTTCTTCTCATTATAGCCATCTGTGGATGTGACTCAATGATTTGACAGAAACCATCACTCTAAAGAACGTATGCATGCTTCTCTCACAAATGTCGTAGCGTGGCTACTTACTGCTTGTAAGGAATTAGATAAGACTATAATTCAACAAGGCTTCCTCACGTGTTATATTTTAAATAAACTTTGTTTTGTGGGAGAAATATTGAAAAATCTCTCGGCAGTTGGAAATCGAAACGAGTAGGCTTGATGGCCGCTGCCTGGGTAAAATTCAAATTCAAAATCTACTCAAATTATTCTAGGGATTCTCGTCCCACAGAGAATATGCCACAAAAAGGCGACTGACTGTAACATCAGGTCTTGGTTATGTGGTTAGTGGAGCGGCATAGATGATGCCTGACAGGCTGCTGGTCTTCCTTGCTCTAATTTACACTTCCACCACCACCAGTCCCAAAAATAAGTGACCTGGCAAATCACCAGCGGATATTCCCCTGCTAAAAAATATGAAACAAAGGAGGTCACAACATCCCAACAACGTCTAAACGACACAAGTTGACTGAAGATAGATTGATAAAAGATTGAAAAATCATGACATATTATACGTGAATTTTGGGATCAAGCGCATGAGCTGCAGTGGTCAGCGACCCATAGCTGACTGCTAGCGTCAGGGCCAGCGAACCAAAGCTGCCAAGACCCTTCTACACCTCCACGCGGTGATCCTGTATAACAGGCTGCAGCAGAGCAGACTGGCTAAGGAGAAGGGATCGAAGAGGGAATGCTAACCCGGTACTCAAAAAATGCTTGCTGAAGTCGGATGTGTTGGACCAAAAGGTGCAAATATCGCAGTCAAGATGTAAACTACGACACAATGCATTCCGTTCTCTGGACTACATTCTGCTACTTAAGCCTTTTCAGGGCTTGGTAGCGGGAGATTGAGAACGAACGAAGCCAAGCCAAGACAAACGTGAATTTTCATTTTACCCAATGAAGTTGGGCTAAATCAAGTTTTGTTTTCCTTCTTCTTTCTTCTCTGAAACAGGCCACAGCATCTACAACATCTGGAACCAACGCCACTACTTTTGTCACCATGGTTACAGCACTGCAGGCTGCATCATCCAACACTACCACCAGCACAAGTGCATCAGGAACTTTGCAAGCTTCATCTTCCACTGGTAGGCATTGTAATTTATTCCACGTAAATCGACTAATTTAAGTTGATAAATTTTAAGGCAGCGTCACGCTGAAGCTGTATGCTTCATCTGTCTGAAAGTTAGCATCCCGTTAATACTCCAGTGTGGCTTATTGGGAATTTGGTATGAGGCGTGTTCAGATGAGACTGGACCTAACTGCACCAAGTGAACATACGTACATGATGAGGTCACTCCTTTTTAAAAAAATAATATTTTAATTTGCGTTCGCCTTATTTCTCCAATCCCCAAGGCGATGTGTGTGTGTGTTGCATTGTGATTTTTATTTTGCGCCTATTGGCCCAGTGCATCCGACTTCAGCATGCATTTTATGCAAGGGTCTGCTTCCTCCTGCATTTTATAAGGGTTTGCTTCCCCGGGGTAACGGCCGGTGCTGTGATGGGCATCGAACCCAGCACCTTCGGCTTGTGAGCCGTGCCACTTAACCACTAGACCACGCCTAGTGAATTTTGCTGAGCAACTGCCGTTAGGCCTACTCTTTTTGATTTCCAACTGCTAAGGTATTTTTAATGTGCACGCCACTGCACACGGGTCTCTGATCTCACTACTCAGAGATCAGGAGAAATATTTACCAAATGATCCGCGTGAAAAAATCCCAGGATTTGAACCTGCAACCTCCAGCACCCGAATTGATTTATTATGATATTGGATTGAATTTTGAGAATGTTATGTAAGAATGGAGGAGTGTCGCAAATGTCATGCTAGTGTGCAAAAAGTAGAAATTGTTGTATGTGTGCACCTGTTACAATAAAAGTTCCACCCATCGGGAGCAGTTCACACTAGTGTCGCTAGGCCTACGATCATCGTCAACTCACCCGGCCATCAACGATACCATTGCTGTGGTATAGATCTTGCTCATTGTTATCACTCTATCTCAATATCTGATTGGTTATCATCATAATCAAAGTCTAGCTTGTCAAATAGATCGAACAAATTCCCTCTTGACGACCCTGCGTTATCACTATCAGATAAATCGCTCATTTTTGTGTGAAAATGCACTGGTTTTAACATCCAAGTTCTTCTCTGCACTTTATCGATACTCTCTCCTTGCATAGTCTGCACTTTATCAATACTTTCTCCTTCCATAGGAATTCAAACCAGAAGGCAACGATAGGTGTAGTAACTGAGAAACGAACGCAATGAGAACAAGTGGTTTTCAGTGGTTTAGTATTTGAGGGTGTCAGTGGTTACCAGCGATATAGGACTTTTGGGTCTTAATAGCCGAAGGCAATCCGCAGTAGGTTTTTTTTTAAAAATTGTGCGCAGCTTATTATACCTGGAGGAAGGTACAAATAATTTGGGTAAATTTTTTAACTAGAGTTATTGAATTTTGTGCAGCATAGACAAACTTGGCAGAGATGGGCATATCTTCAGACTCAGGATTGCAGACTCAAGGCCCACCTCCACATAATGGGTCTCCGAGACACCGCCATGTGCGATTGTGGAGCACCCAATCAAACACCAGGACATATCCTGCAGGACTGACCTACTTTTACAGACCAAAGAGAGGCAGCCTGGTCCAGGGGAAGTGACCATGCACAAACAGCTGTGGGGGGGGGGGGGGGGGGCCGAAGACCTGAAACGCAGTCTCTTTCGTGAACCTTACCGGACTAGAAGCACAGCATCAGTTGATCGTGAACCTTACTGGACTAGAAGCACAGCATCAGTTGATCGTGAACCTTACTGGACTAGAAGCACAGCATCAGTTGATCGTGAACCTTACTGGACTAGAAGCACAGCATCAGTTGATCGTGAACCTTACTGGACTAGAAGCACAGCATCAGTTGATCATGAACCTTACTGGACTAGAAGCACAGCATCAGTTGGTCGTGAACCTTACCTGGTTGGAAGCACAGTATCAGTTGATCGTGAACCTTACTGGACTAGAAGCACAGCATCAGTTGATCGTGAACCTCACCGGACTTGAAGCACATCATCAGTTGATCGTGAACCTCACCGGACTAGAAGCACAGCATCAGTTGATCGTGAACCTTACTGGACTAGAAGCACAGCATCAGTTGATCGTGAACCTTACTGGACTAGAAGCACAGCATCAGTTGATCGTGAACCTTACTGGACTAGAAGCACAGCATCAGTTGATCGTGAACCTTACTGGACTAGAAGCACAGCATCAGTTGATCGTGAACCTTACTGGACTAGAAGCACAGCATCAGTTGATCGTGAACCTTACTGGACTAGAAGCACAGCATCAGTTGATCGTGAACCTCACCGGACTAGAAGCACAGCATCAGTTGATCGTGAACCTCACTGGACTTAAAGCACAGCATCAGTTGATCGTGAACCTCACCGGACTAGAATCACAGCATCAGTTGATCGTGAACCTCACTGGACTAGAAGCACAGCATCAGTTGATCATGAACCTCACCGGACTAGAAGCACAGCATCAGTTGATCATGAACCTCACCGGACTAGAAGCACAGTATCAGTTGATCATGAACCTCACCGGACTAGAAGCACAGCATCAGTTGATCATGAACCTCACCGGACTAGAAGCACAGCATCAGTTGATCATGAACCTCACCGGACTAGAAGCACAGCATCAGTTGATCGTGAACCTCACCGGACTAGAAGCACAGCATCAGTTGATCATGAACCTCACCAGACTAGAAGCACAGCATCAGTTGATCATGAACCTCACCGGACTAGAAGCACAGCATCAGTTGATCGTGAACCTCACCGGACTAGAAGCACAGCATCAGCTCTTTGAAGAAAAATAATTTTGTGCTGGCAGCAGCCGTTAAACCTACTCTTTTCGATTTGTACTGCCAAGAGATTTTTAACGTTCTCGACACTGAACACGGGAGTCTGATCTCACTACCCAGAGATCAGGGGAATTTTTACCAGAAGTTCCATCGTGAAAAAATCCTGATCTCCACCATGATTTGAACCTGTGATCTCCGGCACCCAAGATGGACACCTTACCTCGAAACCACCGAGTCCCCATAAATGTACGACCTAATTGGTTCACGAATCCGAACCCATGCAAGTTTGTTTTGTGAACAGTGCTGCTAATCGCTTCTCTAATATGCCGAAACTCTATTGATTAATTTGACAATGAATTGCAAATAGAATTGTGGTAAAGAGAGACATTACTGTTCCTATAACCCCTACCACAGGCCAGTCCTCCAGTACCACGTCCATGATACCGCAAGGCTCAGGCATGCTGTCATTCGGACTCAGCAGCCTGGCGCAACTCATGCCTGTCTCATCCAAAACTCCAGGAGCTGCTAACATCCGAGGGTCAACTACCATGCCCCTTCTGCAGGTGAGAGACTTCTATAATTGGAGACTAAATGTCCTATTTCACTTGTATACTTGGAGACTCAATGTTCTATTTCACTTCTATAATTGGAGACTCAATGTCCTATTTCACTTGTATACTTGGAGACTCAATGTCCTATTTCACTTGTATACTTGGAGACTCAATGTCCTATTTCACTTGTATACTTGGAGGCTCAATGTCCTATTTCACTTGTATACTTGGAGACTCAATGTCCTATTTCACTTGTATACTTGGAGACTCAATGTCCTATTTCACTTGTATACTTGGAGGCTCAATGTCCTATTTCACTTCTATACTTGGAGACTCAATGTCCTATTTCACTTGTATACTTGGAGACTCAATGTCCTATTTTACTTGTATACTTGGAGACTCAATGTCCTATTTTACTTGTATACTTGGAGGCTCAATGTCCTATTTTACTTGTATACTTGGAGACTCAATGTCCTATTTCACTTGTATACTTGGAGACTCAATGTCCTATTTTACTTGTATACTTGGAGACTCAATGTCCTATTTTACTTGTATACTTGGAGACTCAATGTCCTATTTCACTTGTATACTTGGAGACTCAATGTCCTATTTTACTTGTATACTTGGAGACTCAATGTCCTATTTTACTTGTATACTTGGAGACTCAATGTCCTATTTCACTTGTATACTTGGAGACTCAATGTCCTATTTCACTTGTATACTTGGAGACTCAATGTCCTATTTTACTTGTATACTTGGAGACTCAATGTCCTATTTTACTTGTATACTTGGAGACTCAATGTCCTATTTTACTTGTATACTTGGAGACTCAATGTCCTATTTCACTTGTATACTTGGAGACTCAATGTCCTATTTCACTTGTATACTTGGAGACTCAATGTCCTATTTCACTTGTATACTTGGAGACTCAATGTCCTATTTCACTTGTATACTTGGAGACTCAATGTCCTATTTCACTTGTATACTTGGAGACTCAATGTCCTATTTCACTTGTATACTTGGAGACTCAATGTCCTATTTCACTTGTATACTTAGAGACTCAATGTCCTATTTCACTTGTATACTTGGAGACTCAATGTCCTATTTCACTTGTATACTTGGAGACTCAATGTCCTATTTCACTTCTATACTTGGAGACTCAATGTCCTATTTCACTTGTATACTTGGAGACTCAATGTCCTATTTTACTTGTATACTTGGAGACTCAATGTCCTATTTTACTTGTATACTTGGAGACTCAATGTCCTATTTTACTTGTATACTTGGAGACTCAATGTCCTATTTTACTTGTATACTTGGAGACTCAATGTCCTATTTTACTTGTATACTTGGAGACTCAATGTCCTATTTTACTTGTATACTTGGAGACTCAATGTCCTATTTTACTTGTATACTTGGAGACTCAATGTCCTATTTTACTTGTATACTTGGAGACTCAATGTCCTATTTTACTTGTATACTTGGAGACTCAATGTCCTATTTTACTTGTATACTTGGAGACTCAATGTCCTATTTTACTTGTATACTTGGAGACTCAATGTCCTATTTTACTTGTATACTTGGAGACTCAATGTCCTATTTCACTTGTATACTTGGAGGCTCAATGTCCTATTTCACTTGTATACTTGGAGACTCAATGTCCTATTTTACTTGTATACTTGGAGACTCAATGTCCTATTTCACTTGTATACTTGGAGACTCAATGTCCTATTTCACTTGTATACTTGGAGACTCAATGTCCTATTTCACTTGTATACTTGGAGACTCAATGTCCTATTTCACTTGTATACTTGGAGACTCAATGTCCTATTTCACTTGTATACTTGGAGACTCAATGTCCTATTTTACTTGTATACTTGGAGACTCAATGTCCTATTTCACTTGTATACTTGGAGACTCAATGTCCTATTTCACTTGTATACTTGGAGACTCAATGTCCTATTTCACTTGTATAATTGTAGACTCAATGTCCTATTTCACTTGTATACTTGGAGGCTCAATGTCCTATTTCACTTGTATACTTAGAGACTCAATGTCCTATTTCACTTGTATACTTGGAGACTCAATGTCCTATTTCACTTGTATACTTGGAGACTCAATGTCCTATTTCACTTCTATACTTGGAGACTCAATGTCCTATTTCACTTGTATACTTGGAGACTCAATGTCCTATTTTACTTGTATACTTGGAGACTCAATGTCCTATTTTACTTGTATACTTGGAGACTCAATGTCCTATTTTACTTGTATACTTGGAGACTCAATGTCCTATTTTACTTGTATACTTGGAGACTCAATGTCCTATTTTACTTGTATACTTGGAGACTCAATGTCCTATTTTACTTGTATACTTGGAGACTCAATGTCCTATTTTACTTGTATACTTGGAGACTCAATGTCCTATTTTACTTGTATACTTGGAGACTCAATGTCCTATTTTACTTGTATACTTGGAGACTCAATGTCCTATTTCACTTGTATACTTGGAGGCTCAATGTCCTATTTCACTTGTATACTTGGAGACTCAATGTCCTATTTTACTTGTATACTTGGAGACTCAATGTCCTATTTCACTTGTATACTTGGAGACTCAATGTCCTATTTCACTTGTATACTTGGAGACTCAATGTCCTATTTCACTTGTATACTTGGAGACTCAATGTCCTATTTCACTTGTATACTTGGAGACTCAATGTCCTATTTCACTTGTATACTTGGAGACTCAATGTCCTATTTTACTTGTATACTTGGAGACTCAATGTCCTATTTCACTTGTATACTTGGAGACTCAATGTCCTATTTCACTTGTATACTTGGAGACTCAATGTCCTATTTCACTTGTATAATTGTAGACTCAATGTCCTATTTCACTTGTATACTTGGAGGCTCAATGTCCTATTTCACTTGTATACTTGGAGGCTCAATGTCCTATTTTACTTGTATACTTGGAGACTCAATGTCCTATTTCACTTGTATACTTGGAGGCTCAATGTCCTATTTCACTTGTATACTTGGAGGCTCAATGTCCTATTTCACTTGTATACTTGGAGACTCAATGTCCTATTTCACTTGTATACTTGGAGACTCAATGTCCTATTTTACTTGTATACTTGGAGGCTCAATGTCCTATTTCACTTGTATACTTGGAGGCTCAATGTCCTATTTCACTTGTATACTTGGAGACTCAATGTCCTATTTCACTTGTATACTTGGAGACTCAATGTCCTATTTCACTTGTATACTTGGAGACTCAATGTCCTATTTCACTTGTATACTTGGAGGCTCAATGTCCTATTTCACTTGTATACTTGGAGGCTCAATGTCCTATTTCACTTGTATACTTGGAGACTCAATGTCCTATTTCACTTGTATACTTGGAGGCTCAATGTCCTATTTCACTTGTATACTTGGAGACTCAATGTCCTATTTCACTTGTATACTTGGAGGCTCAATGTCCTATTTCACTTGTATACTTGGAGGCTCAATGTCCTATTTCACTTGTATACTTGGAGACTCAATGTCCTATTTTACTTGTATACTTGGAGGCTCAATGTCCTATTTCACTTGTATACTTGGAGGCTCAATGTCCTATTTCACTTGTATACTTGGAGACTCAATGTCCTATTTCACTTGTATACTTGGAGACTCAATGTCCTATTTCACTTGTATACTTGGAGACTCAATGTCCTATTTCACTTGTATACTTGGAGGCTCAATGTCCTATTTCACTTGTATACTTGGAGGCTCAATGTCCTATTTCACTTGTATACTTGGAGGCTCAATGTCCTATTTCACTTGTATACTTGGAGGCTCAATGTCCTATTTCACTTGTATACTTGGAGACTCAATGTCCTATTTCACTTGTATACTTGGAGGCTCAATGTCCTATTTCACTTGTATACTTGGAGGCTCAATGTCCTATTTCACTTGTATACTTGGAGACTCAATGTCCTATTTCACTTGTATACTTGGAGACTCAATGTCCTATTTCACTTGTATACTTGGAGGCTCAATGTCCTATTTCACTTGTATACTGGGAGGCTCAATGTCCTATTTCACTTGTATACTTGGAGGCTCAATGTCCTATTTCACTTGTATACTTGGAGACTCAATGTCCTATTTCACTTGTATACTTGGAGACTCAATGTCCTATTTCACTTGTATACTTGGAGGCTCAATGTCCTATTTTACTTCTATACTTGGAGACTCAATGTCCTATTTCACTTGTATACTTGGAGACTCAATGTCCTATTTCACTTGTATACTTGGAGGCTCAATGTCCTATTTCACTTGTATACTTGGAGGCTCAATGTCCTATTTCACTTGTATACTTGGAGACTCAATGTCCTATTTCACTTGTATACTTGGAGACTCAATGTCCTATTTCACTTGTATACTTGGAGACTCAATGTCCTATTTCACTTGTATACTTGGAGACTCAATGTCCTATTTCACTTGTATACTTGGAGGCTCAATGTCCTATTTTACTTCTATACTTGGAGACTCAATGTCCTATTTCACTTGTATACTTGGAGACTCAATGTCCTATTTCACTTGTATACTTGGAGACTCCTATTTCACTTGTATACTTGGAGGCTCAATGTCCTATTTCACTTGTATACTTGGAGACTCAATGTCCTATTTCACTTGTATACTTGGAGACTCAATGTCCTATTTCACTTGTATACTTGGAGACTCAATGTCCTATTTCACTTGTATACTTGGAGACTCAATGTCCTATTTCACTTGTATACTTGGAGACTCAATGTCCTATTTCACTTGTATACTTGGAGACTCAATGTCCTATTTCACTTGTATACTTGGAGACTCAATGTCCTATTTCACTTGTATACTTGGAGACTCAATGTCCTATTTCACTTGTAGGCTCAATGTCCTATTTCACTTGTATACTTGGAGGCTCAATGTCCTATTTCACTTGTATACTTGGAGGCTCAATGTCCTATTTCACTTGTATAATTGGAGACTCAATGTCCTATTTCACTTGTATACTTGGAGGCTCAATGTCCTATTTCACTTGTATACTTGGAGGCTCAATGTCCTATTTCACTTGTATAATTGGAGACTCAATGTCCTATTTCACTTGTATACTTGGAGGCTCAATGTCCTATTTCACTTGTATACTTGGAGGCTCAATGTCCTATTTCACTTGTATACTTGGAGGCTCAATGTCCTATTTCACTTGTATACTTGGAGACTCAATGTCCTATTTCACTTGTATACTTGGAGGCTCAATGTCCTATTTCACTTGTATACTTGGAGACTCAATGTCCTATTTCACTTGTATACTTGGAGACTCAATGTCCTATTTCACTTGTATACTTGGAGACTCAATGTCCTATTTCACTTGTATACTTGGAGGCTCAATGTCCTATTTCACTTGTATACTTGGAGGCTCAATGTCCTATTTCACTTGTATACTTGGAGACTCAATGTCCTATTTCACTTGTATACTTGGAGGCTCAATGTCCTATTTCACTTGTATACTTGGAGGCTCAATGTCCTATTTCACTTGTATACTTGGAGACTCAATGTCCTATTTCACTTGTATACTTGGAGGCTCAATGTCCTATTTCACTTGTATACTTGGAGACTCAATGTCCTATTTCACTTGTATACTTGGAGACTCAATGTCCTATTTCACTTGTATACTTGGAGACTCAATGTCCTATTTCACTTGTATACTTGGAGGCTCAATGTCCTATTTTACTTCTATACTTGGAGACTCAATGTCCTATTTCACTTGTATACTTGGAGACTCAATGTCCTATTTCACTTGTATACTTGGAGGCTCAATGTCCTATTTCACTTGTATACTTGGAGGCTCAATGTCCTATTTCACTTGTATACTTGGAGACTCAATGTCCTATTTCACTTGTATACTTGGAGACTCAATGTCCTATTTCACTTGTATACTTGGAGACTCAATGTCCTATTTCACTTGTATACTTGGAGACTCAATGTCCTATTTCACTTGTATACTTGGAGGCTCAATGTCCTATTTTACTTCTATACTTGGAGACTCAATGTCCTATTTCACTTGTATACTTGGAGACTCAATGTCCTATTTCACTTGTATACTTGGAGACTCAATGTCCTATTTCACTTGTATACTTGGAGGCTCAATGTCCTATTTCACTTGTATACTTGGAGACTCAATGTCCTATTTCACTTGTATACTTGGAGACTCAATGTCCTATTTCACTTGTATACTTGGAGACTCAATGTCCTATTTCACTTGTATACTTGGAGACTCAATGTCCTATTTCACTTGTATACTTGGAGACTCAATGTCCTATTTCACTTGTATACTTGGAGACTCAATGACCTATTTCACTTGTATACTTGGAGACTCAATGTCCTATTTCACTTGTATACTTGGAGACTCAATGTCCTATTTCACTTGTAGGCTCAATGTCCTATTTCACTTGTATACTTGGAGGCTCAATGTCCTATTTCACTTGTATACTTGGAGGCTCAATGTCCTATTTCACTTGTATAATTGGAGACTCAATGTCCTATTTCACTTGTATACTTGGAGGCTCAATGTCCTATTTCACTTGTATACTTGGAGGCTCAATGTCCTATTTCACTTGTATAATTGGAGACTCAATGTCCTATTTCACTTGTATACTTGGAGGCTCAATGTCCTATTTCACTTGTATACTTGGAGGCTCAATGTCCTATTTCACTTGTATACTTGGAGGCTCAATGTCCTATTTCACTTGTATACTTGGAGACTCAATGTCCTATTTCACTTGTATACTTGGAGGCTCAATGTCCTATTTCACTTGTATACTTGGAGACTCAATGTCCTATTTCACTTGTATACTTGGAGACTCAATGTCCTATTTCACTTGTATACTTGGAGACTCAATGTCCTATTTCACTTGTATACTTGGAGGCTCAATGTCCTATTTCACTTGTATACTTTGAGGCTCAATGTCCTATTTCACTTGTATACTTGGAGACTCAATGTCCTATTTCACTTGTATACTTGGAGGCTCAATGTCCTATTTCACTTGTATACTTGGAGGCTCAATGTCCTATTTCACTTGTATACTTGGAGACTCAATGTCCTATTTCACTTGTATACTTGGAGGCTCAATGTCCTATTTCACTTGTATACTTGGAGGCTCAATGTCCTATTTTACTTGTATACTTGGAGACTCAATGTCCTATTTCACTTGTATACTTGGAGACTCAATGTCCTATTTCACTTGTATACTTGGAGGCTCAATGTCCTATTTCACTTCTATACTTGGAGGCTCAATGTCCTATTTCACTTGTATACTTGGAGACTCAATGTAATATTTCACTTGTATACTTGGAGGCTCAATGTCCTATTTCACTTGTATACTTGGAGGCTCAATGTCCTATTTCACTTGTATACTTGGAGGCTCAATGTCCTATTTCACTTGTATACTTGGAGGCTCAATGTCCTATTTCACTTGTATACTTGGAGGCTCAATGTCCTATTTCACTTGTATACTTGGAGGCTCAATGTCCTATTTCACTTGTATACTTGGAGGCTCAATGTCCTATTTCACTTGTATACTTGGAGGCTCAATGTCCTATTTCACTTGTATACTTGGAGGCTCAATGTCCTATTTCACTTGTATACTTGGAGACTCAATGTCCTATTTCACTTGTATACTTGGAGGCTCAATGTCCTATTTCACTTGTATACTTGGAGGCTCAATGTCCTATTTCACTTGTATATTTGGAGGCTCAATGTCCTATTTCACTTGTATACTTGGAGGCTCAATGTCCTATTTCACTTGTATACTTGGAGGCTCAATGTCCTATTTCACTTGTATACTTGGAGGCTCAATGTCCTATTTCACTTGTATACTTGGAGGCTCAATGTCCTATTTCACTTGTATACTTGGAGGCTCAATGTCCTATTTCACTTGTATACTTGGAGGCTCAATGTCCTATTTCACTTGTATACTTGGAGGCTCAATGTCCTATTTCACTTGTATACTTGGAGACTCAATGTCCTATTTCACTTGTATACTTGGAGACTCAATGTCCTATTTCACTTGTATACTTGGAGGCTCAATGTCCTATTTCACTTGTATACTTGGAGACTCAATGTCCTATTTCACTTGTATACTTGGAGGCTCAATGTCCTATTTCACTTGTATACTTGGAGACTCAATGTCCTATTTCACTTGTATACTTGGAGGCTCAATGTCCTATTTCACTTGTATACTTGGAGACTCAATGTCCTATTTCACTTGTATACTTGGAGACTCAATGTCCTATTTCACTTGTATACTTGGAGGCTCAATGTCCTATTTCACTTGTATACTTGGAGACTCAATGTCCTATTTCACTTGTATACTTGGAGGCTCAATGTCCTATTTCACTTGTATACTTGGAGACTCAATGTCCTATTTCACTTGTATACTTGGAGACTCAATGTCCTATTTCACTTGTATACTTGGAGACTCAATGTCCTATTTCACTTGTATACTTGGAGGCTCAATGTCCTATTTCACTTGTATACTTGGAGACTCAATGTCCTATTTCACTTGTATACTTGGAGGCTCAATGTCCTATTTCACTTGTATACTTGGAGGCTCAATGTCCTATTTCACTTGTATACTTGGAGGCTCAATGTCCTATTTCACTTGTATACTTGGAGACTCAATGTCCTATTTCACTTGTATACTTGGAGGCTCAATGTCCTATTTCACTTGTATACTTGGAGGCTCAATGTCCTATTTCACTTGTATACTTGGAGACTCAATGTCCTATTTCACTTGTATACTTGGAGGCTCAATGTCCTATTTCACTTGTATACTTGGAGACTCAATGTCCTATTTCACTTGTATACTTGGAGGCTCAATGTCCTATTTCACTTGTATACTTGGAGGCTCAATGTCCTATTTCACTTGTATACTTGGAGGCTCAATGTCCTATTTCACTTGTATACTTGGAGGCTCAATGTCCTATTTCACTTGTATACTTGGAGGCTCAATGTCCTATTTCACTTGTATACTTGGAGGCTCAATGTCCTATTTCACTTGTATACTTGGAGGCTCAATGTCCTATTTCACTTGTATACTTGGAGGCTCAATGTCTTATTTCACTTGTATACTTGGAGGCTCAATGTCCTATTTCACTTGTATACTTGGAGGCTCAATGTCCTATTTCACTTGTATACTTGGAGGCTCAATGTCCTATTTCACTTGTATACTTGGAGGCTCAATGTCCTATTTCACTTGTATACTTGGAGGCTCAATGTCCTATTTCACTTGTATACTTGGAGGCTCAATGTCCTATTTCACTTGTATACTTGGAGACTCAATGTCCTATTTCACTTGTATACTTGGAGGCTCAATGTCCTATTTCACTTGTATACTTGGAGACTCAATGTCCTATTTCACTTGTATACTTGGAGGCTCAATGTCCTATTTCACTTGTATACTTGGAGGCTCAATGTCCTATTTCACTTGTATACTTGGAGGCTCAATGTCCTATTTCACTTGTATACTTGGAGGCTCAATGTCCTATTTCACTTGTATACTTGGAGGCTCAATGTCCTATTTCACTTGTATACTTGGAGGCTCAATGTCCTATTTCACTTGTATACTTGGAGGCTCAATGTCCTATTTCACTTGTATACTTGGAGGCTCAATGTCCTATTTCACTTGTATACTTGGAGGCTCAATGTCCTATTTCACTTGTATACTTGGAGGCTCAATGTCCTATTTCACTTGTATACTTGGAGGCTCAATGTCCTATTTCACTTGTATACTTGGAGGCTCAATGTCCTATTTCACTTGTATACTTGGAGGCTCAATGTCCTATTTCACTTGTATACTTGGAGGCTCAATGTCCTATTTCACTTGTATACTTGGAGGCTCAATGTCCTATTTCACTTGTATACTTGGAGGCTCAATGTCCTATTTCACTTGTATACTTGGAGGCTCAATGTCCTATTTCACTTGTATACTTGGAGGCTCAATGTCCTATTTCACTTGTATACTTGGAGGCTCAATGTCCTATTTCACTTGTATACTTGGAGGCTCAATGTCCTATTTCACTTGTATACTTGGAGACTTAATGTCCTATTTCCCTTGTATAATTGTAGTCTCCCCCTAATAGGAGGGCGCCATGCAACACTCATCAGTGCATACGCACCCACAATGACAAATCCTCAGGAAACAAAAGATAAGTTCTATGAGGACCTTGAGGCGCTCATCGCTGCAGTCCCCAAATCTGACAAACTGGTCATCCTTGGTTGATTTTAACGCTAGGGTTGGCACAGACCATACAGCCTGGGAGGGGGCCATTGGCAGACATGGTATCGGAAAATGCAATAGTAACGGACTGCTCCTTCTGAGGACATGTGCCGCAAATGAACTACTCATTACAAACACAGCTTTCCGACTACCTGTCCGAAATAGAACCACATGGATGCACCCAAGGTCCCGCCACTGGCACCTCATTGACTATATTATCATCAGACGTAGGGATCGAGCGGATGCTATGGTAACGAAGAGCATGTGTGGTGCAGAATGTTGGACCGACCATCGACTTGTCATTGCCAAGCTAAACTTCAAGATCCAGCCTAAAATGCGCCCCCAGGGAAAGAAACCACTGAGGAGGCTAAATGTCTCAGCTCAAATACGAACCCACGAGAGGAGGCTTCCAGGAAGAGCTTGAGGGTAGACTGTCTGAGCTTCGTTTTGAAAAGAACGACATCGAAAAGAACTGGGCATCATTGAGAAACACACTCTACGATACAGCTGTTAAACACATTGGCCCACTCGCGCGCAAGCATAAGGACTGGTTTGATGAGAACGATCTAGAAATACAGGGCCTTCTCGATGCAAAACATGAAGCGCACAGGGAATACCAGAGGGACACACCATCTCCGGCAGCAAAAGCTGCCTTCAATACTGCTCGCAAAGCTGTCCAGACCAGGCTTAGAGAGATGCAAGACTCCTGGCTCAGCAAAAGAGCTGACGAAATTGAGATGTTCGCCGAGCGTCATGACACCAAACGGTTTTACGAGGCACTGAAAGCTCTCTACGGCCCGCAGCCCTCTAGTAATACTCCAGTTCGCAGTGCGGATTCTAGACAGATGGGCAGACCACTTCTGCAAAATACTAAACCACCCATCGTCCATAAATGAAGAGGCCATCCGGCGAATGCCGCAGGTGGAACTGAACCTGGCGTTGGATGAAGTAATTACTGAGGAAGTCGACAGGGCAATCAGTTCACTATCTATAGGAAAAGCTCCAGGAGCTGATGCAATACCAGCAGAGGTATATAAGACAGCTGGCCCATCCCTCACCAGAAAGATCACTGAACTCTTCTGTCACATGTGGGCTGAAGGTAAAATTCCGCAGGAGCTAAAGGACGCCTCAATCGTTCACCTGTACAAAAGAAAAGGCAATCGTCAGGAATGCGACAATCATCGTGGAATATCGCTACTCTCCGTAGCAGGCAAGATCCTAGCGCGCTTACTGCTAAACAGGCTCAACAAACACCTTGAACAAAGCCACCACCTCCCAGAAAGCCAATGGGGATTCAGAGCCGGAAGAGGAACAATGGACATGATTTTTGCCGCTCGCCAAGTACAAGAGAAGTGTCGAGAGCAAAATCAGGCCTTGTACACCACATTTATTGATTTGACAAAGGCATTTGATACAGTAAACAGAGGAGGGCTGTGGATGATAATGTCTAAGTTTGGCTGCCCCAACAAGTTCATAACAATGGTGAAACAGCTACACGAAGGCATGTGTGCTCGTGTACTGGACAGCGGTGCAATCTCTAAAACGTTTCTAGTATCAAACGGAGTAAAACAAGGATGTGTACTCGCCCCGACTTTGTTCAGCATGATGTTCGCGGCCACGATGACAGACGCTTTCAGATCATTGGAGCTTGGAATACCCATAAAGTACCGCACAGATGGCAAGTTACTCAATTCCAGAAGAATGAAGGCCAAAACAAAAGTGGCTGGCGACATAATCAGGGAACTTGTATTTGCTGACGACTGCGCTC
The DNA here is from genome assembly GCA_036924085.1 of Ariolimax columbianus. NCBI lineage: Eukaryota > Metazoa > Mollusca > Gastropoda > Stylommatophora > Arionidae > Ariolimax > Ariolimax columbianus. Next base: position 21,293,852 of record JAVGWX010000024.1, on the reverse strand, counting down.
TAATGAGCAACTCAGAACTGAACATGCAGATTGGAATGGACCAGTTCTCTGCCGCATGCAAAAATTTTGGCCTGACCATAAATGCCAAAAAAACAGAGGTCATGTACCAACCAGCACCAGGCATGCCGTACACAAAACCAGAGACTACAGTCAGCGGGCAGACGTTGAATGCCATAGACAAATTCACATATCTGGTCAGCACGCTGTCGAGATCTGTCAGCCTAGACGATGAGGTGGCAAGCAGAATAGCAAAGGTCAGCACAGCCTTTGGTAGAATGCGCTCGATGGTCTGGGCAAGTCGTGGCATCAGCGTCAAGACCAAACTCAAAGTCTACCGTGCAACCATCATTCCAACCTTACTATACGCTTGCGAAAGCTGGACTGTATACTCTGGACATGCAAGGAGGTTAAACCACTTCCACACAGGTTGCCTGAGGTGAATATTCCACATCCGATGGTAAGATCGTGTCACTGACATCGAGGTTCTCTCGAGGGCTAACATGCCCAGCATCCATGCACTGCTAGAAAAAGCACGACTAGGATGGGCCGGACACCTCGTCCGTATGTCAGACGAGCGGCTCCCAAAGAAGCTTCTCTACGGCGAGCTGAGAGAGGGATGGCGCGAGAGAGGGCGCCCAAAGAAACATTTTAAAGACGGTCTGAAGGACTCACTAAAAAGTTGCCAGATAGACATCGACACCTGGGAATGTCTTGCGAAAAACAGATCTGACTGGAGAAGCGCAGTCAAATCGGGTGTAGCTGTTGGTGAAGATGACCATGTTGTGAAAGCCCAGAACCGACGCGAGACGCGGAAATCCCGAGCAGCGGGAACACCATCTCCTTCTACAAACCTCGTGTGCCCGATATGTAGCAGATGTTTTCGTGCTCGCATTGGCCTGTTCAGCCACATGCGCACCCACACCCAACAGGGAAATCTGTGACAAAGATGATGTCGGCGGTCCTCATCGACAACGATGGACAGCTATTATAATTGTAGACTCAATGTCCTATTTCTCTTGTATAATTGGAGACTTAATGTCCTATTTCTCTTGTATAATTGGAGACTTAATGTCCTATTTCTCTTGTATAATTGGAGACTTAATGTCCTATTTCTCTTGTATAATTGGAGACTTAATGTCCTATTTCCTTTGTATAATTGGAGACTCAATGTGCTATCTTACTTGTGTATTTTGAGACTCAATGTTCTATTTAACTCTTTCAGGACTTGATTCTTTTTAGGTTTGGACCAAATTAATTTTCAGCTGTAGCAAAATTTCACTGCATTCCTTTTACAACTGACTATTCCACACCATAGCATAGACAAATATAGTACTCATTATATATCATTGTAAAGAAAAATGGGTACAGAAAATGAAAATATCAGTAAATTGCTGATATTTCATTATTTGAAAAAATAATTATGTTGTACAAAAAAAAATATTTAAAGGGTAGATAATTTATAAGTCAAAATATTGTAGCTCACCATCATTTTTCATTGGCCTGAATGGTTGATTTCAATTTGTCTGGTAATTTTGCAGAATAGTATCCAAAGTCCCTCAAAACACTGTTTATTTGATGTATTTATCTCCAAAAATGTTGAAATTATGTACAATTTTCCTCAATGACCAAAATCAATAAAAATATAAAAAAATTCACAACCTCCATTATTTTAGGCATCACGCCACCCATCACCAGGCCTAGTAGTCCTCTGTGGTATGGAATCCCATCACCAGGCCTAGTAGTCCTCTGTGGTATGGAATCCCATCACCAGGCCTAGTAGTCCTCTGTGGTATGGCATTGGCCTTTCTCCTTGCAGAATTGCCATTATTTTCATCACTATCAACTCTAGATGTACCTGTTATATCCTCTAAATCAGTCTCATCGCTGCTGCTTGATGATTCAGGAGCACTGATAGTCCCTGACTGGAAGCAACCACCAACTAACCCTAAGCCAGACCATTTTTATTTCTTAGCACTAGGTCTACTAGTAGTATCACTGTAATCGCTATCCTCTGAATCGTCTAATTCTGTATCAGAATCACTAACTAATAAGCTTTGAAACACAGCTATAGCTTGTTCTGCACTGTATCGTTTTGGTCTAGTAGAAGCAGTGGGCGTTGCCATTATTTTTTAGGAATCAACAAAACAGTTTAGCTACTTCAAAACGCAAATATATCACTTATTCAGTACCAAAACACGTGTGGCTTGACTCAAATGTCACGAACGGAAGCTGTTCTAGTTCTGGTTGTAATTTTTAAATAGTTTGGTTAACACAAAACCAGAATCACGACTCTACAAAACAAAAACCGAATTATCGGTTAATGGTCCTCTAGGGTTTAAATAAGAGTCCGTTATACCAGTCATTGGTCCTGAAAGAGTTAACTTGTATAATTGGAGACTCAATGTCCTATTTAACTTGTATAATTGGAGACTCGATGTGCTATCTTACTTGTATAATTGGAGACTAAATGTGCTATCTTACTTGTATAATTGGAGACTCAATGTGCTATCTTACTTGTATAATTGGAGACTCAATGTGCTATCTTACTTGTATAATTGGAGACTCAATGTGCTATCTTACTTGTATAATTGGAGACTCGATGTGCTATCTTACTTGTATAATTGTTGACTCAGTGTCCTGTTTTACTTGTATAATTTGAGACTCAATGTGCTATCTTACTTGTATAATTTGAGACTCAATGTGCTATCTTACTTGTATAATTTGAGACTCAATGTGCTATCTTACTTGTATAATTGGAGACTCGATGTGCTATCTTACTTGTATAATTGGAGACTCAATGTGCTATCTTACTTGTATAATTGGAGACTCGATGTCCTGTTTATTTGGAGATTCAACATCCTATTTCACTTATATAATTGGAGACTCAATGTCCTATTTAGTGATGTTTATTCTGAATCACATCCATAAATATGGATAATAACCCCCTGAATGGTAGAAGACTCTCCAACTCACAGCTGGAGACCCCACCTTTCATGTGTTGAAAGATTGCTGAGTATGGAGTGAAAAATTATGTTTGAAAGAAACCTTTAGAAAGAATATCCCATTCAGGAACATAGGAATAGAAGAGGGAGTAACTTGTTTCCTCTGGGATAAAGAGGAAGAGGAAGATGAAGAAGAAGGGGATAGAAGAAAGAGGAGGAAAAAGGAGTATGATGGAGGAAGAAGAATGAGGGAGTAATTAAAAATTTTTTTTTTTCATTTTCTTATTTTTCTATTCCCCAAGGCGGTGTGCGCTGTACTACATTTTTATTTTGTGCCTTGGGGGTAAGAGAAATAAGGCGAACGCAAAAAAAAAAATAAAAAAAATGGAGAGATATGCTCGGACAACCTTACAACCAGTCTCACGACCAACCAACCAGAAGATAGGGTCACATGAAGAGAAGAGACATGTTCGGACAACCTTACAACCAGTCTTAGGACTGACCAACCAGAGGATAGGGTCAAATAGAGAGAAATGCTCGGACAACCTTACAACCAGTCTTAGGACTGACCAACCAGAGGATAGGGTCACATGAAGAGACATGCTCTCACTACTCTACCATACACATCTAATGTCAGTACATTGTTCTTGGGACTGGGTTTGCCTTCCCGCTTCAATCCCAAATCTCTTAGCCAGCCTGTACGGTTGCAGTCTGTTTTCAGGGCTGCCACATGAAGGATAAATAGTGGTCACTATCTCTGATGCAAGCATCCAGCTATGAGTTTCTGGCTGCTGTCAGCTCACTCACTGCTCCACCTCTTTGGCCCCATGCTTTCATTTGAAGCACTTGTGCACATCAAACTGCTACAGAAATCCCCCCTACTACAAAAGCAAATTTATGCTAAGATGCAGGCTTCCTACAAGGAGGCCAATAACCTCATAAATTCCATCATTTGTCGCCAGTGTGGCATGCCTCGCATCGGGGAGATTGGTTTAAAACTGCGTGGGCACAGCCTCCAACACCTTAATGTCATCTATAACCGCAATGGTTCTCCAATTGCCAACCACTTCAATGGTCGATATCTCTCTACCTCTATCTCCCTGTCTATCTCCCCATCTCTATCATCACTGCCTCTATCTCCCTGTCTATCCCCTGCCTCTATCTCCCAGTCTCTATGTCCCTGTCTCTATCATCACTGCCTCTATCTCCCTGTCTCTATCTCCTGATCTCTATCTCCGTCTCTATCTCCCTGCCTATATATCTTTCTATCTCCCTGTCTCTGTCTTACTGCCTCTGTCTCCCTGCATCTATATCCATTCCTCCATCTCCCTGCCTCTATCTCTGTGTATCTATCTCCCCGCCTCTCTCCTTGCCTCTATCTCCCTGTGTCTATCTCCCTGCCTATATCTCCATGTGTCTATCTCTCTGTCTCTTTCTCACTGCCTGTATCTCCCTATCTATATTTTGTCTCTATCTTCTTGTCTGTCTCCCTCCCTCTTTATCTCCCTGCCTATAGCTCCCTCTCTCTGTCTCTATCTCTCTCTCTGTCTCTATCTCCCTCCCTCTATCTCCCCGCCCCTATCTCCCTGCCTCTATCTCCATGGCTCTATTTCCCGGTATCTGACTATACCTATTTTTATTTATTTTTATAAAGGAGGCCAATTGTAATGTTGACCTCCCTGCTCCAGCTGGAACAAGCAAGGGATAAGCATTTTTCATGTTATACGAGGCGTGTTCAAATGAAGCTGAACCAAACTGCAAACTGCGTCACTTCTGGTGTAAACAGCACATATCAGCTGAGATAACGCAACAATATGTGCCTAACCTGGTCTTGGAAGATCTTTCGTCAACTCACGTCCTTCCTTAAACATCGTTGCCCGGTGCTTCACTGTTGTCTTCGACACACTTTTGTCACCATGCTCGGCCTGCATACTGCGATGAATATCAACTGGTCGACATCCTTCAGATGTTAGAAACCGAATCACCGTTCGCTGATCAACTCTGGACGTATTCTGTATCACACCCGCCATGTTTTCAACGGTCTGCTGAGGAAACTATGAGTCGGAGGATAATGACATTTTGCAAACGTCACCATGCGCATCGTACGTATGTTCACTTCCTGCAGTTTGGTCCAGTTTCTTTTGAACATGCCTCGTATATTTCATATGTTGACAATTTCAAGTTATCCATTGTTTTATTATTAGCGGTTACGAACATGATTGCTGTTACCACACACCTCCCACTTCAGCTTCAAGGCCAGCAGGGGTCCATTCAACTTTTGAGTGTCCAGCAACAAAGAGGCCAGATCAGATCAGGAACTTTAACTGCGGCCTCAGCTGGACAACAGGGAGTCTCTAGAATAACCCAAGGCACCACTTCAGCTGTTCCTCTGTCAACAGGTAGGGAAGAGGGAACATTGCATTCAAGTATTTAGGGAATCGATGTAGCGCGATGGTTAGTGTAATGCCTTCCCAGTCGAGTAATCTGAGTTTTGCCCCGAGTTGGTGCAGGATTAATTTTTTTATTGAAAAAAAAACAGACTCCCTGAGTCTACCCAGCCTCAAAGATTAGGTACCCGAACAATCTGAGAAGTACAGGTGGCTAGAATGTCAGGTCAGCTTCTTCTTGTTCTTCTTCTATAAACTGATGCTATATTTCTAGGGCTGTGAGGTTCATGAAGGAGACCGTTTCAGGTCTTCGCCAGTCCCCCACAGCTTTTCAAGCATGGTCACACCTCAGGGCCAGACTGCCTCTCTTTGGTCTGCATAAGTAGGGCAGTCCTACAGGAAATGTTCTAGTGTTTGCTTGGGTGCTCCACAATCACATGTGGCGATGTCTCTGAGACCCATTCTGTGGAGGTGGGCCTTGAGTCTGCAATGTCCCATTCTGAGTCTGAAGATCTTTGTCTGCCCATCTCTGCCAAGTTTGTCTTTGCTGTAATTTTCTGGCTTGTGTTCTTTGGGTTGGTCTCTCCATTCCTTCCCCATGGATCATTTGATGAGTGTCCTTGCTTCTTTATAGCTCTGTGTTTGGCGAGTTTGCATTCCAGCACTTCCGGCTTTTGCGAGCTCATCTGCTTTCTCGTTTCCAATGATCCCACAGTCGGCCGGAATCCACTGGAAGACTAGATCTGTTTTTTGAGACAACAATCTAATGTTGTATTCTATTTTGTGTAAGAGTCTAATGTTGTTTGGGGCTTGGAGTACGCTCCCCAGAGTCTGTTAGAACGACCGTTTTCCTTGTAGTTGGGTTTTGGCTGATGTCGGGTCAGGATGATATTGGCCTAACGCCATATTCCCAATATGTCCCACAGGACTGTAAATGGGATCTTTACTTCCTGTGCCTTTTGTTTCACTTAGGATAAAACAGGGAACCTCTTCAGCTGTTCCTGTCTTCAGCCCGTAGTAACAGACTTTGAGGGAACATGGAACATTACTTTATATTTTTTTGATTTGATATCTGAGAGAAATACTCAGAATATCGACCCACATAAATGTCTATTTTTATTTTTTAGAAAATGTTTGCGTTTGCCTTTATATCTCTGTTCCCCAAGGCTGTGTGCGTTGCACTATATTTTAATTTAGTGTCTGTCGGCCCAGTGCATCCAAATTCGGCATGCATTTTATGTAAGGGTCTGCTTCATCCCGCATTTTATGTAAGGGTCTGCTTCATCCCGCATTTTATGTAAGGGTCTGCTTCATCCCGCATTTTCTAAGGGTTTGCTTCCTCGAGGTAAAGGCCAGTGCTATAATGGGGAGCGAACCCAGCACCTTTGGGTTGTGAGCCATGTCACATAACCACTAGCCCACGCCGTCCCGTATAAAGGCCTATTGGCTGTTATAGAAAGGGACAGAAGAAGCAGCAGGGAATGAGCCGACAGCAGCCAGTGACCCATAGCTGGCTGCTTCCATCAGGGTCAATGACTCATAGCTGACTGCTTCTTAACTTAACTTAACTTAATGTCTTTATACTGGTTTAGAAGACCCTGCGGAGTCTGTATACAACCAGTTACATTTACATCACCTTGCTCTAAAAGATATGCGCATCCAATCTATTCTTAAATGCATTAACTGTCCCTGCCTCCACTACCTCCCCTGGCAATGCATTCCAAGCATTCACCACTCTTTGACTAAAAAAATATTTCCTAATATCTAATCTGGACCTTTCTTTAACTAATTTGTGGCTGTGCCCTCTTATTCTTGTTAGCGACTGTACTTTGAAAAACTTGTTAAAGCCTATTTTATCCTTTCCTTTAATCATCTTTTAAACCTGTATTAAGTCACCTCGAATTCTTCTCTTTTCTAGGCACTGTAGGCCAGTATTTCTAAGTCTTTCCTTATAACTGTAATTCTGTAATTCCACTATCAGCTTTGTCACATTTCTATGTATTCTTTCCAGCATGTTTATATCCCCTCTACGATAAGGTACACAGTACTCCAATCTAGGTCTAACTAACGCTTTATACAGTTTGACTAACACTTATATTCTATTATGTTTAACGTTTCTTATTATGATATCTCGTAGCCACCTCCTAGTCATCTTGTCCTTGACTTTCCACTGGGGTCAAGCGGCTCGAGACGAGAGAGTGAGGATAAAAAATAGTGCAGTTAATCATTACTAAAAAATAGCGCTAGCAAAATAAATTATGCCATCATCGTTTGCAATGGACGGTGGCCTTTGCCATTGCCTATTATCATACCTAACATTGGGGGACGGCGTGGCCTAGTGGTTAAGTGGCACGGCTCACAACCAGAAGGTGCTGGGTTCGATCCCCATCACAGCATCAGCCGTTACCCCGGGGAAGCAAACCCTTAGAAAATGCAGGAGGAAGCAGACCCTTACATAAAATGCATGCTGAAGTCGGATGCACTGGGCCGACAGGCGCAAAATAAAAACCACAGTGCAACGCACACCACCTTGGGGATTAGAGAAAATAAGGCGAACGCAAAAAAAAAAAAAAAAAAAAAAATACCTAACATTGCATTTGTCTTTTTCACTAAGACAGCGATTGTTTTCTTTTCCTGTTGATCTAGTGTTGACAAGTCAACAAATGACAGCACTCACTGGAAAACCTGGCCAGAGTGGGGGAGCCCCAATCACTGCTCAACAGCTCATACAACTGGCAGGTGGAGGCTCGGCTGCACTCAGCCAAGCTCAGTCTCAACTAGCCACTCACGTAGCTTTCCAGAAGGGACAGGCCGGCAGCCAGCAGACACTACAGTTCCATTCCCTGCAACTGAAACCCGGGGGAGGTACACTGACACAGGTACAAGGAGCTGGCGGTAAAAGTAAGAGCAAGAAACGCACGACGCCTACACCACCAAAGTGATTTGAATGTATTTTGTGTGTGTATTACGCAGTGTGTACGGCTGGACTGCCTACTGTCGCCTTTCCTGTTCATCCAGGCATTGGACTGGATTTATGAAAGTAACAACAGATGAGAGAAATGGAATCCAGTGGACCTTGAATAAATGGAGGAACTGGATTTTGCGGATGATATAGCCTTTTCTGTCCCGCAGCCAAAGGGAAAGGAAAGGATAGACTGGATTATACCTCTAAACAAGGCGGATTGAAGATCCATGAGGAAAAGACAAAAATAATTAGGGTCAATGCAGAACACACAGAACCAAAGGAACGCCACTGGAAGAGGTAGAAGTATTTACATACCTAGGAAGTATCATCAACAAGGAAGGAGGGACAGACGAGGATATAAAACTTAACGTCTTTTTACTGGTTTAGAAGACTCTGCAGAATCTGTATACAACCAGTTTCATTTACATCACCTTGTTCTAAAAGCTATGTGCATCAAATATATTCTTAAATGCATTAACTGTCCCTGCCTCCATTACCTCCTGTGGCAATGCATTCTAAGCATTCACCACTCTCTGACTAAAAAAATATTTCCTAATATCTAATCTGGACCTCTCTTTAGTCAACTTGTAGCTATGCCCTCGTGTTATTGTGGGCGGCTGTATTTGAGAAAACTTGTTATACTCTAATCTATCCATTCCTCTGATCATCTTATAAACCTGTATTAAATCACTACAAATTCTTCTCTCTTCTAGACACTGTAGGCCGGTTTTTCTGAGTCTTTCCTCATAAATGTAGCCAAATACAATGATACTTCTTCTTCTTCATTCGTTCTCAATCTCTCACTACCAAACCCTGAAAGGGTAAGTAGCAGAATGTAGTCCAGAGAACGGAATGCGTTGTGTTGTAGTTTACAGCTTGACTGCGATATTTGCACCCTTAGGTCCAACACATCTGACTTCAGCAAGCATTTTTTGAGTACCGAGTTAGCATTCCCTCTTCGATCACTTCTCCTTAGCCAGTCTGCCCTCCTGCAGCTTGTTATCCAGGATCACCGCGTGGAGGTGTAGAAGGGTCTTGGCAGCTCTGGTTCGCTGGCCCTGACGCTAGCAATCAACCATGGGTCGCTGACCACTGCAGCTCATGTGCTGCTCAGCGTCTTGATCCCCCAAGGATACAAAAAGCAAGAGTTGCAGTCGGAGTGTTGAAACCTACACGGAACTTCAAGGAAATAAGACGGAAGACAAAAATAAGGATTTTCTATTCAAATGTGAAGTCAGTCTTGCTGTATAGAGCGGAAACCTGAAGAATGACAAAACGCAATGACAGGAGACTGCAGGATTTTGTCAATAGATGCCTGGGAAAGATTCTTGGCATTCAATGGTTTGACAAAGCTACAAACGACAGACTGTGGGAGACAGCGGGACAAGGGAAATTGGAAAAGGAAATCTTAGGAAGAAAGTGGAGATGGATGGATCATACATTAAGAAAGTCCCAGGCCAGTATCACCAGACAATCCCTGTCATGTGCAGACCAAGGAATACATGGAGACAAAAACTGGAAACGGAAGTAAATAAAACAGGGAAAAGCTGGAAGGAAGTGGGAAAAATGGCACAGGACAGAGCTGCTTGGCGATGGTTGGTTGATGGCTTATGCACCTCTGGGTGATAGAAGACGAAAGAGAGATTATGCAGTGTATGCATTTAAGATATGCAAATGATACAGTTGTCCCCTTGAAGAGTGTTGCGGGGGCTGGTGATCCTGTCGGTTAAATGAGGAACAAAATATTCATAAACACCGACAAGACTAAGACAATGAACACTGACAAAGCGAAAACCAGACCTAAAGTTATCGTAGAGAAGCAAAAAGTTAAGAACGTCACACATTCTCGGCTCGACTGTAAGCAACAACGAAGATTGCTATTAAGAAATAAAGAGAAGAATGGAATGGAGAAGAATTCCTAGACATAATAATGTTTACTAGCTAGTTGTGTTCTATATCCAGCTCCTGTAGGATTTCTGCATTTTTCTTTTTTGCTGTTCTTGGCATTTTGAACACCCTCCTGTAGAATTTTAGCTTGACGGATTCGATCCTCTTCCATATGGTTTATGTGGTTGACCTTTTCACGCATTCGTACATTGCCACCGGGAAGCTGCAAGTTCTCAGGATCTTTATTTTTTGTAATTTTGTTAGTGTGCTGCTGTATGTTTTTCATTTTAGTTAATCTCTGTAGTGCCATGTCTCTTCTTCTCTTTATTCCTTTATGACAATCTCCGTTGTTGCTTATAGTTGAGTACAATAATTCGTCTGACAGCGTAGGAAGAAGAAGAAGAAGAAGAAGAAGGGTACAATAATTATTGGTTTAAAAAAAGGCTGTAGACTATTAAAATAGCTGCGTTGGAAATGTCCTGAGAAATTAGGGCATTGAAGAAAAGTATGTTTAGATGATAAAAGAGATAAATGGTTGCTCATCAGAGTTCACCATATTCTACCAAGGAATCAACATACCGATTTTAGCACAGCATTTTTGGGGACTGGGTTTGCCTTCCCTCTTTGACCCCTAATCTCTTAGCTAGGCAGTATGGTTCAGTTTGGAGACCGTTTTTTAAGTCAGACGAGAGTGTATGAATGGGTAGAAAGATTTCAAAATAGAAGACAAAACGACATTGATGAACTGCGGCGTGGGAGACCAGCAAGTGTAGCAACTGACACAGTGAAGCGGCAGATAGACCAGCTAGTCTGTGGCAACAGGCGAGTGAGTCATTATTGATGAAATAGCCATAAATTTCAATATAAGTCGCAGTGCTACGCATAAAATTGTCCATGATGGCGTGGGTTATAGGAAAGTGAGTGCCGGATGGGCCGCAAGACAGCTGACAAGGTAATGGATGCGATGCAAAATTGGTTAAAGCTCACATAAAAATACTTTTTTTTATGGGACATTCACAAGCTACTGGACCGGTGGACAAAATGTGTTGGACATCCACAAGCTACTGGACCGGTGGACAAAGTGTGTTGGACATCCACAAGCTAGTGGACAGGTGGACAAAGTATGTTGGACATCCACAAGCTGGTGGACAGGTGGACAAAGTGTGTTGGACATCCAGAAGCTGGTGGACAGGTGGACAAAGTGTGTTGGACATCCACAAGTTAGTGGACAGGTGGACAAAATGTGTTGGACATCCACAAGCTACTGGACCGGTGGACAAAGTATGTTGGACATCCACAAGCTGGTGGACAGGTGGACAAAGTGTGTTGGACATCCACAAGCTAGTGGACAGGTGGACAAAGTATGTTGGACATCCACAAGCTGGTGGACAGGTGGACAAAGTGTGTTGGACATCCACAAGCTGGTGGACAAAGTGTGTTGGACATCCACAAGCTAGTGGACAAAGTGTGTTGGACATCCACAAGCTAGTGGACAAAGTGTGTTGGACATCCACAAGCTAGTGGACAAAGTGTGTTGGACATCCACAAGCTAGTGGACAAAGTGTGTTGGACATCCACAAGCTAGTAGACATGTGGACAAAGTGTGTTGGACATGCACAAGCTGGTGGACATGTGGACAAAGTGTGTTGGACATGCACAAGCTGGTGGACATGTGGACAAAGTGTGTTGGCAGGCACCGGGACCATGAAGAAAAATAATACACACAAAATGTCTGGTTCGCACTCTTGTAAAAATGTAATTAATAAAGATTGATGTTACTTTACTGACTGTCCGGCGTAAACACATTGATATATTTGACAATTGTTTTAATGACATATTGCATTCATGAAGATTAGATACATTGCTGTGTATGTTAAATTAATTTTTGGAATTTCTGAATAATAAATTTAATTTTTGTATTTGAAAAACATAAATGTGTTTATGTTTTAGTGGTATTCCATAGTTAATGGCAATGCTGCTCGCTTCGCAACACATGTTCGGGAAAACCAGAAATAAACAATTAAAACCAAGGCCTTAGTATACAATGCATGTGTCGTCAGCACGCTCCTATATGGTAACAAGACTTGGACAACAAATGCCAAACAGGTCAGGTCATCCCGAAACCGGTGAGGTTGATGGGGCACACATGAAGACATCCTCACAACCCCACGCCACCCTTCTCTGTCAGCAGCCGCTGCCCGTGCCTCTTCTGGTCAGAGATTGGTCCATTCTTTTATGTTGTCCTCCCACCTCTTTTTGGGACGGCCTCTTCGTCGTCTGCCTTGCACCTTTCCGTGGAGGATTATATTTGCAAGACCATTTGATCTTGATATGTGACCGTACCAAGCGAGTTTCCTTCTTTTGACAGTTGCCAAGAGGTCTTCAAAAGGCCATATTGCTGTTGTAATTCTATCTCGTATTTCCGCATTTGTGATTCGATCTGTGTACGTGACGTTTAAAAGTCTTCGGAAATATCTAATCTCCAAGGCCTGTATCCTTCGCTGAAGGTCACCTGTAATTGTTCATGTCTCACAAGCATAGAGGAATATTGACAGGACTAGTGTACGCATTAATCTGATTCCAAACAAGAGAATAATATTAGAAAGATAGAAAAGGAAAAGGACCGAGGGGTTATAATAGATCATATAGGTCAGAGGAGTGAGCAAGTCCATGTAGCAGTGGAAAAGGCAAATGCAATGTAAGGTATGATAAAAAGAAATATTAAACATAGGAGCATGGAAGTGATAGTCAAACTGTATAAAGCATTAGTTAGACCTAGATTGGAGTACTGTGTGGAGTCCGTATCATAGAGGAGATACAAATCTGCTGGAAAAGATACAAAGAAGAGTGACAAAGCTGATAGTGGGATTCCAGAATTACAGTTATGAGGAGAAAAAACCCAGCTATAGTGTCTAGAAAAGAGAAGAGTTTAAGGTGATTTAATGCATGTTTATAAGATAATCAACGGAAAGGATAAATTAGATTATAACAAGTTTTCCAAAGTACAGCCGCCCACTAGAACAATACGGTACAGCTACAAACTGCTTAGGGAGCCACGTAGCGCAGTGGTTAGCACGCTGGCCTCGCTTCTGAGTGGTTCTGGGTTCATTCTCCAGTTGAGGTGGAAATTGTTTTTCAGACCGCAATGGCTCCCGGGTCGACCCAGCCTTAAATGGGTACCAGTTTAGTCCGGGAAGTAAAGGCGGCCGGCATGATGCTGCTGACCACATCATCCACTAAGTGCCGCGATTTACAAAATAATATGAGTCTAACACCATATTTCCTATGCGCCGCATAGCGGGACGGGATCTTTTTTTTGGGAAATATTTGTTAGTCAAGAGTGATGAATGCTTGCCACAGGAAATAGTGGAGTCAGGGTCAATTAATGCATTCAAGATTAAGTGCACAAAGCTATTTTTAGGTCAAGTAAATGTAAAAGAAACTGGTTGTATACAGACTCCGCAGTCTTCTAAACCAGTATAAATACATTAAGTTAAGATCACCTTCCATCTACGGCGCCTGTGATCCATTCTTGGAATGACATAGAGGGACAGAGCGGCAAACCTATTTTTAACAAAGATACTAGATACTTCCAAACCAAGGTACCCGAAAACCAAACAGTCATTCGCTGAAACCCTAGAAGATCGCCTCCAACCGACCGTGTTGTGTGTAAAAACATTGGGTAGCTTAAAGTCAACATGTGTACAACTTAAAGTCAACATATCTACAACACTGCTACAGAGGTCTTGTGTCCCAACATAAAAAGACCCTTACAAAAATCTACTGGCTATATAATGGTTTAGAAGAGTGTATACAACCAGTTTCTTGGAGGGTGGTTAACCAATGTGCGAGTCCATTTTAATAGACTCAAACACTAGATCAGAGTAGACCCCTCCAGCCTGTTAGGCGCCATCTATGCTGCTCTAATACATCTGATCAGATCATTATCTCAAGAACAACATAGTATCTAGTGAAACATTCGAAGTACAAATGGGAAAAAGGCAGGGATGTATCCTCTCCCCATAACTATTTTACATGTTTGCAGAATGCATAATAAAGAGCGTTAGAGAGGATGAGAATATAGAAAGGTACGTTCCCTTTTCTATCGGCAGATACAAGATCCCAGAGCTAAGATATGCAGACAATATCGTGGTACTATCAAACAGTGCAGAGGGGTTAGAGCAGCTAACTGCAGCAGTAGACACATGGAGATCAATACCTCTTTGTAAACATAAACAAAACAATTGATCGAGAAGATAGTGGCCAGGAAAATAATGGCCTACCTTGAACAGGAGCAGATTCTACCCGATACGTTGGGAAGCTATAGAACAGCGAAGAAGACCTGGGGTAACGCTGGAACTTTTGCGTATGATGTGTACAAAGGGTTTCAGTCAAAGCAAGAAACAGTCGGGGTGGCACTTGACCTGGAAGACGCATACAGCCGTGTCGATTTTTGGATCTTAATTACCTGTCTGAAGCAGTGTGGTTTAAACTCGTGGCTGGTTAGTTGGATATCAGCTGCCCTGATGGAAAGATCAGTTGTGCTTCTCGCGGGATCATGGACATCAAAACCGAGGCAAATATGTCTAGGACTGTCCCAAGAGTCTCCGCTCTCACCTGTGCTGTTCAACACAGTAAAAGTGGCCAGTATTCAACCCACAGGGACAGGGCGAACGTTAACATTTATTGATGACAGCCTAACTTACATGACTGGCTCAGACAGGCAAGAATTGATCAAAGACATCCAGGAAACCTTGCAAGCAATCTCACAGTGGTACGGCGACTCAAACTCCAAGCTCAAATCCGAACAAGGCCTGCATGATGTGGTGCTCTTTGAATGACCACCGACAAAACAAGAAGTCAACATCAATTTAAATTCGGGGTGCGGAAATAAAACAGGTCATCTACTTCGATTATTTGGGCTCTAGACTTGACAACAATGGCGACTGCTGAAAGAAAATCAGAAGGAGATTGACAATGGCAATCCAGAGGCTACACAACTTGAGAAAACTATAGCAGAATACCAGCAAATCAACAAAAGAAACAATTAGGAGAACCTTTATTTTTCTTGTGGCTTCATATGGCTGTAAAAAAATGGACAGTTGCCCAAACCTCAATGAAGAGAATCTTTACCAAATCTTTATAATCTTTACCAAATGATATAGAAAAGTCCTCAGAATACAATAAACAGAAAAATAGAATACCCCTTCCTCTTTTGCCTGGCACCATACCTTCCATCACCGTTCTCTCAAGACAAGTCTCTTGATGCGACAAAGGTATTTGCATTTTCTAGCCAAAATGGAATTGATAAACCAGTTCTCCTCTATGCTCAACTCTTGCCGAATGTCTGCATTTGTTCTTTTCTCTGTCCAGGGTATTCTGAGGATCTTTCTGTAACATTTTGACTCGAAGGATTCGATTCTTTGTCTATAAGTTTTGGTAATCGTCCATGCTTCACAGCCATAAGCTGCCACAGGAAAAACACAGGCTCTCAAGACTTTCACTTTTATCGTTTTGTTGGTGCCCTGCCATAATTTCTTCAGGCTGTTCAGTCTCTGCATTGCCATAGCTAGTCTTCTCCTGATTTCTTTCGAGCAGTCACCATTTTTGTTAATTCTGGAGCCCAGATATTCAAAATGTGTAACCTGAACTATTTCCTCACCACCCACTGTAAATTCCACCATGAACATCAAATTAAAATAGTTTGGCCACATCAAAAGACACAACGGTCTTGAGCGAACGCCAATGGAAGGTATGGTGCCAGGTAAGAGACGCAACAGCAGACCAAGAAGGCGATGGCACCAGGATGTCAAGGAATGCTTGTACATAACTCTGGGGCAGGCTGGAGATTTGATATCGTGACATGAAATGGTTAGTGTATGTCCTTGTTCCTGTGGAAGCGGACATAGAACTGTTGTTGTGTGTTGTATACCTGTTTTGCGTCTTATATACCTGTGTTGTGTGATGTATACCTTTATTCTTGATATATATAAATGATTTGGACATAGGTATGGGATCCATTATTGCAAAATTTGCTGATGACACGAAGCTATGCAGTAGTGTCTCATCTAAAGCAGAAGTAGATATATTGAGGTCGGATTTAGATAAAATTCGAGAATGGTCTGTAATCTGGCAAATGGAGTTTAATGTAGATAAATGTACAGTCATCCACATGGGTAGATCCAATATGGAACATAATTACAGAATGGGAGAGAACAATATTAGAAAGATAGAGAAAGAAAGGGACTTAGGGGTTATAATAGATCATACAGGTAAGGTGAGGGAGCAAGTTCAGGTAGCAGTAAAAAAGGCAAATGCAATGTTAGGGATGATAAAAAGAAATATTAAACATAGGAGCAAGGAAGTGATAGTCAAACTGTATAAAGCATTAGTTAGACCTAGATTGGAGTACTGTGTACAGGTGTGGAGTCCTTATCAGAGAGGGGATATAGACATGCTGGAGAGAATACAAAAAAGAGCGACAAAGCTGATAGTGGGATTCCAGAATTACAGTTATGAAGAAAGATTAAAAAGAACTGGCCTTCTTCTAGAAGAGAGAAGAATTCGTGGTGACTTAATACAGGTGTATAAGATGATCAGAGGAATGGATAAAGTGGACTATAACAAGTTTTTTAAAGTACAACCACCAACAAGGACAAGAGGGCACAGCTACAAGTTGACTAAGGAGAGGTCCAGATTAGATATTAGGAAGTATTTCTTTAGCCAGAGAGTAGTGAATGCTTGGAATGCATTGCCAAGTGAGGTGGTGGAGGCTGGGACGGTCAATGCATTTAAGAACAGATTGGATGCGTACAGCTTCTAGAGGAAGGTGTTGTAAATGGAACTGGTTGTATACAGACTCTGCAGAGTCTTCTAAACCAGTATAAAGACGTTAAGTTAAGTTAGTTATACCTGTTTTGTGTGATGTAAACCTGTGTTGTGTGTTCTGAACATAATAGTTTAAATTGTTTCTGTATTTGTCCCGTACCCTAATTTGGAACTTCTTTATTTTCTTCTTTCTTCTTCTTCTTCTTCTCTTCTTCTTCATTCCTCCTCTTCTTCTACTTCTTCACTCTTGTGCTACACCCTTTCATCAATTATATGAGTATGTTTTGTTCTTTTAATCGTTCTCTATTTTGTTCACATTTGCTCCCTTTCCATTCAACAATCTATTTAAGCATTTTCCCTACTATCTTTTATTCTGAACTTTCAGCAATGCTGCTTCTCTTTATCCTCCAGCAAACAAGCCCCCACCCCCCTTTGCCCCCCGCCTCTCTCTACTTTATTATCCCTGAATGTGCACTCTTCAACAGTCACACCTCCATTAATCTCCTTCAAGCCTTACAGGGGCAGATCGATTGAGTTCTAACCCTACACGGTAAAGGAAATGAAGTTGAGTCGGATATTAAAATCTACTCAATTGTAAATTGGTACCTCGCATAGTGTCAGCGACGGAAATGTAGTAAGAGAACTGACCAGCTCATCTGATGAAAAGATTACATCTATTACTGTGGATCCTCTAACACTTCATCTTCGATAGCAATGACTGCTCACTGGATCATCTTCAGCTTTTCTCGACATAATTATTTATTTAATTCTTTAATTTCTGCACCAATTACAATTTATAACAATGAACAATCCCTCCCCCAACCACCTTCTCTCTCTCTCTACTTTTAGTCTTCTTATTTCCATGTACTCTAAACAATTAGTCAATAATACAAGCTAATTCGTGAAAAACATGAATTGATGTGGTCATTTAGGACGTTCCAATGTTCGTCTTCCACTGCTAGTTAAGGGACAACATGAAAGCACGGACGAGCAAAGCTCACGAACAACAGCACGGCCTGACAAACTACCAACCGTAACGACAATCGACTCAACAAGCAACATTTGGTTATATTTAAAATGTAGATCAAAGAAACGATTGTAGGACTTTAAGCTTGGTCAACTCGATGTTTCTGTTCATGGAATGATCAAAATAAAGCAATTGGTAGAGAGTTCGCTGTAAGAAGTCTCAGCTTTTGTGAGGCGAGGTGAACACAGAACAGTTACCTTTCCCGACGTCTTATCTTACATATCACAAAGAGGTAACTGTAGCTCTATGTCAGTCACTGCCGTTCGGGATGAGGTACAACAGACTTTATTGTTGGAGATATCACCGTTTCTGAGAACTACTTTATTATCCCCTACCATGCAATCCCTAAGAGTAAATCAAGTTCCAATTTACAACTGAACTGACTGGAACATATGGTGATTGGAGCGAACCATTTACCTTCGCGTGAATAGCAACCGCTCTAACAACATTACATCCTGCGCTTTCTATATACATGTTCTGTTGCCTTATAATGCATCCAATTAATATTTGAATTATAGTTATGTTTCGTAGTACCTTGTCATGCCTACATGGAACCCATATTTGTGACAGTTTGCAGATAAATTTCATTATTTGCATGTGCCAAGAACTTCTAAATGTTTTTACAACATAGGAAGGGACGCAAAAACATAAATTATAAAAAAATGAAAATAAGAGTTATCCCATCATAAAAAAATTCGCGTGAGACGTTCTGAATTGGGCGTCTCCCTTTTCTTTATCCAGAACGAGTGAGCTATGGCCCTACACCAGAACCACATGGACGTATACATTGGCATCTGTACACTGAAGGCGATAGGTGTTAATTATCCAACCGATCATATTTCTCACGATTGTGAGCTACTGAAACTACTGTAGTTACGATTTGTATATATGTCGCAAAATATGAACCTCAACCCATAGTCATGGTAACTACTTTTTTGCATATTGCTTTCAAACAATTACAATTTAGTCTGTAAAAATTGCAGTCAAAATTGCAAAATTAGAAAATTGCAAACAAAAACGCAGGCTTGTGTATTAAAGAAGCAGGCTTTATTTTTTATATAAATATTATACAATTTATTGTTTTTGTGAAAGTAGGATGTATTCATTCCCTTTATTGTAAGAAAAGCATCGCCCTTGTGACGAAGTCAACATTGCCTATGTAAACACAGCTCACGACTGGGCCGTGTAACTATTATCTGGCTACTTGAATGCCCGTGTGCTCTGTTATGTGTAATTTTAAAGTTCTTATATTAAAGACGTGTGTGTTTCTTAAAGGATTATTCCAGTGTTGGCCAATAACAGGATGTAAAGACAGGTATGTCAACTATATTATTATATTTTTCTCCTACAAATAATCTATAAACACATTAATCTTTACACCCAAGTCTGAACATCACTCTGACCCATTTCAAGCGCATACGGTACTTTACCATAATTATAATTATACCAATCATGTAAAATCTGGTTTGCTTACTGCTGGGTGAATAAATGTGGTCTTAAATTTCATAGTTTAAACTTGAAACACGTAGACATGAAACTAGACCCTACGCGAGCGTGTATCTGTGTGTTTATTTCTCTGTTTCATTGCACATTCCAAGTTGTCCTATTTATGAAAGTAAACAAACAACTTGAGTACACATTCTTACATGTCAGTTTTTGAAAACAAAAATAGACTTTACTGTTCAAGGTATGCACATTTGGTTTATTGAGTCAGTGACATAATTAACTTACACCAGATGTAAAACATGGTAGAGGTGCATATCTAATTGTTGTAAACATGTATATATGTACACACTCATATATTCGTGCGTATGTGTGAATGTGTAAAGCTCTGTAGGGAAATGTGTAAAGCTCTGTAGGGAAATGTGTAAAGCTCTGTCGGGAAATGTGCAAAGCTCTGTAGGGAAGAAGGCATATCCAGCACTTAGAAATGCAGCCTGCGTGTGGTTCCTACATTATAAATAACGCTTCAGATACACTGCCACAGCTATGATGGGAAATAGAATGTAAAACGTAAACACCTCACTTTTTCTGTAGAGAAATGAAGGGTGGAGCGTTTTTAAAATGAAGTGAATGTGTGTAACTGTTTGTTTGTTTGTTTTTTTACGTTCGCCTTATTTCTCTATTCCCCTAGGCGGGTGTGCGTTACACTGCGGTTTTTATTTTGCGCCTGTCGGCCCAGTGTATCCGACTTCAGCATGCATTTTATGTAAGGGTCTGCTTCCTCCTGCATTTTCTCAGGGTTTTCTTCCCCGGGGTAACGGCCGGTTCTGTGATGGGGATCAAACTCAGCACCTTCTGGTTGTGAGCCGTGCCATTTAACCACTAGGCCACGCCGTCCCCTGTTTGTGTATCTAACCCACTTGTTCCCTACAAGTGAGGCACGATACAATATACATGATAGCATCAAACATTAACTTGAGTCGGCCTGTGTTATGATGTCCTTGCGTTCTTCGTCTGGGTTTCTACAAATCACAATACAGTTGTCGTTCTCAGCCTTCTACAGATTTCAAAATCCAAGAAGACAATGATAATTACAATACGAACCCTTTGCACGCCGTTACAGATACACAACAATAATAACATCCACAAACATTTACAGTATTCTACGTAACCCATTTCATAATAATCATAGGCACCAACAATGAAGTACCAAACTTAGGTGTAGACATTGATAACAAAGCAATCATTTTGGTTATGAAGGTTCAAGAGAAAACGTATTCTAAACCAAAGAGCATGTTAGCAAAAGAATCACTCAATACAAACAAACTTATAGAAATAGTCAACCCTCACAGCATATGTTGATAAAATAGACGAGAGCTTTGCTAGACTGTCTACATATATTAGACCAGTCGATAAAAGAATAGGCAATGATTAAAAGTAATTTAACAGAAGCAGCTAAAGAAACATGTGGCACTGTATAATCAAGAGGTTCACGACCGTTTATAGCAGCGTGGTGGAGCGACAAAGTCAAAACAGCTACTAAAGATACGAAGAATAGATACAAAGAATGGGTTACAAGCAAAAAGGAGCAAGACTATGTCGATTATCTGTTAGCGAGAAAGTATGGGGAACTTCTGAATTCGGATTACAAAAATGCAACAAGAAATTTCTACATGAAAATAAGAAATATGAGAAGCAAAGATGATTATTACAATCAAACAAAAACTATTCATTGGCTTAGCCTAACAGTCCAGTGAAACATTGGCATAGCCTAACAGTCCAGTGAAAAATTGGCATAGCCTAACAGTCCAGTGAAACATTGGATGGCCTAACAGTCCAGTGAAACAACTTTGCTAGAAAAGATGTTTCTGATATAAAAATAAAAGACTTCTGCCTTTGATGTAGGTTGGAGACAATGGCTTTAGAAACAAACAAATACACGCTGCAGACAAATGTAGTTAAGCAAGCAACCCACCTCAAGAAGTGAAGATACAGAATTGACTTTGTATGGATTCTGATAGCGAACAAGTTACGAAGACGTCACTGCGTGTGTTATAGACTAGAGCTGCTCCGCTATCACATTTGAAGAATGTCGTTGGGAGAAAATAAATATGAAGCGAAACGGATCTACAGTAGAGTACGTCGCATCTCATATATTTGCGCAGGATATAATTGACATATAGTTGTCATGGCAACAATACCACTAGAAATGTCCATCCGGGTTATGCAAAGCAGACGGGGATGATTCCAGAAATATGTTGACAACTTAGCTTAACTTCATTTATGTATACTTGTTTAAACCTGTAGCACTCCAATGTCCGATCCCTTTGGACCAGCTCGGCCTGCAAAAACGGTGTGCGGAAAAAAAATGTTTTTTGTTGAACGGAGTCACTCCTGACAGCCATTTTTTACTGCTGACTACGCCCTCCATATATACACGATATTTTGCCGGTTAAAGTATCGTGTGTTCGATTACAAATGGCTTTTGAACAGTTTTAATTTTGTATACGCCGTTTGGAGCAAGTCGACTTTTTTGCGAAAGGGGAAGTAGGTTGTTGGGAAAGATCTTTATCGAGTAGATCTGTTTATTTTGTTTGTTTAAATGAAAGAACTACGTTTGAATTGGAAACTAACAGTTGTGTCGATATTGTAAACACAGTATCGATACGTTGTTGTGGTTTCCATGGTTTTCTATCGGAGCGACTAGGCCTAGTGGTCGAGTCCAAATTTTTTCCGAGATTTTCATAAATTTTCAACTTCATCTTTTTAAATCTCAAAAACTAACAAACATACAACAAAAACAATAACACCCACATGTTCGTTATGCTATTGTGTATCTACACGCCAGAAAATCATATTTATTGACAAACAAACATAAAAGTTACAAATTTTGAAAGACGACTACCACAGCGACTAATTAAGAAAATTAATTAGGTCAAATTTTTTTCAAAAATATATTGGAGTGCGTAAGGAAGTCTCTGCAACTTCTGCATAAAACCTTTTTCTTGAATTGATAGTGTTAAAAAAAACCCAACTATTAGCGTCCAATATATTTTTGAATGCATTATTTGACCCTGACTCCCCTATTTCCTGTGGCAAAGCATTCCAAAACATTCACACCTTTCTGACTAAAAAAATATTTTCTGGTATCTAATCTGGACCTTTCTTTACTTAATTTGTAGTTGTGCACTCCTGTTTTTGTAGGTGGCTGAACTTTGCAAAACTTGGTATAATGGAATTTTTCCTTTCCGTTGATTATCTTAGAAATCTGTATTAAATCACCTCGGATTCTTCTAATGGAGACATGGGGAGGCCAAGTGGAGCAATGTCAGAAGTGCCATATAAGTATCATCATCATGTAGGGTGTCCTTTATAGAACGTTGCTCACATCACAGTCTGTCTGAAAGAAACTCGTTCCCTTTATAGAACGTTGCTCACATCACAGTCTGTCTGAAAGAAACTCGTTCCCTTTATAGAACGTTGCTCACATCACAGTCTGTCTGAAAGAAACTCGTTCCCTTTATAGAACCTTGCTCACATCACAGTCTGTCTGAAAGAAACTCGTTCCCTTTATAGAACGTTGCTCCCATCACAGTCTGTCTGAAAGAAACTCGTTCCCTTTATAGAACATTGCTCCCATCACAGTCTGTCTGAAAGAAACTCGTTCCCTTTATAGAACGTTGCTCCCATCACAGTCTGTCTGAAAGAAACTCGTTCCCTTTATAGAACGTTGCTCCCATCACAGTCTGTCTGAAAGAAACTCGTTCCCTTTATAGAACGTTGCTCACATCACAGTCTGTCTGAAAGAAACTCGTTCCCTTTATAGAACGTTGCTCACATCACAGTCTGTCTGAAAGAAACTCGTTCCCTTTATAGAACGTTGCTCCCATCACAGTCTGCCGAAAGAAACTCGTTCCCTTTATAGAACGTTGCTCACATCACAGTCTGTCTGAAAGAAACCCGTTCCCTTTATAGAACGTTGCTCACATCACAGTCTGTCTGAAAGAAACTCGTTCCCTTTATAGAACGTTGCTCACATCACAGTCTGTCTGAAAGAAACTTTGTCCTATGCCAAAACCTCAGCCTCAGCTACATTCATATCCAGGGATGTAGCACGTTATTTATAGAATGTCGCTCCCATCACAGCCTGCCTGAACGAAACGCTGTCCCATGCAAAAACTCCAGCCTCCACTACAGTCATACCCAGACATTCCTGGATATCTTGGTGCGATCGTCTTCTCAGTCCTACCCCTGTCTCTTTTGCCTGGCACCATACCTTCCATCACCGTTCTCTCAAGACAGTTGTGTCTCTTGAAGTGACCAAAGTATCTGCATTTTCTAGCCAAAATGGAATTGATAAACCAGTTCTCATCTATGCTCAACTCTTGCCGAATGTCTACATTTGTCTTTTTCTCTGTCCATGGTATTCTGGGGATCTTTCTGTAACATTTCGACTCGACGTATTGATTTTTTGCCTAGAAGTTGTGGTAATCGTCCATGATTCGCAGTCATATATTTTGCCACAGGAAAAACGCAGACTCTCAAAACTTTCACTTTTGTCATTTTGTGAATATAAGTATTCATATTAAAAAAATCACTCTACATTTAATATGTAATTATGCTTTAATTCCCCTCACATTGTAGCTACGCCACTGCCCATTGACAAAAATACGTTAAGCTAGTAAATATACGAAATGTACAATACTAGGTCGTGAATTCAGGACAACTCTTAGTAACACTTCTAGGTTCTACCTGCTGTAACGCGTCACGGTAAGTTTTTGTGTTTGCTCGAAGTTAAAGAAATAAAGTTACTGATTCATCGTCGAATCCAATAATTCTGGAATGTTTTGGTTTTGTGTACAATGAGAGGACTACTGTGAAATGGAAAACCGAGGGATGAAGATGCTGAGCAGCGCGTGAGCTACAGGGGTCAGTGACCCATAGTTGACTGTTAGTGTCGGCCAGCGAACCAAAGCTGTCAAGACCCTTCTACACCTCCACGCGGTGATCCTGGATAACAGGCTGCAGCAGGGGAGACTGGCTAAGGAGAAGGGATCGAAGAGGGAATGCTAACCCGGTACTCAAAAAAATGCTTGATGAAGTTGAATGTATTTGACAGAAAGGTGCAAATATCGCAGTCAAGCTGTAAACTACGACACAACGCATTCCGTTCTCTGGACTACATTCTGCTACTTAAGCCCTTTCAGTGTTCGGTAGTGGGAGATTGAGAACGAACGAAGCAAGCCAAATGTAAAACCGATGTTTGCTGAAAGATAACAAATACATTTTTTGGGAAAAATAATGTTACTTGACAATAATTGTTGTCTAATGCCCACAATGAGTAATATTACTCTTTTGTGTGCCCTTAAATTGACTTACCATGACTAGTTGTACTAGCTTTCTTCACATCCTGGCGTGTGGATTAAGGTAGACCAAGGTCCTCCAGGGGGACTCAGTGGTCTCGAGGTAAGGTGTCTTTCTCCGGTTCCGGAGGTCGCGTGTTCGAATAACGGTGGAGACCGGGATTTTTGGGTAGTGAGATCGGACCCCTGATCTCTGGGTAGTGAGATCGGACCACTGATCACTGGGTAGTGAGATCGGACCCCTGATCTCTGGGTAGTGAGATCGGACCCCTGATTTCTGGGTAGTGAAATATGACCCCTGATCTCTGGGTAGTGAGATCGGACCCCTGATCTCTGGGTAGTGAGATCGGACCCCTGATCTCTGGGTAGTGAGATCGGACCCCTGTTCTCTGGGTAGTAAGATCGGACCCCTGATCTCTGGGTAGTGAGATCGGACCCCTGTTCTCTGGATAGTGAGATCGGACTCTCGTGTTCAGTGTCTAGCACGTTAAATACTCCCTGGCAGTTGGAAATCGAAAAGAGCAGGCTTAACGGCCGCTGCCCAGACAAAATTCAAGTTAAAAATCTAGTCAAGTTATTTGTATCTTTCCCCATGGGGTTTGTTAAGAGCAGCTATAGATGGTGCCTAAGTGGCTGCGGGTCTACTTAGCTCTAGTGTTTGAGTCTATTAAGATGGACTCGCATATCGGTACTTACTTACTTTCCGTGTCTTAGGCGCTACGTCACACTTCATTCTTCCAACATCCAGCCACGTGGATTGCCCTGTCAGTGGTACTCATCAGGTCATCCATTCTACAACTCTCCGGGAGGTTTGGGCAGATCATCAGATGGTCCTGGTCTTGTGTTACTCCACATCCGCATGTTTCATCATCCCTGTGTCCCCATCTTTTCACGTTTTTCCTGCATCGTGATACACCAGTTCGATATCTATTTAGTGACTTCCGTGTTGGGTAGGGCAGGAGATGTCCAGGCGCAGGTTCCTACAGTAACTTGGTCAAGGGGACCTGTGTCAGCAGTCTCCAACTTTCGATGCGTCGTTTTTCCTGGACTAGTCTCCAGGGGCTGGGTTGACTGTAAGAAACTTCGTCTTGACTTTAGTCTTGGGCGCTGCACCTGATGTCCGAACATAGAGTGTCTTGTGTCATTTACCTGTTTCTCTCTTTCTATCTCTGACACGATAGTTCATCGTATCTCTGGTAGCGCTATGCTGATTATGGGGTATATTTTGGTATATAGGTTTAGGTGTCCAGTAACTATACGGCCTGTCTCATTTATTGTATCTATATGTTTGACATGTGCAGAGTTCTTCCAGACTGGTGCGGCGTACTCGGCTACAGAGAAACACAGAGCGAGTGCTGATGTTCTGAGGACATCTGGCTTTGCTCCCCATGTTGTGACACTCAGTTTTCGCATGATACGATTTCTCCCATGTATTTTCTGTTTTGTCTCCTGACAATGTGCGGCAAAGGACAGTGTGCGATCCAACTTTACTCCCAAGTATTTAGGGGCCGTGCTGTGTTCTAGATCATGTCCTTTGCCATTTGATCTGCAACTTTCTGTTCGCCTCTCTATTTCTGAGAAGCTAAGCGCATACTTGAGTTTTGCTGGGGTTTGGTTTGAGGTGATTTTTTTTGGGTAATATAGAACAAGGTCATCAAAGGCGTTTGTCAGTTTATGTTCAACTTCTTCGAAGTCTTTTCCCTGGGCACTTACTGCTGTATCAAAGGCATATAGGAATTTTGTCACTTCTGTATCTATATATCTATTTAAATTCATTCCTTGAGGGAATTATGAGTGAGGCACTTGGAGGTCACGTTGGTACTGTCAAAATAGGGGGACGAACGATTACCAATCTTTGTTTTGCAGATGATATCGACGGGTTGGCGGGCTCAGAAGCAGAACTCCAGGAATGGGTTAGAAGGCTCGATGAAACAGCTCTTGACTATGGTATGGAGATAAACGATGGAAAGACAAAATTAATGACAAACAACGCCGAGGGCTTCAACAGCAGGATAAAAGCTAACGGTCAGGAACTCGAAGTGGTTGATCGTTTTAAATATCTTGGGTCGATTGTCAGTGATGAAGGATCAAAATGTGAGGTGTTGGCCATAAAAGCACAGACAATAGCGGCGCTTGCACGGCTTAACAAAATCTGGCAAGATAAACGATTAGCACTTTACACGAAAATCAGATAAATGCGTACATTGGTCCTGTCAATATTCCTCTAAGCTTGTGAGACATGGACAGTTACAGCTGACCTTCAGCGAAGGATACAGGCCTTGGAGATGAGATGTTTCCGAAAACTTTTAAACGTCACGTACAAAGATCCAGTTACAAATGAGGAAATACGAGATAGAATTACAACAGCAATAGAGCCTTTTGAAGACCTCTTGCCAACTGTCAAAAGAAGGACATTCGCTTGGTGCGGTCACATATCGAGATCAAATTGTATTGCAAATACGATCCTCCACGGAAAGGTGCAAGGCAGACGACGAAGAGGCCGTCCCAAAAAAGAGATGGGAGGACAACATAAAAGAATGGACCAATCTCCGACCAGAAGAGGCACGGGCAGCGGCCGCTGACAGAGAAGGGTGGCGTGATGTTGTGAGGATGTCTTCATGTGTGCCCCAACGACCATCACCGGTTACGGGATGATCTGACCTGACTTGATATCATAGTGAGTTATTTATATTATTTACGTTGTGTTGGGGTTCAATAAGGATGAGGAATAAAGGTAGCTTGTCCACACAATCGCTCAATAGAAAAAAAACGATGCATTACCTTTGCTTTTTTCTTCTTCTACTTCTTAGACGTTCGTCCAGCGAATGACGCAGTGACGTTTCGCAGTTTACAGCTAGGCTGCGGTCCTGTGGTTTTTTTGTGTTTTTTTTGCGTTCGCCTTATTTTTTCTAACCCACAAGGCGGTGTGCGTTGCACTATGTTTTTATTTTGCGCCTGTCGGCCCAGTGCATCCGACTTCAGCATGCATTTTATGTAAGGGTCTGCTTTCTCCTGCATTTTCTAAGGGTTTGCTTCCCCGGGGTAACGGCCGGTGCTGTGATGGGGATCGAACCCAGCACCTTCGGGTTGCGAGCCGTGCCACTTAACCACTAGGCCACGCCGTCCCCTGGTCCTGTGCTTTTGACCTGGCACATTCGATTTCAGCTTGTTTTATTTTGGTATCGTTTGCCTTCCTACTGCGGCCCCTATTCTCTTAGCCAGACTACCCTAGTCCAGTTTCCATGGTCGCCGGTTGGAGACTGGATAGGGTCTTGGTCAGCTTTGGTTTACTGACCCTGATGTAAGCAGCAAGCTTGGAGTCGATGGCTGCTGTCAGCTCATTCACTGCCCCTGATGTAAGCAGCTAGCTTGGAGTCGATGGCTGCTGTCAGCTCATTCACTGGACTGCATCTTCTGCCCAACACGAATTTCCCTTTATTATATCGACCTATCTTTGGCGAACCTTCGTCTTGGTCGTCTTCCTCCTCCTCCTCTTCTTACTCTTGTTCTTCTTCTTCTTGTACTTATTTTTCTTGTTGTTCTTCTTCTGCTTGTTCTTCTTCTTGTTGCTCTTCTTCGTCTCGTTCTTGTTCTTCTTCTTATTGCTCTTCTTCGTCTCGTTCTTCTTCTTCTTGTTTTTCTTCTTCTTGTTCTTTTTGTTCTTGTTTTTTTGTTCTTGTTTTTCTTCATCTGCTTCTTCTTCTTCTTTTGCTTCTTCTTCTTCTTTTGCTTCTTCTTCTTCTTCTTCTTGTTTTTCTTGTTTTTGTTGTTCTTGTTCTTCTTCTTGTTCTTCTTCTTCTTCTTCTTCTTATTATTATTATTATTCTCTTTCTTCCTCTTCTTGTTCTTCTTGTTGTTGTTGTTGTTGTTGTTGTTCTTCTTCTTCTTCTTCTTCTTCTTCTTCTTCCTTCATTCCTTCCTTCCTTTCTTTCTTTCTTTCTTTCTTTCTTCTTCGGTCAACTGATGACATGCTTTTAGCCCGGTGATGTTCATGAAGGAGACTGTGCGTGTTAGATCTTCGTCGGCCACTCATAACGTTTCAAGCATGGTTGCTGTCCCAGGCTAGACTGCCCTTATTTGGTATGCATTAAGTCGGGCAGTCCTGTAGGATATGTTCTGGGGTCTTCTGGGAGGTTTCACAATCGTACGTGACGGTGTCTCTAAGAGCCCTTATATGGAGGTGGGCCTTGATTCTGCAATGTCCCGAAATCGCCTTGCTGACAGTCTGGCGCTAATAACGTAAAAAAATGATACAAATATACGGTTGGTCATCTGCCTTTCCTAGGGAGCCGCCTAGCGCAGTGGTTAGCGCTCTGGCTTCGCATCTGAGTGGTCCTGGGTTCATTCCTCAGTTTTTCAGACCGTAATGGCCCCAGGGGCGACCCAGTCTTAAATGGGTACCGGTTCAGTCCGGGAAGTAAAGGCGAAAGGCGTGATGCTGACCACATCATCCACTAAGTGCCGTGGGTTACCAAAATAATATGGGCCTAACAACATATTTCCTATGCGCAGCAAGGCGTGGTGGGATCTTGACCGTGACTTACATCTGCATCTCATGAAGAGACAGTTTAAGTTTCGGTCCCATCTCTTAAGTCGTGACAGAAGGTACGATAAGAATTTAACTAGAATTTAACTTTAATATGTCGACCTTTTTTTCGCGAACCTTCGTCCTGATCGTCTTCTTCCTCTCTCTTCCTCCTCCTCCTCCTCTTCTTCTTTTTCTTCTTCTTCTTGGGTCATGAGAATTCTCACAGATCAGCTTTCCCTGGGTACTTACAATGTCCGAGGGTCCGGCTTCTGAGCAAGTGCGCGAGGTAGACGACCGACTTACTAGCAATTTTCAAACGATGCGGGTTGATGACGTCATGCGCGACCTATCTGTACCAGGGAATGAGCCCTAAGCCCGCTACATCAGCCCCCAGGGGATAAGTGAGTTTATAACTAACAACTGTCTCTTTGTATCCATTGGAATGTTTGACGTGAAAGCCGATTTGTCACCGCATGTTATGTTTACAAACTTGTATTTAACATTGTGGTAGGGGTGCTGGGGACTCAGTGGTCTCGCGGTAACGTATCGGTCTCGGGTGCCAGAGGTCGCGAGTTCGAATCACGGCGGAGACCGGAATTTTTTCACATGGATCTTCTGGTAAAAAATGTTCCTGATCACTGAATAGTGAGATCGGACTCCCATGTTCAGTGTTGAGCACGTTAAAAATCTCGTGGCAGATAGAAATATAGAAATATAAAAGAGTAGGCTTAACGGCCTCTCTGCACGACCAAAATTCAAAAATTGAATTAAAAAATCTATTAAAACTAGTTGTACCTTCCCCCAGGCCTAGTAAGCAGCAGGAAGTTCTAAAATAACTAATACGCATGGGGACGCCTAGTGGTTAAGTGGCACGGCTCACAACCAGAAGGTGCTGGGTTCGATCCCCATCACAGCACCGGCCGTTACCCCGGGGAAGCAAACCCTTAGAAAATGCAGGAGGAAGCAGACCCTTACATGAAATGCATGCTGAAGTCGGATGCACTGGGCCGACAGGCGCAAAATAAAAACCACAGTGTAACGCACACACGCCTTGGGGAATAGATAAATAAGGCGAACGCAAAACAAAAAAACAAACTAATACGCAAAGCGGTAGCCTTCCGCTGCCTGGCAACAGACATTTAATATACCCGTTTGAATACAGGTATTCCAACTAGGGGAACTGAGTCCCTAATCTACAAGCCATGGTGTGACATCAGCAGGCGGTTTTCTATTGTTGATGTAGTTTGCGCTGAATTTGAATTATTGGGAGCAAGTCTTTGCCTTGGTCATCAACCTCACTATCTGGTCCCGAGTTACCTTGAACCAGTGGCAAGACATAAGTCAAGGGGGAACTGAGAAGCTAGTTTGGTCAATCCCAACATATTAACCAGAATGTCGCTTGCTTCAGGGTCGTGCACAATATTCTGATCAAGATCACTATCTCTCTTCCATGTAGCGCCCTTTGGAAACATAGTTTCATCTCAACCTGGCTAACGAGGTGAGAGATCGACGTAATCCCCACAGTAGTGAGCGACACGCAGATGAAGCTAAGCATAGCACAACCCCCTGGAGGACTCCGGTCCACTTTCATCAGCACGCTCGGGATGTTAGGAAAGCTACTGTAACCTACCACTTTACGTCCTTTTCAGGGCGCACAAAAGAGGAAAACCTACTCGTTGTGAACATTCGTCAACATCATCATCTATCGTCGTACAGCGCCAAAGGCGACGCATAAAAAAAACAACTCAACCTTCTCCAGTCCGATCTGTCCGCCGCTAATCTCTGTAGTACTTGAATGTTCCCTAGTCCAATTGTTGCACCGTCCCTGTCGATTGTTCTGCAAAGAGTTTCTCTGGGTCTCCTCCGCTTCTTTTTGCTGCTAGGTCTCCACGTAATAATAATAGCTGTGGTGGCAACAGCAGTCAGACATGTTGTGCTGCACCTCACCGGTGAGTTCGGAGGTGACTGTATAGTCCAATCCTGGCACGGAAACCCCTTCCAGACAAAGCAAAGGCCGCGGTCCATAGTAGACGATGATGATATAATTAATTTTGCCAGCGCTATTTTTAGCAAGGATTAACTGCGTTACTTTTTATCCTCTCTCTCTCGTCTCGAGGCGCCCGACCCCAGTGGCAAGTCAAGGACTTGATGATTCCAGGAATGCAACGTTCAGAGTTGATGGTTTGTCCAGGTTCCAGGAATGCAACGTTCAGAGTTGATGGTTTGTCCAGGTTCCAGGAATGCAACGTTCAGAGTTGATGGTTTGTCCAGGTTCCAGGAATGCAACGTTCAGAGTTGATGGTTTGTCCAGGTTCCAGGAATGCAACGTTCAGAGTTGATGGTTTGTCCAGGTTCCAGGAATGCAACGATCAGAGTTGATGGTTTGTCCAGGTTCCAGGAATGCAACGTTCAGAGTTGATGGTTTGTCCAGGTTCCAGGAATGCAACGTTCAGAGTTGATGGTTTGTCCAGGTTCCAGGAATGCAACGTTCAGAGTTGATGGTTTGTCCAGGTTCCTGGGGCAAACTTTCTGTTTCTGTGTGAGAATGTATGGGACCCACCTGGCGTAAATTTTGTGATATTCCAATGTTGCTACTATCGTTTCCAACTCATTGATCGTGCTGTAGTGTTAACCATTCTACTGCATGCCTGCGAAACATGGACAGCGTTTAGCAGACACGTCAGACAGCTAAATCGTTTTCACTTGAGTTGTGTGCGTAAGCTGCTGAGGATCGGGTGACAGTAGAGGGGTTAACACTACAACACGATAGTCAAATATAGATAATTGAAGTGGATAGGATCCTAAAACACAAGTGAATACAGAAAACATGAAACCGGAACCATTGATTAATTGGGACTAAGTTTGGGTTTCCGAGATTCTCCCCATAATTTTGCTGTCTGTCGCCAAAAACGGATAATTTCATGAACACTTATTGTAAAAACAGTATTTTCATTATCATGTGTGTTTTATAAATATATGTTATGCACATTATCATGTACATGTCCCTTGCTGAACTTCGCTACCATACCAGTCGTACTTAAATAAATTCGATCTCTTGCCAAATCTCCAGAGTCATGCCCAAGCATTGTATGCCATTTTGGTACCATCGCCTTTTGGGCCTGCCTCTGCCTCTCTTCCCCAAGACCATACCTTCCATTACCGTTCTCTTAAGACTGTTGTGTTTTTTTATGTGGCCAAAGTATTTCAATTTTCTGTTCATGTTGGAATTTATGAGTCGGTTCTCCTCTTTGCCCAGCCCTTGACGAATGCCTTTTTTTTTTCTCCGGTCCATGGTATTCTGAGGATCTTTCTTTAACGAAGGATTCGATTCCCTTCCTTGAGTAACTGTTTATGTTTCGCAGCCGTATGCTGCCAATCGAAAAATACAGGTCCTCAAAATTTTCACGTTTGATAGCTTGCTAGTATTCTACCATAGTTTCCTCAGGTTGTGTAGCCTCTGGTATTCTACCATAGTTTCCTCAGGTTGTGTAGCCTCTGGTATTCTACAATAGTTTCCTCAGGTTGTGTAGCCTCTGGTATTCTACCATAGTTTCCTCAGGTTGTGTAGCCTCTGGTATTCTACCATAGTTTCCTCAGGTTGTGTAGCCTCTGGTATTCTACCATAGTTTCCTCAGGTTGTGTAGCCTCTGCATTGCCTTTGCCAATCTTCTGATTTCCTTTGGGCAGTCGCCATTGTTGTCAATCCTGGAGCCCGGATACTCCAAGTTCATGACCTGATCTATTTCCACACCCCAAATTCGAATTTATGTTGACTTCTTGTTTTGTCGGTGATCATTATCTTTGTTTTGCTTATGTTTACAAATATGTTTTATGTTCGCTGTATCTGCTTTACGGCTGTAATGAGCTACTCTAACCCCTCTGCGCTGTTTGATATTATCGTCTGCGTATCTTCTTCTTCGTCGTTCGTCTTCAGACCTCAACTTCAATGACTCTAACGAAGGCAGCAGTCGACTCAAGGCTCTATACACTTCCGTTAGGCTTCTCGTAGAAGGACACTGGCTGTTGCCAAATGCTACTTCTTTTGTCGGTATACAGTGGACAGGACTGCAAAATATGTTCTTCCTTCATGGGGGCTGTGCCGCAGGTACAAAGGTCTGTAGTGCCAATCTTGAACTTGTTGTACAGATGGCATCTAAGTTTAAGTCTACCTGTGCGTAGCCGGGTGATAATTCTCCGTTGCCTATCTTAGTTGTGGGATCTTGTATCCACCGATTGTAAAGGGGACGTAACTCTAGATATTATCATCCTCTCTAACGTCCCTTATTACGCACCCTGCACAAATGTCCCATTTGTACCAATCTTCCAAGTGGTCCGCCGGGGTCTTTGTGTATGACAAGGACAAGAATAGCACCACTGCCCCGCAGAGAGCATGTCGTAAGAGGCGACTAGCTGTGTGACATGGCATAACACCGGCCATGGTTAAGTAGTTTGTTTAGAGCAGCATCATGGCGCCTAACAGGCTGCGGGTCTACTTTGCTTTAGTGTTTTAGTCTATTAAGATGGACTCGCTCATCGATTAACCACCCTCCGTAAGCGCTTGTCCCAACGCTGCAGAGTATTAAGCTGCTCGAGCCTAGCCTGCTAAGCAGGAAATCTTTATCCCAGCTTATACCAGAGCTGGGACCTGCAGGCATCTGCCCTTGTAGAAGTACAGTCGACTAAGAACTAAGAACCAATCTCCTCCTTCTTCCTCGGTCGTCTTCAGACCTCACTTCAATAACTCTAACCATTGCAGCAGTCGACTCAAGTCTCTGTACACTTTCGTACATCTTCTTGTGGAAGGACACTGGCTGTTGCCAAATGCTACTTCTTTTATTGGTATACGGTGGACAGGACTGTAAAATATGTTCTGCCTCCATGGTGGTTTTTTTATGTGTATACTAATCTAAAAAAGTAATCTATGAACAATTATCAGGAGAAACTAGAAATGAATTGAAGACAGGTGATGCAACAGACAGAGATTGTCAACATTCCTTTAAAAAACAAAACATACATTTTCTGACAATATTGATAAACCCATTAATTACCTCACGGGGGTGGCACCGCTAATAGATTTATCACTTTATAGTTAGGAACAAGTTTGGATATAGTTTTAAAAAAAACGAATCTAGAGAAAGACGAATCTCATCAAAATCCGATCCACATTTTTGAAATACCAAAGGAAGTGATCTTTTCAAGCTGTAAATATGGCAATGTTTTTCAACCGGTGTTATGTTATTGTAATATATTTATAGATATTGTCAAGTTTCACAGGTAAATGACCATATTATATACACACTAAATCATCATTGTAGCAAGCTAATTTCATAAAGAAAAATGCAAGTATGACTATTATTATTAGTATATGATGTGCTGGGACTGTTGAGTTGTTAATTGAGTGATTGATTGTATCCTTTTCAAAAAGGCTTTTGTCTCGGGTGATTTCTACTCATCATTCATGACTAGTAAAAGTAGTCTGCTCTGCATGAAGTACATGGAAAGCACCAGGCTCACCAGACAAGTGAATATAGACTCTGAGGTCCACAACGCTGATTGCCGAGGTGAGTGCTGCTTTTGGGAGACTTTGATTGAACAAATGTTTGTAGTACCAGAATTTGGCATTTAATAAATTTTATATAATAAATCATGCCAAATGAAAATGCTGCTACTACAAACATGAATTTAATCGAATAATACTATTATTAATAGTAACAGTATTATTATTAATTTAATAGCAGTTGTAGTTTTGTGGTTTGTAATGATTTACAGTGAGTAATGTAGCCGTGTTGTTGTAGCAGCAGACCAGTTGTAGTAGTAGCTGTTGTCAGTGTTGTAGCAAAAACAATTTTAGTAATAGCAGTTGTAGTAGTAGTAGTAGCCTTTCTGTGGTTACAGTGAGTTTTCATTCACCACGGGGGAAAGGGTCATTCACCACGGGGGAAAGGGTTGAGCAGCGTATCACATTTTACAGAAATCAAGACTATTCCAAGATGGAAACCATTCGGAAGATTCAACAGGCTTTTCAGTGGCAAAGTAGTGGTACAATTGCTTCAAAGATGGTCATACATCGGAGGAGAGCAGATCACATTCATGTAGGCCTTACTTTAGAATGAGATGGGGATAAGCATTGGGTCGGTACACTCCATTTTGAGTGAATGATGCGGAGTGTTCGCACAATTCATGCCAAGGCTGCTAACGGTGGAATAGACGCAACTCCGTCTGGAAGTCTCACAAGATTGGTTCACTATTGTCCAGACATGAATCCTTGCGATTTTTGGATGTTCCCCAAACTGAAAATTCAGTTGAAACGGGCCCCTATTTGAGTCACGAGAAGACATGCGGAATGTGATGACCCAGCTGTACTCCATTCCAAAGAGGCCTTCCTTAAATGCTTCTAACAATAGCTGCGAGAAGTCTGTGGAATCACTTTGAAGGGGATTATGGTTTCAAACCTAATTGCTTTTTTCCCCGGCCCAAAAGTTCGAATACTTTTTGAACATGCCTCGCACATGCATGGGAGACCAGTACGATAGTGCACCTCTGCATTAGTCACTCTTGTCCTCAATATCATTCTAAGAATGGATCGCATGCGCTGCTAGATAGAAAGTGT
Source organism: Ariolimax columbianus (assembly GCA_036924085.1). Classification (NCBI taxonomy): domain Eukaryota; kingdom Metazoa; phylum Mollusca; class Gastropoda; order Stylommatophora; family Arionidae; genus Ariolimax; species Ariolimax columbianus. The sequence goes on along the minus strand of JAVGWX010000024.1, from coordinate 21,257,872 downwards.
TATGCCAGTGCTCTTGTTTGGCATTCCCAAGACTCGCTACCATATAGAAGCATGATGACGACACATGGATTGTGCTAATGTTCCTACTGCAATGGAAAATGGCTCAAAGAACTGACTTCATCGCACCGACACTTCTACTGCAATGGAAATCGGCTCTAAGAATAGACTTCATTATATCGACACATACATTGTGTTAATATTCCTACTGCAATGGAAAAAGCTCAATGAACCAACTTCATTGCAACTCGGTGTCTGCATATTTGATCAGTTCCTTCCGTTGCTAAAAGTACCAGCATACCACGAACCTGTATCTCCCGTTGTGGCTCAGAATTTGAAAGGCTGTGTGAACTGGAAGAAGTCATACCATGAAAAAGGGATCAAGATGCTGCAGTGGTCAGCGACCCATAGCTGACTGCTAGCGTCAGGGCCAGCGAACCATAGCTACAAAGACCCTTCTACACCTCCACGCGGTGATCCTGCATAACAGGCTGCAGCAGAGCAGACTGGCTAAGGAGAAGGGATCGAAGAGGGAATGCTAACCCGGTACTCAAAAAATGCTTGCCGAAAGGTGCAAATATCGCAGTCAAGCTGTAAACTACGACACAACGCATTCAGTTCCCTTGACTACATTCTGCTACTTAAGCCCTTTCAGGGTTTGGTAGTGGGAGATTGAGAACGAACGAAGAAGTCATACCATGAAAAACATATGACCAACCCAGTCTATCAAACCAAGCACTTGGTTTGAACCTGGTGCCATGTGTTTGTAAAACAAGCTTACAAACATTTGGCCACACACTTCCTACTGAGGCACAAAAAAAAACCCCAAAAAACACAATACTCCTGTTGGTATTATTTTAATGTTTTGTATATAAAATTGTACTAATTCGATGCTGCACGGTTTCGTACCAGGAAAGAAAGGGCGGGGTCATCCAAGGAAGAGATGGACAGACATCATTGAGTGGTCAAAGCTTTGTCCTTGTGAAGCATGACTGTCGGCAGCGGATAGACGGAGATGGTATGGGAGTGTCTTCAAGTGTGCCCTAACGATCTGATGGGTTACGGGATGAACTGAAATAAAATATGGACACACCCAGAACAATAAGATGTTATAAAGAATTGGCATCAACACTCCAGACAGACCTATATGTGCTTAGACTGTCTCACGAAATGACAATGTTCATTTAGGTCACTCACACTCGCTGCTTCATCATCTTGTGTCATATATCACTTAGCCCACCTTTCTTCTTCAGTAACGAAAAGGATATTTGTGACGTAGTGTCGTACGTAGTTTACAGTTATGCCCTGCGCCTTTCTGGCCCTGCCACAGCATTTTGGGACCTGGATTGCCTTCCCTCTTGAATCCATAATCTCTTAGCCAGGTCGCATGTTGCTGTCTGTTTCTAGTGCCAATACTTAGAGGCAGAATAGGGTCTTTGTCAGTGATGAGTCACTGACGCGGATGCAAGCAACAGGCAATGAGTTGCTGACTCCTGTCAGCTCGCTGCATCTTCAGCCCTTATTCTGCTACACCCACTGTCACGGATAAATGACAAACTTCCAGAGTGTGTTGATCGTTATTTCGCCTATTGTTGTTGCATCCTCTAACGGAAAGAGTTATTGACTCTGCTTTCATTGTTCTAGAACTATCAATGTTTAAACTAGTGTCACCACAATCGGTACTTTCAAATCTAGGATGTATGCTATGCAAATCTAAGATGTATATTTCATAGTTGTATAATTTTCTCACAATCAACGTTGATGTACTTACTACAGGTGATCATGGGCAACAGCTTAGCAGTCATAAGCATCACCAAACAGAGCGTGAATACACTACACTGACCGAGACCTTTAGCACAGGGAAGGACTCTGGCAAAGTTTGGTTACCCTGGCAGATTCTGCAAGTTCCGTAAAATATTGCAGGAAGTAGTAGATGCAGCCTTCCCAGTCACCAATAATTCATTACAATTTCATGATGCCTTGAGTAGCACAAGTGCTGCAGCCTTCCCAGTCACCAATGATCCATTACAATTTCATGATGCTTCGAGTACTCCACAAAGGAGAAATGTTTGCAGTCTTCCCAGTCGCCAACGGCAGCACCGACACTCTCTAGTAACATGCTCTCTGGTGCACGACATGGTACTGCTACCACCACACACATATCAGAACATAAGGTCAGCTGTTCAATCCTAGTTGCCTAAAGTCAGGTGGATATCCAGTTTGCTGTTGACTGCGCCCTTAACACAATTTACTGCTGGGTTGGCTAAATGTCAACATGGGAAAGGCTGCACATTCCCAAGCCTAGTGCACAACAGATTTACTACCAAGTGTCAGATCTCATCAAATCAAACCATGAAGATATGGGATGGCAAACCATATATAGATTTTTAGACCACAAGATAAAAACAGACACTGTATGATTACCAGGATTTAAGTGTATAATGGTGTGAGCAGAACAAGTGGTGCATTGTTATATAATGTTATCACACTAGTTAGTAGAATCAGCATTGCTAAATTGTGTAGCTTGTAGAATCAGCATTGCTAAATTGTGTAGCTTGTAGAATCAGCATTGCTAAATTGTGTAGCTTGTAGAATCAGCATTGCTAAATTGTGTAGCTTGTAGAATCAGCATTGCTAAATTGTGTAGCTTGTAGAATCAGCATTGCTAAATTGTGTAGCTTGTAGAATCAGCATCGTTAAATTGTGTAGCTTGTAGAATCAGCATCGTTAAATTGTGTAGATTGTAGAATCAGCATCGTTAAATTGTGTAGCTTGTAGAATCAGCATCGTTAAATTGTGTAGATTGTAGAATCAGCATCGTTAAATTGTGTAGATTGTAGAATCAGCATCGTTAAATTGTGTAGCTTGTAGAATCAGCATCGTTAAATTGTGTAGATTGTAGAATCAGCATCGTTAAATTGTGTAGATTGTAGAATCAGCATTGTTAAATTATGCCCACATAAATTGCATGTCTGCTTGAAACAATCAACAGATCAGCTGTTCTATTGCCTGGAATTCCAGCATGACCACGACCCACACAGTGCGCGCTTCCAGCAACACCTTCTCAAGGACTTTTAATATACTGGTACCCTGTCGCCAGCCACTCCAATGGTCCTGGGCAAAGCAGATGTTAGTGTCACAGGCTAGTTTCTTGCTTCTCTGACGATTGTCCTTTGAGAACAAACTGATCCCCTCCAATCACATGGCATTAACTATTTAAGGTCCAGCTACCCCGATCTACGCCGCTAGATAGTAGCTTCTTTCGCAATCTCATATTCACGAGATCTGAACTAATGACGTACTTCCGTTAGGAAAATCGTGGTCATAACAATTTGAAAATCAATATTTCAAATTTCTGTGATTTTTCTAAAACTATGGCGTTTCAAGCGATGGAATCTTTGCTGCAGTCACTGATAGCTGACAACGAACTTGCTGAATATTCGTCTGAATCCGATGTGGAATGCAGTGATTTAGAAGACAGTGCGTTTAGTTATTCTTTGGTGATTGAAGATGTTGAATGTGATAGCGACTTTACTGGGGCTAATCCTAGTAATGCCGATGACGTCTGATCAACGCAGCACATGGCTGTAGAAATTTCAGACTTTGTGAAATGTTCTGGGCCTGGACACAATCTAAATGATGATGCTATGCCATATGACTACTTCAGTTTATTTATAAATGTAGAGTTTTATATAAAAGAGTTGTGCGCAGTGCAAACAAATTTATATGCTGAGCAGAGGCACAGGATTATTGGTAAAGTCGACCAGTGCTAGAAACCATGTTCAACAGAAGAAATCAAAAGTTTTTTCGATATCAATTTTATGTTTAGCATAGCCACATTGCTTGAAGCAAAACTATACTGGTCATCTGATGTCAGACAGAGACAATCTGATGTTGCTGATTCCTCGAGGTCGGCCTGGGTATGACCCACTACACAAAGTTCGGCCTCTGATCATTGAAAAACAGTCAGGAACATTATTCACAACCAGAAGGTGCTGGGTTCGATCCCCATCACAGCACTGGCCATTACCCCAGGGAAGCAAACCCTTATTACATAAAATGCATGCTGAAGTCGGATGGACAGGCGCAAAATAAAAACCACAGTGCAACGCACACCGCCTAGGGGATTAGAGAAATAACGTGAACGCAAAAAAAAATATCCTGGGAGAGGGCTCAGTTTTGATGAGGCTATGGTTGCATTCAATGGGCAGTAGTAGTACATCAGAGGCAAGCCATCACCTTGGGCAATAAAGGCTTGGTGTTGTGCTGATCCATGAAACGGCTACATCCTCGCTAAAAGAGGAATGTGTTCCATGTAGGGAGGTAAACCCCAAGCGTAAAAAGTGGATAACTAGATTTGTAGTGAAATGTAGAAGAGCAAAAAATAAAGCATGGCAAAAATATATAGAGGCAGGTAAATCAAAAGAAACATATGTAAAATATTTGGACAAGCAGAACATATCTCAGAAAGCGAATAAAACAGCAAAAATAGACTTTGAAAAAAAACTTGCTCAGAGGATCAAGACTGACAGTAAAAGCTTCTTTTCTTATGTTAGAAATAAACAAAGAACGAAAGACAAAGTAGGCCCTCTCATAGACAGTACAGGGAAAATAATAAGTGAGAATAGGGAGGCTGCTAATCTGCTTAATCAGTACTTTGGCACAGTCTTCACAAAGGAGGACTGCTCCGAGATCCCAGAGCCTATAGATATTTTTCAAAGAGACATGGATACAGCGGGATTAAGATCAATCTGTATTACAGAGGAAATGGTTTTTAAAAAATTGGAGGGGTTGAAAGTGAATAAATGTCCAGGTCAAGATGGTATTCACCCAAAATTGCTGTATGAAATTAGAAACCAACTAGCAAAACCATTGGCTATATTATGTTCTCAATCACTTACAAAAGGGATTGTTCCACGGGATTGGAAAGATGCAGGAGTGATCCCCTTATTCAAAAAAGGCAAAAAATCAGATCCGGCAAATTATAGACCGGTGAGTTTAACGAGCATAGTCTGTAAATTGTTAGAGTCAATAATCAAAGAAAACATTGTAATGCATTTAGAAAAATTTAATCTAATTAGAAATAGTCAGCATGGGTTTACTAGAGGGAGATCATGCTTAACAAATCTATTAGAATTCATGGAGGAGGTTACTAAAATCATAGATAAAGGGGAGCCAGTGGATGTTATTTATCTAGACTTTGCAAAGGCCTTTGATAGAGTACCTCATCAAAGATTATTTCGAAAGTTAAAATCACATGGAATAGGTGGCGAAGTTGCCAAATGGATTGAAAATTGGTTAACAGGAAGAAGGCAGAGGGTGGGCATAAATAAGGAGTACTCTGAGTGGAGTGAAGTGAAAAGTGGTGTGCCACAGGGCTCGGTTTTGGGACCAATTTTGTTCTTGATATATATAAATGATTTGGACATTGATATGAGATCCATGATTGCAAAATTTGCTGATGACACAAAACTATGCAGTAGTGTCTCATCTAAAGCGGAAGTGGGTATATTGATGTCGGATTTAGATAAAATTCGAGAATGGTCTGTAAGCTGGCAAATGGAGTTTAATGTAGATAAATGTACAGTCATCCACATGGGTAGATCCAATATGGAACATAAATACAGAATGGGAGAAAACAATATTAGAAAGATAGATAAGGAAAGGGACCTAGGGGTTATAATAGATCATACAGGAAAGGTGAGTGAGCAAGTTCAGGTAGCAGTGAAAAAAGCAAATGCAATGTTAGGTATGATAAAAAGAAATATTAAACATAGGAGCAAGGAAGTGATCGTCAAACTGTATAAAGCTTTAGTTAGACCTAGATTGGAGTACTGTGTACATGTGTGGAGTCCTTATCATAGAGGGGACATAAACATGCTAGAAAGAATACAAAAAAGAGCGACAAAGATGATAGTGGGATTCCAGAATTACAGTTATGAGGAACGACTCAGAAAAACAGGCCTACAGTGTCTCGAAGAGAGAAGAATTCGTGGTGACTTAATACAGGTTTATAAGATGATCAGAGGAATCGATAAATTAGACTATAACAAGTTTTTTAAAATACAGCCACCTACAATAACACGAGGGCATAGCTACAAGCTGATTAAAGAGAGGTCCAGGTTAGATATTAGGAAATATTTTTTTAGTCAGAGAGTGGTGTCTGCTTGGAATGCCTTGCCAGGGGAGGTAGTGGAGGCAGGGACAGTTAATGCGTTTAAGAATAAACTGGATGCGCATAGCTTTTAGAGCAAGGTGATGTAAATATGACTGGTTGTATACAGACTCTACAGGGTCTTCTAAACCAGTATAAAGACGTTAAGTTATGTGCAATTTTAATTTCTACACTGGCAAAGTTGCTGACCCTATGCCACCATGTGGTTTTAGGTGGCCCATATCTTGGAAAAAGGCATCAGTTTTACCAGTATTCAACTGGGGACCACCCTTCTTGAACAAAATGCATCTTCATGCGCCACAATATGCCCAAACAGAACAGGGTGGGCTCCAGAAAGGCAATTTGGTGGCTACTACATGTGTGTTCTGTCCACAAATGACAACGGTTTCTCACCGCACAAAGGAAGGCAGAAAAGACCACATTTCGCTGTCAATTCATCCCTACAACCAACATATATGGCTGGTGTAGATCTAACACATTCTACCCAGTTGGTAGGAAATGGTGGCGTTATTGCTTCAGGTGTCCACTATAAATTCCTTTATAATCATTAAGGCAACCTCCTGTGGAGCACAGAACCAAGCTGAGGCAACCTGCAAGTTCGCCTTGGTGTCTTGCAATGGCAATATTTTCAGCACAAACCTTCTTTAATGGGACACAGTGACAATGAACTTTTGAGGATGAGTTGCAACAATATGCCGTTGTGTAGCGAGTGTTTATGGCTGCCCTGTGCTATTCACAATCAGCTATAAATGTTTTTATGCTTGTATATTTGTTTATTCAGAATAAAAGTCACTTAATCTTCCACTGACATTCTTCAAATCTGGACCTTTCTAATTTCTTCTGCCTTGGACTTGATGCCTGTATGTATGGGAATAAAATGGAGATGATCTGCCTCCGCCTCCTTCAGGGAGCCTATGACTACTAAGCACATTGATTAATTGCTCTTGCAGTTCTGCTTTCCATGGAGTTTACTCCATCTCCACATTGTCAGTTCCTACAAGAACACCGGCTATGCTACACACCAGGAGAACCAAGACAGGATTTTGCAGTTAGCCAAGGAAGCTGTAAAGATAGCTAGCAAGTTCAGCTATTTCTAAAGATCTCTAACTAGTTACTATTGGACATTCCAAAATTGTTAACCTTAGTATAAATGTGGTAACATTTCGATGAAACCTTGGTCCATTAGCACATACATATACACAGCGAGCGTGCGCGCGCACATGTCCTGAATGAGACATACCCACAAGTGTAGCTATTAAGTTGTAATGATGCGACCGAGATTGGTATGTGCACTGCTCTGATGATGAAGAGGTTAAGAGCTGGATAAAATACAACCCATAGGATTTGTACTAGAATAATTCTTATGGGTTGTTTTTTAACCAGCTCTTAACCTCTTCTAGTACAAATTGTCTTAAGAGGTGACTGTGTGAGATGACATCTCTGTTGCTTGATCAAGATGAACTCGCACATCGGTTAACCACCACCTTTTGTAAGAGGTTGTCACAAAATGCGGCAGAGTATTAAGCTGATCGAGCTAAGCAGGAAATCCAGCTTCCCTCGCCTCCTAAGGACAACTACCATCAGTACAGGCCAGGTTTTGTGGCACACATGAAGACATCCTCACAACACCCTTCTCTGTCCGCAGCCGCTGCCTGTGCCTCTTCTGGTTGGAGTGGTCCATTCTTTTAAGTTGTCCTCCCACCTACCTCTTTTTTTGGGACAGCCTCTTCGTCGTCTGCCTTGCACCTTTCCGTGGAGCACGGAAGATTGGTAGAGCTAACCGTTTATCAAGCTCTACCACCAGTACAGCTGATACTATAACTACTACCGGTACAACTGAATGATCAAATCAATCCATGTTTGCTGTTATCATTGGTTGATCCCCACTCAAGTAATGGTCTCCCTCAGGAAGCCTGCGACTATCACATGGAGTGCTCTCATGGACCAAGCTTCTAAAACAATGTATTGAGTTTACCAACCACACCCCCCCCCCCCCCCCCCCCTCTTTAGTCACTTGGGCCTTATCATTTACTGTTACTGATCCCATTGAGTGGCAGCATCTGGGATTCACCTACCACGCATGTTGTAAAAGGTGGCTAAAGGGGGTTGTTCTTGGGAGCTGGCACCTTTATATGAGCTGCATATGTAATGTCCCCACCACTTTTCCCCTTTCACATGATTCAACTTTTCGTTCTCTCAACATTGTCAGTTATCTCCCATTATATTATATAACAGAAGTCCTACAAGAACACTGGCTTACACAACCTATGCTGCACGCTCGGACCAAGATAGGATTCTGTGTCTTCGCACAGGGGAACAGAAACGTAAAGCAAGCCATATATCATCTTCAGTAATCTCGGATGACCCAAGTCAGCTTTCATCATAAAGTTGGGCACAGTAATCTGGGATGACCCAAGTCAGCTTTCATCATAAAGTTGGGCACAGTAATCTGGTATGACACAGTCAGCTTTCATCATAAAGTTGGGCACAGTAATCTGGAACGACCCAAGTCAGCTTTCATCATAAAGTTTGGCACAGTAATCTGGGATGACCCAAGTCAGCTTTCATCATAAAGTTGGGCACAGTAATCTGGTATGACACAGTCAGCTTTCATCATAAAGTTGGGCACAGTAATCTGGAATGACCCAAGTCAGCTTTCATCATAAAGTTGGGCACAGTAATCTGGGACGACCCAAGTCAGCTTTCATCATAAAGTTGGGCACAGTAATCTGGTATGACACAGTCAGCTTTCATCATGAAGTTGGGCACAGTAATCTGGAACGACCCAAGTCAGCTTTCATCATAAAGTTGGGCACAGTAATCTGGGATGACCCAAGTCAGCTTTCATCATAAAGTTGGGCACAGTAATCTGGGACGACCCAAGTCAGCTTTCATCATAAAGTTGGGCACAGTAATCTGGGATGACCCAAGTCAGCTTTCATCATAAAGTTGGGCACAGTAATCTGGGACGACCCAAGTCAGCTTTCATCATAAAGTTGGGCACAGTAATCTGGTATGACACAGTCAGCTTTCATCATAAAGTTGGGCACAGTAATCTGGAACGACCCAAGTCAGCTTTCATCATAAAGTTGGGCACAGTAATCTGGGATAATCCAAGTCAGCTTTCATCATAAAGTTGGAGACGGTTGATTCTACAGGGGATGAATCTGGGAGATCTTTGTATTGTGTTGTAGACGTGGAAGGTGCTGTTGCTGTCATTGCCTCCGCTGGCTAAGATCTATATATAATGTCTGAAACAAAAATTAAACAGATTAATAAAGGGCTCTGAAACAAAATGGCGTTAGTGCACTGGCTTCCCGATCAGGGTTCAGTCCCCAGTTGGTGTAGGATTTTTGTTTTGTTTTTAATTACAAACTGGCCCCCGTGACCAACCCAACCACAGAAATTGGGATCTATAAAAATCTGGGAAGTAAAGGCGGTCAGCGTGAGGATGACCACATCATCCACTACGTGCCGTTGGTTGCAATATAATATGAGCCTAACACCATATTCCTATGCGCCACCTGTCATGATCTTTACTTTTAAAGTGAATAAAGGGATCTGAAACGACAATTAAACAGGTGAATAAAGGGCTCTGAAACGACAATTAAACAGGTGAATAAAGGGTTATAAACGACAATTAAACAGGTGAATAAAGGGCTCTGAAACGACAATTAAACATGTCAATAAAGGTGTTAATTGATATTAACTCGAAAGAAACAAAAGCAGATATGACATTCCTTGACTACAACAACCGTCTCAGATAAAATTGATATGCACAGCAAATTCATGATATGGGGAACAAAGAAAGCCAGCATGGGCATCAACAGCTACACTTCTTTGACAATGTCTATGGAGGTACAAATAACCTTCGACTGACCACCGTTTTTTTCCCCCCACATAAATTTTCATTGATGCCTGAAGATAATGTGGGACAGAAAAATCGTTGGTTAAAGAAATGTCATCACCAGTTGAAGTTGGTCAGAGAAATGTCATCACCAGTTGAAGTTGGGCAGAGAAATGTCATCACCAGTTGAAGTTGGGCAGAGAAATGTCATCACCAGTTGAAGTTGGGCAGTGAAATGTCATCACCAGTTGAAGTTGGGCAGAGAAATGTCATCACCAGTTGAAGTTGGGCAGTGAAATGTCATCACCAGTTGAAGTTGGGCAGGAAAATGTCATCACCAGTTGAAGTTGGACAGAGAAATGTCATCACCAGTTGAAGTTGGACAGAGAAATGTCATCACCAGTTGAAGTTGGGCAGAGAAATGTCATCACCAGTTGAAGTTGGGCAGTGAAATGTCATCACCAGTTGAAGTTGGGCAGGAAAATGTCATCACCAGTTGAAGTTGGACAGAGAAATGTCATCACCAGTTGAAGTTGGGCAGAGAAATGTCATCACCAGTTGAAGTTGGGCAGTGAAATGTCATCACCAGTTGAAGTTGGGCAGGAAAATGTCATCACCAGTTGAAGTTGGACAGAGAAATGTCATCACCAGTTGAAGTTGGACAGAGAAATGTCATCACCAGTTGAAGTTGGACAGAGAAATGTCATCGTCAGTTGAATTCTTGGATAAGTTCATAAAGATGCCAACTCTGGTGCACCGCTGCGTTGGACGAGTGTTGAAGGAATGTTAGATGGGTGTTGTTGGAGGTAGAAAGATTGAGAAACGCTGGTCTACCTGTTGGCTCTCTGCAGTATCACGGTAGCGATATTTGTCACAACACCAACCACGGTTATGTCGGAGCCGTGCCGGGAATGAAATCATGCTCCATCCACCATGGCACCTAGTGACTTCTTTCTGTGCCCAAACATGAAGAATCCACTTCGTGGACGTCGTATTTATGAGGTACGTCCAGAGTCTGATTACTGAACTGGAGACGTGTTTCCTGGCGAGTAGGGAAAAGTTCTATAATCAGGAAAGTGAAGACCCATAGCGTTGAGGTCGAGCCCTCGCCTTTAACCTTTAAAGTAAATGTCTTGATTCTGTCATCCTAAAGAGCAACATTTTTCTACCATCCCTCGTATTTTGTGCTGACGATTAGTGGCGACAGCCCATATCCTTGTCTCCCCCATGTTGTTTATCTCCATCGCTACGGCCAGACTGTCGGATGTGTCTTACTAAACTTTAGCACCCTTTGGTACAGTAAGTAGCATGTCCTTTGCAGAACGTCGCTTCTTACAACGGCCCACGTATTTGGCTGTTATACGTTTCTTGGCAGGTGTGCAGTACGGTAGGTTGCATTACTTTCTGTGCATGGAGGGGCGATCGCACCGAGAAAAATAACCCGAATCTGCCAATAGTCTCTATATAACTCCAAAGTCGTCTAGAATGGCCCACAGTTTATTTGTTTTCTCTGCTAGAAGCTTGGCTTGAACAAACAGATAAAGCTAACCCTCTCAGTCGGCGTACTTGGAAAATTTGTTTACCTCGAGAGGGGGTGGGGCTTTAAAGATCTTAAACAAAAATTTACCTGCCTGGGAGAAAGACAGGATTTAAGAAACTTAAACTTGAAGAAAATATACTGCTGGAGCAAAAAACTCAATTCATCAACTCATTTCAAAGCGTTTGATTCGAACATCAAATGGCAAATTGGTCATGAAGGAAGAGATTCGATCTTCATTTTTTTAAAATCTCTGCAAAAAAAATAAAAAATGGCCTGGAACAATATTACCTTCCATATAGCACAGAGAAATGTACAACAAATAATAAATGTACATTTCTCTGTGTCATATGTCAGATAATGTAGTGGTCATTTAGTCTTTTGATACTCTGTTAACTAATGTGGTCTGTTCAATGTGGCAGATATATCCCCTTACCCAATTATCGGGGAATTTGACGGATTCTTTCAAGCACCACTATCAAGATTATTGCTGAGGGAACCTAATCACACTATGCTTAGCTAACACGCCGTTCTGTCCACTTGGCTAAATGCACTACCGATTGCGGAGAGAGAATTTACATGTATAAACTTTCAACAATTGTTATTATTTTTTTAAGAATTGTTTTATCAAAACAGTATTTCTAACTTTCATGGTTGTGTTTAAAATTGTTTTCATGGCTGGCTGCCTACAGGGGGGGGGGGGGGGGGGGATATATAATATTATTGTCTCAATATTTTGTTGTTTGTGATCCCCCACTTATTGGTGGTCCTCGTGTTGAAACAATGAATAATTCCCACTCCCGTGACCTGCGGTCACTCTGACTTCTCGGGGGGATTGGCGAGTTCGTTTGAGTTGTGCCCATATATCATGGGGGGATAGGGATACCCCATATCTTAGCGATGGGGGGTACAGTATCTGATATTGAAATTAACGTGTGCCTCTGCAGGGCTCCGCTCCGCCCCTGCCCGCCAATCTTACACGGTTTTGTGACCTAAATAAACTACGTTGAAGAGATCACAGATTGGCAAAAACAGGAGACTCGAAACAACAATTGGATAGACACTGCAGTAACCACACAGTAAAATGAATTATTAAGAACAGTACTCAAAAAATCTGGATGACCAGGTGGGCGACGGTAACAACAGAGCGCAGTGTATTTAGCGAAATGTCACAGCCAAAAAGTAACGATGACAAACTACATAGAAGAGATCAAAGTCTCATCTTTCAGTTCCCAACAGGACATACCAGAGTCAATAGCCACTTAAACCGCATCAATCCCCAGCACCTACCCCTATGCAGCATTGCTCTCAGCCTGATGAAACTGTTCGACACCTACTCATTGAGTGCGAGGCGATTGTGGATATGAGGAAAAGATTCTTACAAGCACTGCCGACAATTACCAACACACTGTACGGAGCAGTGACACAACTAAAGAAGACCTGTATCTATTTCAGAATGGCATTGGGCTGTCAAGAGCAGGCTTGCCCAGCGACTGTGGGATAACAACAACATACATTTTGGTCTGCCCCACGCTCCCATTCTGAAATTAATTATTGCATTTAAAAAATGCTTTTCTTTAGTTTGTAATAATAGCTGAGAGTACCATTGGCTGTCCGGATTAATTGTGATAGTAGTTAATTTGTAAAACCCTCTCCCTGCACCCCCTTTCACATCCACTCAGCATCCGTTATGTCCCCTAACCCATCCATCTTTAACTCCTCAGCCTACCCTCTCCGTCTTTTCTTTCCAACGCAACCCAACCACCTGCCCCATTTCCTCAACCCGACCAGTATATTTCTCCCGACCCTGGCTAACATTCTCTGATCAGTGTGTTTTGCCTGACCAATACGTTAGTCTCATCGTCCCGTCAGGTGAGGGTCTTGGCCAGTATATTTCTCCCGACCCTGGCTAACATTCTCTGATCAGTGTGTTTTGCCTGACCATACGTTAGTCTCATCGTCCCGTCAGGTGAGGGTCTTGGCCAGTATATTTCTCCTGACCCTGGCTAACATTCTCTGATCAGTGTGTTTTGCCTGACCATACGTTAGTCTCATCGTCCCGTCAGGTGAGGGTCTTGGCCAGTATATTTCTCCTGACCCTGGCTAACATTCTCTGATCAGTGTGTTTTGCCTGACCATACGTTAGTCTCATCGTCCTCATTGAAGACACTTCTCTGGTAATGGACTCCCATACGTGCTTTAGGGATGTGACGCCAGAATGGAAACTGCACTAAGTATATACACCCTCATAACCAGTTGACACTATTGAATTGGATTGATCATATCCTAAGAAGAGAATTTAGTGCCGTCATAAAAACTGCCCTTAGGGGTTGCTGTGGTCAAGAGGTAGGACACTCTATCTCTGAAAGTGATGAACGGAAATGGTGGGCAGTTGAATCCCACAGGTTTCAAGCAACCGGTGGTCCAAATGTCGAGATCATCAGCAAACAATGCTTTTGACACGTTTAGATGTCCAGTGAGGTCATTTATATAGATGAGGAAAAGGGTGCAGCTCAGAGGAGAGCCCTGTGGCAGTCCTTTCACTTAATGTTGCCCCTGCAAAGTTGTTATCTATGGTTCTGTTGGTCAGGAAGGTCTGTATCCATTTGATCATCTTTCCTTCTATTCCCATTTTCATCAAAAGTCCCTTCCTCCAGACTCTGTCATAAGCTTGCTGTAGATCAATAAACACCGCTAGTGTGTTTTTTCCATCTTGGAATCCATCCATCACATGCTGTGTAAACCTAAACAGGGGATCATCCTCCGTCCAGTATCAATGTCTGAGCCCTACCTGGTTTCTATAAAGGAGGTTTTTGCTTTCCAGCCCACCAATCTGTTGTTTACTATTCTTTCAACCACTTTACCTAAATATAGGTGAGTGACACAGATCTATATCTTCCAGGTGTTCCTGGTTGTTTCCCTTTCTTTAGTATGGGTTTGATATTTGCTGATAGCCATTTTGATGGCAACTGTCCTTCGTCCCTTCTGTTGATAAACCATAAAAGTACCTCTTTCGCCTTTGGTTCTAATTTACTTATCTCATTTTTTACTGTATCTGGTCCTGGTGCTTTATTTTTTGCCAGTTTCTTCATCGTCATGCTCAGTTCTTGTGAAGTTAAGTGATCTTTAAAGGCAGCCATATTGGTGGAGTCCATGTTAAAGAGTCCTTTAAAAGTGCTTTATCTAGCAGTTTTCTTGGTGGCTCTTTGTTTACTCTAGCGTAAAAGTTGTTAAACATCTTGGTATTTGATTCTATTCCGTCCCCAGTTTCTATGGCTAGGGGTGTTGTGTTTGAATTCTCTTGTTCCCTTCAAGGTTGCTCAGTAATCTTCATGCCTTGTTCCCTTCAAGGTTGCTCAGTAATCTTCATGCCTTGTTCCCTTCAAGGTTGCTCAGTAATCTTCATGCATTGTTCCCTTCAAGGTTGCTCAGTAATCTTCACACCTTGTTCCCTTCAAGGTTGCTCAGTAATCTTCACGCCTTGTTCCCTTCAAGGTTGCTCAGTAATCTTCACACCTTGTTCCCTTCAAGGTTGCTCAGTAATCTTCACGCCTTGTTCCCTTCAAGGTTGCTCAGTAATCTTCACGCCTTGTTCCCTTCAAGGTTGCTCGGTAATCTTCATGCCTTGTTCCCTTCAAGGTTGCTCAGTAATCTTCATGCCTTGTTCCCTTCAAGGTTGCTCAGTAATCTTCATGCATTGTTCCCTTCAAGGTTGCTCAGTAATCTTCACGCCTTGTTCCCTTCAAGGTTGCTCAGTAATCTTCACACCTTGTTCCCTTCAAGGTTGCTCAGTAATCTTCACGCCTTGTTCCCTTCAAGGTTGCTCAGTAATCTTCATGCCTTGTTGCCCTCTTTTTTTAGATGCATCTTGCTACAATGTTTTCTCCAAGTCTCCCGCTTGCTTTGTTTAGTGTTATATCTTACTTTTCCTGTCCATCTATTATACTCTGTTTTATTTAAGGTATTTGGAGATTTTTCTACCTTCTTCCTGGCTTCTATTCTCTCTTTGACGGCTGCCTCCAGCTCTGGGTTCCAGTACGGTTTATACTTGCTGTATGTGCCCTGTAGGACGCATTTCCTTGCGGCTGTTGAGATGGTGGCACATAAATGTTTGAAAGTTGTATTGCTGTCATCATTCTTACTAATTTGGCTAAACCCAGCATCAGTTTCCCAGCTATAAGGGTCCCAGTTAGCCTTTCTGAAATTCCATGATGGTTTTCTCCGATCCATCCTATCCCTCTGCAGCCTTTACACATATTCAAGATGAGATCTAAGAGAAAGAAGAAGATGATTCATAGCCTTTACACATAGAAGAAGATTTATATCCTTTACACATATTCAAGGTGATATATAAGAGGAAGAAGAAAATGATTTATAGCCTTTACACATATTCAAGATGAGATCTAAGAGGAAGAAGAAAATGATTTATATCCTTTACACATATTCAAGATGAGATCTAAGAGGAAGAAGAAGATAATTTATGAAATTACTAGCTGTATTACTCTTTATTGGTCAGGAAACTCTTCCCCATCAACCCACTTATCCCTCTATCCATCTCTTTCCTCAACCCCCTCTAGTCCCTGCCCATCTCCTAACTCCTCGATTCAGATCTACGGACTGGTTGCATAAGTAACAACTGGTATTAAACAGTAAACAATATTTTTTGCAACAATATAATTATATGCCCATAACTCCTGACATAGCGACTTGAAATTAGTTGCATTGATGTGGAAATTAGTTATAGAACGTTCAATGAAAATTTCAGCTTTGTATATGGTTCCGTTTGTGAGTTATGGTGTCTTCAGACATACAAATATACAAACTTTCATAACTATAGTTTATATATAAAACTGCCGTTGATCGCAAGAGATAATGACAATAGCAGTCAGACATGTTGGGTTGCACCACACTGGTGAGTCTAGAGGTGAATGTTTAGTCCAGTTCTGGCACAGAAACCCCTTCCACGTATGCAGCATTTAAGTTCAGAGTTGGACATGTGAGTATTTGTTATTTTGTCGTTTTATAAAGTACGTTTTTTTCTCCATGCCTCGGAAATCTGGCATTCCTCAGCAATGAAGGGCTTCTGGTGGTGGTTCTATGCCATGCCTGGCAGTCCTATGTCAGGGACTCCCATGAGTTTACATTGATGTTCAAGTATGTCAAGGATATTTTGAGGGAGTCTTTGAAGCGCTTCTTTTGCCCACCGACTAGACAAAGGCCCTCTTTCAGCTCACCATACATTAGTTGTTTGGGAATGCGGTTGTCTGGCATGCGCATGACGTGGCCAGCCCATCTGATCTGGGTCTTGTGGTGTGGGTGCTCTGCATTTTGACCCTCGTGAGAATCTCGGTGTCTGGTACCCTATCCTCCCACCACATTCTCAATAATCTACGGAGGCAGCTTCTATATCAATAGCACAAATATAGTATAAACTACAGCGTTTACAATGCCAACAACCTACCTGGCAAGTTGCAACCATCTCTGAAATCGAATGTGTCGGCTGAAGAGTGCAGATATCACAGCTGGCTGTGACACACCATCCTTTTCAGGACGAACGCCAAAGAAGAAGAAATACTGACCATACACAGGCCACTCTTTGACTCATCCAACTACCTTCATCTCATAGTGCTTCAGGAACACATCCCAACCATGAAGCATGGTTGAGCCAATCGACTTGGGAAATAGCCAAAAGAGGTTTTGCTGGATGACTAACGAACTTCCATCAGTCGCATGTTCCACTAGATCCCAAATGGCCATTGATAGATCTTTGCACACACATTGAGTCAAGGCAGCACCTGGTAGGCTAGTATTCTGACAACAGCAAGAAAATAATGCAATTTCATTATCTCAAAATCTCCCCCCCAAAATTACGTGGTTAGTTAGTTAATCGTCTAATTATCTTCATCACACACAGGACAAGTCCATACGCGCTCAGATCTCTTTCTCAATATGTCTGCCAGCATGTGATGACTGACTGCTCTATACCTATGCTGGTTAACCAGATGTTTATGGATCCCAGTGTGGTGTTCCTTCTTCACCGCCACTCGTTTCACACTTAATTCAACCAGTCGCGCCAAGGACGTAGATTCTGGATCAACTTCCGAATTTTCCTTGCAGCCAATTTCCCTAACACCGTTTAGAAAATCGGCTCAATCCATTGATCTCCCGCCCTCCACTATAGCTGTACTCGCCAAACTATCAGCTCTCTCGTTCCCTTCAACACCTGCGTGTCCCGGAACGAGTATGAAGGTGACTCTCTGCAAACTTTACCGACTCAAACCACTGGCGCCACCTGTTTCCATCTTCCTGAGCATCCTCATCGAATCACTGAGGATGCACACATGAGTGCCACTCATTGTTTCAAGCTAGACCATCGCCTTCACAACAGTGGTCAGACTGCTTGTGGTCACTGCAAAAGCCCCAGACTCCTCAATGATCGTTCTCCCACCCCTCTGTAGGCCCTTGTGCTTCTCAACCGATGGATGATGAATCCATCTGTGTAGATAATGAATTACATATCTGTGGCAAATAACACGGCAGTAACCAATCACACCTAAGCCTTCTTTCAGCTAACAATTTATTAGTTGTTTGGTGATGCAGTTGTCTGGCATGGGCATGATGTGGCTGGGCCACTTGATCTCAGTCTTCTGCATCAGCTATATTGATATGATTGTATGTTTCTGGCAGGGTCGCCCAGGTCTAGATGATCACTGGCGAGGAAGCAGACTAATAATGGCATCCCGGTCTTCCAGGGGTTTTTACATAGGGCTGACATCCTTGTCTATGTAAAATAAAATGTATTCTTCTTCTTCTTCGTTCGTTCTCAAGCTCCCACTACCAAACCCTGAAAGGGCTTAAGTAGCAGAATGTAGTCCAGAGAAAGGAATGAGTTGTGTCGTAGTTTACAGCTTGGCTGCAATATTTGCACCTTTCGGTCCAGCACATCTGACTTCAGCAAGCATTTTTTGAGTACCGGGTTAGCATTCCCTCTTCGATCCCTTCTCCTTAGCCAGTCTGCCCTGCTGCAGCCTGTTATCCAGGATCACCACGTGGAGGTGTAGAGGGGTCTTGGCAGCTATGGTTCGCTGGCCCTGACGCTAGCAGTCAGCTATGGGTTGCTGACCAATGCAGCTCACACGCTGCTCAGTATCTTGATCCCTAAAATGTATTCAAAAAAGAATAATACCAGGGAAATCCGGATGAACACGTCAGTGACTGGAGCAACAGGTCGCAGTGTATTTAGCGAAATGTCATAGCCAAAATGTAAAGATGACATAAATAAACTACATAGAAGAGATCAAAAGTCTTATATTTCAGTTCCGGACTGGTCACACCAGAGTCAATAGCCACTTAAACCTTATTAATCCCCAGCCTTTGTGCAGACATTGGTCTCACCCTGATGAAACAGTTACACACTTACTCATTGAGTGCAAGGTAAGGAAAAGATTCTTACAAGCACTGCCGACAATTGCGAACACACTGTCCGGAGCAATGAAACAACCGAATAAGACATATATCTATATAAGAATGGCATTGGGCTGCCAAGAGCAGGCTTGCTCAACAATGTAACAAAATGTACTTTGAGGCAGAAACAGCAACAGATAAACCTACTTTACCGTGGGATGGACATCCAGAGTATGATGCACATGACTTCGAAAGAAAGCCACTTGCATGAAATCAGAGTTAGGGCACTGTACACAGACTGCAGACCGAGTGTAGTGGTGGAAGTTTGTTGTTGCCCTTAAATATACCGTTGGGCATGATAGTCACTGATCGCATTGTCAGTCACTGACCAAAGAACTAACAACCAATGCAGCTGGAGAATGGCACGATAACATACTGAAGGATGGACAGATCCTCAGAAAGAAACCTAAAAATGTAACCAGATATGTTCTGTATTGGAACTCACAGTGGAAGAGAAGAGTGGGGAGGTCAACGGGCACCTAGATAAGAATGGTGGAAGAGGACAGAGTTTCATGGATGGAGTTTAAGATAATGACCAAAAACAGGAGTATGGGGGAAATACACATTGCGGACCAATGTTCCAAAGGAAGTTATAAAGATTATGCAAGTCACCATCATTCCTGAGTGGGTTCTGTCGCCCCTTTCTAAAGAGGAATCCGTAAGTGGATTTTGAGGTCCCTTACTGAAGAGGAATACTGTAAAAGGTTCCGGAGCCCTATTTTGAAGAGGAAGCCCTGTGTGGATTCAGGGGTCCCAATCTGAAGAAGAAGGAATACGACTATTGCATCTTCATACATGTTGTTAAAAGGTGACAATAGAGAGTTGCAGCGTCATCAAGTAAAACAAATTCATACAGAATACGAGACTGCAAAAGTACTTTGGTGCAGGCTTTGGTATCAAGGATAAATGTAGCGACTGCCCTTTACTCCGGATGAAGTGAAAAAAGAAAAAAAAGAAGTCATTATCTGCATTAGTTACATGCAAGATAGATGGACATTCAGAGGTAGATTGGCTAACATTCGGAGGTAGGTAGGCTAACAATCAGAGGTAGATAAGCTAACCAAAGAGTGAGGAAGTTAAACATCAGCTAATTCCCGAGCATGCTGATGAAGGTGTGCGTCTAGGCAGTCGTGCTATGCTTGGTTTCATCTGCATGTCGCTCACTACTATGGGGATCTTGTTGATTCATCCACATCGTTAGCTAGACTGTCGTGAAACAGCCCGTTTCCTAAGGAGAATTGCGTGGAAGTGAGATGGTGGTCAGTACATTTCGCCTGACCCTGACTAACAATATCCTATCAGTATGTCTTGTCTGATCTCTTCCCACACCTTCAGGGTAGAAGAGGAGTGACTAAATTATAGAGATATCCTGAGACAGTGTGAAACAAGGTTGACATTAATATGAAGAGGAGTAAACTGGGTTTTTTTTCTCTGTGGGGAATTACAGTTAGGAATAAGACTCCACGGTCTGCCACTACCTCAATACAAGGATGTGTGTAGGAGGGATATGAATTATGCCGGCACCGATTTGGGATAATGGAGCAGGAAGCCATGGAGTCTGTTGCATAGAGGGACATGATATGGCATGGAATACAGACAGAGGAGATACTGATTGTGGATAGACTAAGGACTCGGCGTTTGAGAAGACAGTCCAGATTTTCTTTGTACACACTGTGGAAATGCTTCTCCGCTCGGATTGGTCTTACGAGTCACATCCGTTATTGTCATGGACTTTAGTTACATCCCTTTTGTTCAAAGTACAGCTTCCTATTACCTGACAAGACGGAAAGAGCCAATGAAACTGAGTGAGCATATGAGACATGGTGGTCTCCTCTAGCACATTGCAAAGGGAGGAAGACTACCGTCTGGTTAAGTAAAATATACTGATCAGACATGTTAGTTAGGGTCGGGCAGAGCATAATGGCCTGGACCCTCACCTCGGCTTCCTAGTAGCCCTCCCTGGAAATGGGCTGATTTTATAGAAGCCTGACTAACGAGGTGAGAGATTAACATGATCCCCGTATTAGTGAGTGACACGCAGATGAAGCCAAGTATAACACAACCGCCTGCATCACCCCGGTCCACCTTTATCAGAATGCTCAGGATGTGAGGACAGCTACTACAACCCGCCACTTAATGTCTTTTTCAGGGCGCACAAAAGAGCAACCTACTGATTATGGACATTCGGCAAACAACAACAGCCAAGAAGTGGAGAAAGTACTCATAGAGTCGGAGGCAACAGAACCCTTAATAGTACTTCATCAACTTTCTCAAAAGAAGATAAAGATCTGAATATTCTAATGTTATACACCAACTAATGGCAAAGCAGACGTTATACACCAACTAATGGCAAAGCAGACGTTATACACCAACTAATGGCAAAGCAGACGTTATACACCAACTAATGGCAAAGCAGACGTTATACACCAACTAATGGCAAAGCAGACGTTATACACCAACTAATGGCAAAGCAGACGTTATACACCAACTAATGGCAAAGCAGACGTTATACACCAACTAATGGCAAAGCAGACGTTATACACCAACTAATGGCAAAGCAGACGTTATACACCAACTAATGGCAAAGCAGACGTTATACACCAACTAATGGCAAAGCAGACGTTATACACCAACTAATGGCAAAGCAGACGTTATACACCAACTAATGGCAAAGCAGACGTTATATACCAACTAATGGCAAAGCAGACGTTATACACCAACTAATGGCAAAGCAGACGTTATACACTAACTAATGGCAAAGCAGACGTTATATACCAACTAATGGCAAAGCAGACGTTATACACCAACTAATGGCAAAGCAGACTCAATGAAAGAAGAATTGTATACAAGACCACAACATATCACACATAAAACGATTTAAAAGACATAACATCGATGAATGTGGAAATTAAATTGAAAACAGGAAATTAGAATTAAAAATGAGAATGAAGATATAGTTATATGAGCTTGCATCGGCTCTTTCCGTCTTGTCAGACGATAGTAACTGGGCTTGTAACAAGTCCATGATGATAACGAATGTGACTCGTAAGACCAATCCGAGCGGAGAAGCGCCTTCTACAGTGTGGATAATAAAAATCAGGACTGCTGGCAGCATCACATGGTGTGGCGTGTCTTCCCAACGCTGAGTCCTTAGCCTATCCGCAATCAGTATCTCCTTTGTCTGTATTCTATGCTTAATCCTGCCCTTCCATGTAACAAGATCCACAGTGTCCTGATCCCATGATTCCAAATCAATGAACTTATTTAATCAGCTGGCACTCTGCAGTTTATGTGGGAGAACTTCAGGCAAAATGGTTTGGTTATTATTACAAGTTATTTTATATGGGAGAACTTCCGGCAAAATGGTTTGGTTATTATTACAAGTTATTTTATGTGGCAGAACTTCCGGCAAAATGGTTTGGTTATTATTAAAAGTTATTAACAAAACTATCAGTAGGACAATGAGTAAATCCATTGAGTTAATCCATTGAGTAAATCCCATTTTGATTAATGTTACTTTACAAGAATATCGTTTAAAAAAATTTAGGGTGGGGCTAGCAATCTCATAAAGTATTGTCATTGAATTTGAAATCAGAAATGCAACCGCTTCTGGTACACTCAACAGTACAAACACGATTTACTATAAAGAAAGGTCCAATGGGCTACCTTGTAACCAAAACATGAATATTATATTAGATTTCATTATCATGCATATGGCTTGACTTGGCTTCGTTCATTCTCAATCTCCCGCTACCAAACCCTGAAAGGCCTTAAGTAGCAGAATGTAGTCCAGAGAACGGAATGCGTTGTGTCGTATTTTACAGCTTGACTACGATGTTTACACCTTTCAGTCCGACACATCCGACTTCAGCAGGTATTTTTTGAGTACCGGGTTAGTATATGATAGACTAATAGTTAACACTTTTAATAGAGCTATATAGAGCGAGAGATCTGACACTCAGACTAGGAGACTAAAAATATAATATAGATATTCCCATATCATTATTCTTACCAAACCGCAGTGTTTTGTCAATACAAACTTTCTTTCATTTTGAATTTTCTATTATTGATAGAGTGTTTAGAGAGA
This sequence comes from Ariolimax columbianus, assembly GCA_036924085.1. Taxonomy (NCBI): domain Eukaryota; kingdom Metazoa; phylum Mollusca; class Gastropoda; order Stylommatophora; family Arionidae; genus Ariolimax; species Ariolimax columbianus. Next base: position 21,234,765 of record JAVGWX010000024.1, on the reverse strand, counting down.
AACAAAGAATCTTTACGTCCAATAACATTATTATGTCTCAAACTAAGGAAAAGAATCTTATTATACACATATTTTATATGACATATAATATAATATTATTAGTATGTTTGGACTGTGTATGGCCCTGAAACATGGACTATAAATAGAGAGGAAAAATACTTGGAGTAGGAGGCTTTTGAGATGTGGTGTTACCGAAAGATGGAAAGAGTGAGCTGGACTGAAAAGAAATCAAATGAAAAGGTATTGGCGGAGATGGGAGAATAGAGAAAGTTGATACAGAAGATAAAAAGAAATCGACTTGGCTGGTTGGGACATAATCTATGGAGGGGGGTCAAGATGCTGAGCAGCGCATGAGCTGCAGTGGTCAGCGACCCACTGCTGACTGCTAGCGTCAGGGCCAGAGGTGCCAAGACCCTTCTACACCTCCACGCGGTGATCCTGGTTAACAGGCTGCAGCAGGGCAGACTGGCTAAGGAGAAAGGATCGAAGAGGGATTGCTAAACCGGTACTCAAAAAATGCTTGCAGAAGTCGGATGTGTTGGATCGAAAGGTGCAAATATAGCAGTCAAGCTGTAAACTACGACACAACCGTACGCATTTCGTTCTCTGGACTACATTTTGGTGCTTAAGCCCTTTTCAGGGTTTGGTAGCGGGAGATTGAGAACGAACCAAGCCAAGCCTAATCTACGTAGAGAGGGCCCAGTCAAAAAGTAGAAAAAGTCTTGGGGGATATTTACATACAGTACAGTATTATGAGTATTAATTTATTATACATACATTATTTATGCAGGGAGGGAGAGGTGGTGAAGACCTAGAAATACCTTTTTGTCTCAAGCTTGTGGAGATATGGCTGTGAAGACGTATGCTGAGCTGAAGACCACTGTAGAGGATAGGCAGAAATGGAAGGACAAAGCAAAGTCCATGAGTTTGTTGTTGACCCGTCCTAGGACTTATAACTTTTGAGACTGCCATCTCCAAACTTCTTAGACCGGATGTTTCTACTTGGAAAACTAATGTAAAACAAAGCGCATTTTAACGAAATAACTATTAAATAACAAAACTGGAAACTCAAACCGTCTGACAATGTCTTGTATAAATACAATTGAACAATAAATTGAATACACAAAACGTCTGTTTTGTTTATGAGTGTAAGCAAGTGTTGCACAAAAGGCAAATACATATTTTGCAAGCGATAATACACAATATTCATATGGTTTCGCATTCAAGAACTTGCTTCTCTTGTCAAAACAAATGACAAAGTCAAAGCTACGAGAAAAGATGTCAACATTCAAATCAAAATCAATGAAAGCCCATTGCTCCTCTTAGTACACCTAACAAATCATAGATTCGCTTTGCATAAATTGTTGTTGTTGTTTCCGAAGCCCACAATGAGTAGGTTTACTCTTTTGTGAGCAATGAAAATGATGTGGCGGGTTGCAGTAGCTTTCCTCACATTACGAGCGTGCTGATTAGTGATAGATGGGGACCGGGTCCTCCAGGCGGTTGTGCTATGCTTGGCTTAATCTGCCCGGTGCTCACTACTACGGGAATCACATCTATCCACATTTCGTCAGCCAGACTGCACTGAGAACATTCTTTTTCTAGATAACGCTACATGGAAGATATATTGTGCTCTTGTTTAGTACATTGTACCTGACTGGACAACGGTCAAAAGACGGAAACGGTCTTGAAAATATGATCGTACACGGAAAGGTGCAAGACGGACGACGACGAGGTCGTCTCAACAGAGGTGCGAGGATAACAAAAAAGAATGGACCAAGATCCAACCTGAAGAGACGCAGACAGAGAGGGGTGTCGTGGGGTTGTGTGAGTGTCTTCATGTGTGCTCTAGCCACCTCACCTGATCTGACGCGACGTCCTGGTCATTATATTATGCATGACCCTGCCTCGACGTCCCGGTCAGTGTATTGTGCCTGATCCAAACTCGACGTCCTGGTCAGTATATGGTGCCTGGTCCTGACTCGACGCCCTGGTCAGTATGTTGTACCTGACCTTAACTCGACGTCCCGGTCAGTATATTGTGCCTGGCCCTGACTCGACGCGCTGGTCAGTATGTTGTACCTGACAACTCGACGTCCCGGTCAGTATATTGTGCCTGACCCTGACTCGGCGCCCTGATCAGTATGTTTTACCTGACCCTAACTCGACGTCCCGGTCAGTATATTGGACCTGACCCTAACTCGACTCCCCGGTCAGTATATTGGGCCTGACCACACCAACGTCTCAGTTCCATATAACGTAACTTTAAACGTATTTTACTTCCTTGTTCTTGAGAAATGTGTTACTTGAGTGGGACAAACCACATGACAACGCCTTCCGGGTAAAGACGTCTTTGAAACAAGCCAAGTACATCTTTAACTTTATTCAAAGGAATGAGAAGTTGACCACACGTCTGCTCACTATTCAGGTACTTCGTTTTCCTTCGTGTCTGACAACATTAGGCAGCAAGTATGCATATCAGCTTGTTGACAAAACAGAAGCGGTCGCTTGTTTCTCTGTTGTGCAGGGGAAAAAAAACACACAGCCTAAAACCTGTTTTCGATAAAGGTCGACCCAAGAAAATGTCCTAAGTAATAATTTATGGATTCGTTTTGTCGGGTTTCGTATACAATACAACATATATCCATTTCAGTATGAACAGAGATAGACGTACTTCAAATTACACGCTGCTATTATATTAAATCATTTAACACGTTTGAAACGCACTCTATTTCCCCCTTTATAAATTGAAATATATATCCCCATCTTCTATGATTCGCTAGTTCATTTTTGTTGGTGTTCGATGTCCCTGATGAAGATATTTTGGTCTCAACGTAGGTTTCGATTGTGTTTCCGTCTTAGTGCGGCATGTGACGACACCTTTTTATAATGTTTTTCTTCACTTAATGTTTTGTTTACAAACACACACATAAAAGAATTCTACCTCCCCCCCCCCCCCCCCCCCCTCATAGCAGTGGCGTCAATAGTAAATAGTAGCAACGCCTACATATGCGAGCTGTCACTTTCCTGAAATGTAGCATTCTCGAAAACTTGAGATCATTCGCTCCATTAGAAAGAACAACATATTTCTTTAAATTATGGGCTATAATTAATTGAATTAATATATTTAGAATTTCACGTTTCTAGAGTGTATTGTATTATAATTATTTGAATATTGTCCATGGCATTATGTCCGCGTCAAAATAAATAAATAGCTCAGTCAGTGTGATAATGAGTCATATAAGTGTCGCTATATTTGTCTCTATCTTCTAACAATTGCATTCATGTGCCCCAACTCCCATTTTATCATTAACAAAAGGAATGATCGTAATGATTACAATGTGTTTATCCCATTGAATTGCCGAGGTACAACATTGATGCTTGATCTCTGAAGACATTTATATTGGAAAGGGGGGGGGGGGGGCGGCATTGACATTCACATATGACGTAACACATGGGGGCGATGTGAAGTGGATTCCAGTTTCCGTTACAGGGGTGGGGATGTTTGAAAAAAATGTGACATCTGAATAAGTTTTATTTTCCTCTTCTATTTTTAAACAGGCCTATAATAATATTGCCATTTGTTGACATTGGTAACCATGACAATTATTTATCACCCAGGTATTCTTGCACTGTCAGTTTCTAAGTGTGATATGTTGGAATGTTTCCAGAATGAAGTTATTCATTTGCAATACCAAATGAATGCTTCAGTAACAGCAAAGACAATTCTGAACAGTAAGTGGGGCCAGGACGGAGTCTTGCGTTACATGGTTGTGATATACCACCATCAAATTAGATGGTTGCTTTTATGGCCTCCTGGAAGGATATTATTAGTAATAGCATTTTGTTTGGGCAGCCTATTTTAGAGAGGGTTTTGCTGCAGAAGACGGATGTGTCAGACCGAAAGGTGCAAACATCACAGTGAAGTTGTAAACTAGCGACACAACACATTCCGTTTCTCCGGACTACATCCTGCTACTTGCAAAGCTATTGGTAGTGGAAAATTGAGAGTAACCGCAGAAGAAGAAGAAGAGAGGATTTTGAAGAGTCCATCCCCGCTAACCAAATCAAATGCCTTTTTCAAGTCAATAAAGATGATACAAAAAGGCTAGTTCTGTTCACATGACTTTTTCTGCAGTTGCAGAAGAGAAACAGAATCATGTCATTTGTTGATCTTTCAGACTTGAATCTACACCTCGACTTCACACACTCAGTCAATTTTTATAGCTATAGGAAGATTACTCTGGCAAAAGTTTTGTCTACAACACTGAGCAGAGAGACGTTTTGGGAGTTATTACTTAAAATATATAACTTAAAAAAAAACACATCAAAATATGACAACTTTGACATCTGTATGTATTTCTCTTTCAGTAATCTGGAACTTTTTTTGATTGAACTTATCTGATTATGGATGCAATGGATAAGCTGGTATGTTCTTCATTATAAAACAGAATTTATTAAACTACATATCCAAACAGATTGCTTATCATTAGCTAAGGTTAAAAAATGCTATAAATGCATTGGTCATTATGTAATTATATTATATATTGGACTAGAACATAGCCAGGGAGAGATGCTCAACTCACTCACACGCGGAGTGATGTCCCTACCACCCTCTGCTGCCTTGCTGGATACATGTTTATGGGAAAGGCATCGTGAGTAAACCCTGAGGAAAAATCTGTAGCTCAAGACCAGAGAGTGAGGTGGACAAAAGGTGCAGTTTCCTCCTCACTCTAATCCAAAACACAGCGTAAGTCACCCATTTCAGCGGACACGAGTCAACAGACTGTCCACACGACTGAACAATGTGATGGACGAACCTAATTATGTAATCAAAACTTTTATATTTAATAAATTATGTGGTGAACAATTAATACTAACATTTGGTGCAGGTGATTTGAGAGTATATCAAGGTTAGATCATCCTGTAACAGTTGAGGTCGTTGGGGCACCCAAGAAAACACCCCCGCAACCCCACACCACCAGTCTCTGTCTGCGGCCGCTGCCTGTGCCTCCTCTGGTCAAAGATTGGTCCATTTTGTAATGTTGTCTTCCCACCTCTTTTTGGTATGACATCTTCCTCGTCCGCCTTGCACCCTGTCATGCAGGATCATAAATGTTCTCGAAATGTGGCCATACCAAGCCTCACCTCATTAGCCAGGCTGCTATGAAAACAGCCTGTTTCCAGGGAGGGCTACTAGGAAGCAGAGGTGAGAATTTTGGCCAGTATGTTTTCCCTGACCCTGACTAACATGTCTGATCAGCATGTCAGAGATAGAGATACAGGATCACAATCACAGAAGATGCTGGAAGATTTAATTAACATCATCCAATGGAAGACATTCAGTGGCAGAATTCATAAACTGGACTAAGGACAAGAAGATCTAGAGATCCATCTTCTTCTTCTTCTTCTTCTTCGTACGCAGTCAGACAGTAACCATTATTTTTTCGAAAAGAGCGGCGGTCATCCTGAGGCTGTCGCCACTGCCATACAGCTTGTCTTGCAGTTCCACTGGTGATGGCCACATCTGCTCTCTCTGATCCTCGTATGTCGGGCAGTTCTGCAGCAGATGTTCAGCGGTCATTTTACCAGTACCGCACGGGCATTCGTCGGTACCACCTATCTTCAATTTGTTGAATAGGTGGTACCTCAGTCTATTGTGGCCAGTGCGAAGTCTGAAGACAACGACCTGCTCTTTTCCGTTCAACTGGTAATAGGCATCGTTTTTGGTGTAATAGAGATCCATCTAAGTTGGTTGGTACAGAACACGGTCATGATTTTTCTGGAGTTGCTATAACACTTGTCCTTTCTAGAGATTGTTACACAAGATATTCCATACTTGCAAGACGGCTATTTGTTTTGCAAATTTGTAATACTACGAGGCATGTTCAAATGAAACTGGACCTAACTGAGCCAAGTGATAGGATGTCGACCAGTTGACATTCATTGCAGAATGCAGACAGTGTATGGTGACAAAAGTGTGTCAAAGGCAATAGTGAAGAATTGGACAAGGATGTTTAAAGAAGGACGTGAGTTAACGACAGATCTTTCAAGTCCAGGGCAGGCGCATATTGTTGCATCAGAAGAGGCCATCGCCAAAATTGATGCAGCAATTCGGGTGGATTGTCGCCGGAGCTTACGTTCGCCATGCTTTTGTCACCATACACTGCCTGCATTCTGCAATGAATGTCAACTGGTCGACATCCTTCAGCTGTTAGAAACCAAATCACTGCTTGCTCATCAACTCTGCATGAATGAGGCCATGAGTACTTTAAAGAAAAAGAAATCGCCCGGAAAAGATGGGGTAACAAATGAAATGCTGATGGGGTTGGGCCAAACAGCAAAGAGGAAGTTACTGTCAGTCCTGAACCAAAGCTGGAAAAAGAGAATTGTACCGCAGGCATGGAAAGATGCTGTACTTATACCCATGCCAAAGAAAGAAAAAGATAGAACAGATCCAAATGGATACAGGCCTATCAGTCTACTGAGCTGTGTAGATAAACTGATGGAGCGTATGATAAACACCAGACTGATGTGTCACCTGGAAGAAAAACGCATATTAATTCCACAGCAAGCAGAATTTAGATAACACAGATCCACTGAGGATCAGGTCACCTCAAAATCAGAACGGCCAGAGTTAAAGTACAAGGGCAGATGAGCAAAAAGGTGACACTGGAGCAAGGAATACCCCAAGGGGAGTACTGTCACCCATACTTTTTCTGGTGTATATAAACAACATCATAGAGAATATACCAAGAAGAGTCCACAGCTCCATGTCTGTAGATGATCTGGCTATGTGGACCTCTGAAATAAATCTCACCGTAGCAAACAATCGGATGCAGCAGGCCCTAACATCATTGGAGGAGTGGGCGAAATCATGGCTGGTCAAAATAAATGAAGAAAAAATAACATGTACGATATTCTGACTTTCAAATAAACCACAGAACACGAAAATAAGTCTTAACGGCAAATATCTGCGGCCAAACGACAACCCAAACTACTTGGGCTTCACATTTGATTGGCGCATGACATGGAAAAGTCAGATCGAGAGAAACCGAATGAGAGCCAGACAAAGAATGGCAATCACGAGGAAACTTGCTGGCACAAGCTGGGGAGCAGACGAAAGATTAGTGAAGAAACTGTACACTGGAAGAGTGAGACCAGTTCTCGAGTATGGCATTGCGGCATGGGCAACAGCAGCAAAGGCGAACTTTGATGAAATTAGCCAACTTCAAAACCAAGCCATGAGAGTTATAACAGGAGGCATGAAGTCAACACCAGTTGTAGAACTTGAAAAGATTACAAATCTGCAATCCATGACCGACAGAAGAGACTGCAGAGCCCAGCAGCAAGCACAGAAACTAAGAAGACCGACAGACCATCTAATGCATCAGAGACTAAATAGATTTGGAAAAGGGAAACATTGCAGAAATAGCCAAAGCAAAGATGAGCGAAGACCCTATAAACACCATAACAACACCAAAGCCCATCCCTACTGTATGCAAACCCACATGGAAGCAGCATATCATTCCAGAGGTGGTAGAAAATATACCAGGCATCGGAAACAAGAACAGCCAGACTGAAAAAGAAAGAAGAGACATAACCCTGAGGTACATAGCAGAAAACTACCTAAGCATGGACTGGACCCATGCATACACCGACGGTTCTGTAACAAACACAACACAGAATACAGCGGGAGGGGTATTCCTGAGCCTAACAAATGGTAGAAAAATAACACTGTCAGTGGCAACTGGAAAATTCTCAAGCAATTTCAGAGCGGAGGCAGAGGCACTGAAGGCTGCAGTAAAAGCAATGGTGACAGGCGAAAGCAATGAAGGCCAGATAGTCCTGTTTACAGATGCCCTGGCTGTGGTTACAGCACTAAAAAGCCAGAAAAATACTGAACTTAATGATTTAAGAGCAGTACTCTGTCAACTATGCCAGCAGTCCGCACCAAAAAGAGTAGTGGTACAGTGGGTTCCATCCCACTGTAACATTCAAGGCAACGAGGTGGCAGATAGACTGGCAAAAGAAGGTGCAAGACTACCACAACCAGATTCTAGTGTGACCTATGAAGAGTCCAAAAGGTTTATTAGGGCCAGATACATGGCCAAATGGGAAACAGAACATACTGGCTACACAAAAAATGATGCCTACTACCAGTTGAACAGAAGAGAGCAGGTGGTGGTCTTCAGACTTCGCACAGGCCACAACAGACTGAGGTATCATCTATTCAATAAACTGAAGATAGGTGGCACTGACGAATGCACCTGTGGCACAGGGAAAATGACCGCTGAACATCTGCTGCAAAATTGCCCGACATACGAGGACCAGAGAAAGTACATGTGGCGATCACCAGTGCCAACACTAGACAAGCTCTATGGCAGTGTTGACAGCCTCAGGATGACAGCTGCTTTCTTCGAACAAATTCAAGTTGATGTCGGACAGCATACGAAGAAGAAGAAGAAGAAGATGATCAACTCTGGACGGATTCCGTATCACAACCACCATGTTTTCAACGGTCTTTTGAGGAAACTATGAGCTGGAGGATAATGAAATTTTGCGTACTTCACTGTTGGTATGCGCTATTTATATCAGAAGTGACGTCATCATGCGCATCATACGTATGTTCACTTAGGTCTGGTTTCATTTGAACACGCCTCGTATAATTGATTGATAATAAATTTCAAACATTTCACTCATTAATTTATTGCCAAACAATTCTATAACAGTTTGCTGTGAGAAAGATATGTTTGGAAATGTATCAATTAAACCACAGGTTCCCAACCCATGGGGCATGACTCTATTTCTTAGTTCATTCTTAGAAACAGAAACAGAAAAACTTGACATATAAGACAAAAATATATAGAAAAAAAGATATTGGTTAGCTGCTTTTGAAATGATTACATTGATTTTCTTCCAAAGCAACGCGATCTGGCTGCAGTAATAAAAGAGATCAGTTCGCCATTGATTTCAGCAGAAGAATTACAAAGAAGATCAAGAGACTGTAACTATAGCTGTCCTCCTGCATATGACACAGTTAATGATACAGGTCAGTTTCGATATTTGCAACATCATTTTGATTATTTGTTATGATTATTAATTGAAAAATCACAAAGTAATTTTATGATTATTTATAGGATCACAGATGTAGAAGTTCTTTCGCGGGCTGGCATGACAAGCATCCACACAACTCTGTGCAAATTGCGACTTAGATGGACTGGCCATGTTGTCGGCATGTCAGATGAACGGCTTTCAAAGAAAATATTCTATGGCGAGCTTGATTCAGGCAAGCGATTTCGCGGTATGCAAAAGAAAATGTTACAAAGACACTTTGAAAGCCTCACTGAAGAACTGCGACATTGACCCTGATGGTTGGGAGAACACTGCTGCTGATCGCTCGGCCTGGCATAGTAAAATCTCTTTTCGCCCAACACATATGGAGTAGACAAGAATCAAGAAAGCTGCATGGAGACGAGCGACTCAAAAGGCAAGAGATGAGTTGCCTCTGTCTGATGATCAGACAGTGTTTCTCTGCCCTCAGTGTAACAAATGTTTTTGGGCTCAGATTGGTTTGCCGGACTGACAGATGACAATGTGGTCCTCTTCGGAAATGATGGATAAACAATAACTGGATTATTTCAGTTTAATTACACACACACACACATTCCATTTAGTAATCTTATCTATCCCCTTATGTTGTCAAACATTGGGACATGCTATCTTTTTTTGTGCGCCATGTATGTGGTCATTGATATTTACAATTCCTGCCTCTGTAGTGTTTCTATTACACCATCAAGTCATCTTAAAATGCCTGCGCAGAATGCTTGGAGTAACGAGAATGGATATAATAAAAAATGAAGATATTAGAAAACAAGTAGGTACAACACCAGTGCTAGACCTCATCAAGAGACAAGCAGATCAAATGGTTCAGCTACATGACACCACATCAAACACCAGATAGTAACCCTCAGAAAGTAATGCTAGACAGATACAATGGATACAAAGCTAAGGACCGACCACGCAAAAGATGGATAGCAGACTGTTTTCATGGCAGCCTGGCTAACAAGGTGAGGGATCGACGTGATCCCTGTAGTAGTGAGTGACACGCAGATGAAGCCAAGAATAGCACAACCGTCTGGAGGACTCTGGTCCACCTTCTTCAGCACGCTTGGGATGTAAGGAAAGCTACTGCAACCTGGTATTTCCCCGGATCTTTGGGTAGTAGAGATCGGACGCTCGTGTGCAGTGTCACACATGTTAAAAATCCCCCAGCAGTTGGAAATCGAAAACAGTAGGCTTAACAGTCGCTGCCTGGGGAAAATTCTAAATTAAAAAATCTATCCATTCTATTACGGGTTCCTCGTCGGTGCTACGGAGTGCATGCATTGTGCTGAGATTCTCCATAAATATGAAGAAGAACGAAGCACTTATGGATTAAACTGTGTGCAATGACGTTGATTCTTTGACTAAACTAAACCAAACCTGGAAATTGACTGTGGAAATAGTACTTTTGACTAAACTGTGTGCAATGACGTTGATTCTTTGACTAAACTAAACCAAACCTGGAAATTGACTGTGGAAATAGTACTTTTGACTAAACTGTGTGCAATGACGTTGATTCTTTGACTAAACTAAACCAAACCTGGAAATTGACTGTGGAAATAGTACTTTTGACTAAACTGTGTGCAATGACGTTGATTCTTTGACTAAACTAAACCAAACCTGGAAATTGACTGTGGAAATAGTACTTTTGACTAAACTGTGTGCAATGACGTTGATTCTTTGACTAAACTAAACCAAACCTGGAAATTGACTGTGGAAATAGTACTTTTGACTAAACTGTGTGCAATGACGTTGATTCTTTGACTAAACTAAACCAAACCTGGAAATTGACTGTGGAAATAGTACTTTTGACTAAACTGTGTGTTGTTTTATTCTGATATAGTTGCAAAGTGGCCTTCAAGCATAGGGGATACAATAGCGTCAGATTCAACGGAGAGAAAGTTTACTCACATTACCAGCGGAGGTCAAGACAGTGAAAGTGACACAGATGTAGAGACTGCATTTGATATAGTTGCAAAGTGGCCTGCAACCAAAGGTGATACAATAGCGTCAGATTCAACGGAGAGAAAGTTTACTCACATTGCCAGCGGAGGTCAAGACAGTGAAAGTGACACAGATGTAGAGACTGTACACTCCATTAAAGATAAAAAAGATCTTTTGAAACAGATTGAGAACTTGCACAGGGAACAGGAGGATTTAAGACAAAAGCAGAATATCCACGAACAACATATCAAAGAATTGTTGGATCGCGAGGTATTTATAATTTCTTGCTTTATTTTTCTAAGACATTACAAATCATATTAGAGGGGGAGAGGAAAACTAACATTTGGTCAGGCAAAATATACTGATCAGACATGTTAGGGTCAGGCAAAACATACTGGCCAAGACCCTCACCTTGGCTTCCTAGAAGGTCACCTTGGCATCCTAGCCCTCTTTGGAATCTGGCTGTTTTCGTGGCAGCCTGGCTAACAAGATGTGGGATCGACATGATGAAGCCAAGCATAGCACAACCGTCTGGAGGACCCAGGTCCACCTTCATCAGCACGCTTGTGATGTGGAGAAAGCTACTGCAACCTGCCACTTAACTTCCATTTCAGGGCGCACAAAAGAGTAACCTACTCATTATGGGCATTCACAAACAACAACAACAACATATGAAGGAAGATGGCAATGAAAGTCAAGATTCCAACTCATCATCATGTTGCATATCCTTTGCAGAGTATTGCTCCCATTCCAAAAGTCGATCTGTTGTCATTGCTCCCATCACAAAATTCGATCTGTTGTCATTGCTCCCATCACAAAACTCGATCTGTTGTCCTTGCTCCCATCACAAAACTCGATCTGTTGTCATTGCTCCCATCACAAAACTCGATCTGTTGTCATTGCTCCCATCACAAAACTCGATCTGTTGTCCTTGCTCCCATCACAAAACTCGATCTGTTGTCCTTGCTCCCATCACAAAACTCGATCTGTTGTCCTTGCTCCCATCACAAAACTCGATCTGTTGTCCTTGCTCCCATCACAAAACTCGATCTGTTGTCATTGCTCCCATCACAAAACTCGATCTGTTGTCCTTGCTCCCATCACAAAACTCGATCTGTTGTCCTTGCTCCCATCACAAAACTCGATCTGTTGTCCTTGCTCCCATCACAAAACTCGATCTGTTGTCCTTGCTCCCATCACAAAACTCGATCTGTTGTCAAATCTTCAGTCTGCTGCAGAGTCAAGCCAAAGCATTCCTTGACATCTTGGTGCCGTCATCTTTTTGCTCTGCCTCTCTTGACTGGCACCATATCTGTCATACATGGCCATGAGGGCGGCACGAGATGAGAAAGTGAGGATAAAAAGTAGCGCAGTTAATCCTTACTAAACATAGCGCCAGCAAAATAAATTATGCCATCATCGTCTAAGGTGGACAGCGGCCTTTGCCTTTGATCTAAAAATAATGTTGCATATCCAATCTATTCTTGAATGCATTCATTGACACCCTGCCTTCACTATTTCCTATGGCAATGCATTCCCAGCATTCACCACTTTCTGACAAAAAAAATATTTCCTGGTATCTAATCTGGACCTTTCATTAGTTAATTTGTAGCTATGCCCTCTTGTTCTTGTAGGTTGTTGAATTTAAAAAAAAAATTTGTTATGGTCTAATTTATCCGTTCCTTTGATTATCTTATAAACCTGTATTGTTACCTCAAATTCTTGTCTTTTCTAGACACTGTAGGCCAGTTTTTCTGTCTTTCCTCATAATTGTAATTCTGGAATCCCACTATCAGATTTGTCGCTCTTCTTTGTATCCTTTCCAGCATGTTTATATCCCCTCTCTGATAAGGACTCCACACCTGTACACAGTACTCCAATCTAGGTCTAACTAAAGCTTTATACAGTTTGATTATTACTTCCTTGCTCCTATGTTCAATATTTCTTTTTATCATCCCTAAAATTGCATTTGCCTTTTTCACTGCTACCTGGACTCACTTTATGCACACAACAAAATATGAACTCTCTTCAATCGGACCAATAAATATCCATATTCATTTAACTTAACTTAACATCTTTATACTGGTTTAGAACACTATCCAGAGTCTGTAAACAACCAGTTTCATTTACGTTTCCTTGCTCTAAAATCTATGTGTATCCAATCTATTTAGGCACATTTTTGTGTGATTTGCATCATCCAGTCAGTTCAGATTTCATTTTTGTTTGTTTCTGTTTTACTTTCTCAGCCTTGTGTTGACATGCGCTTTAAGTCATTCAGGCAGAGCTTTTCCATGGAGGAAAACTCCAAATTATTTAATCAGTTGAAGAATGCTTCAGTCTTAGCCACAACACCTGCTAAGGTAAGTATGACAGTAGCAATAGTGTATTCTTCTTCTTCTTTGTTGTTTATTCTAAAACTCCCGCTACCAAGCCATGAAAAGAGCCATGCAAGTAGCAAGATGTTGTTCAGAGAATGGAGTGTGCTATGTCATAGTTTACAGCTTGACTGTAATATTTCCACCTTTCAGTCCAGCATATCCGACTTCAGCAGGCATTTTTGGGTACCATGTTAGCCTTCCCTTATCGATCCCTTCTACTTAGTCAATCTACCATGTTGCAGCCTGTTCCCAGGATCATCATGTGAAGGCGGAGAAGTGACTTGGCAGCCCTGAGTCGCTGGCCCTGACGCTAGCAGTCACCTATGGGTCGCTCGCCCTGACGCTAGCAATCACCTATGGGTCGCTGGCCCTGACGCTTGCAGTCACCTATGGGTCGCTGGTCCTGACGCTAGCAAACACCTATGGGTCGCTGGTCCTGACGCTAGCAAACACCTATGGGTCGCTGGCCCTAGGGCTAGCAAACACCTATGGGTCGCTGGCCCTAGGGCTAGCAAACACCTATGGGTCGCTGGCCCTGATGCTAGCAAACACCTATGGGTCGCTGGCCCTGACGGTAGTAGTCACCTATGGGTCGCTGGCCCTGACGCTAGTAGTCACCTATGGGTCGCTGGCCCTGACGCTTGCAGTCACCTATGGGTCGCTGGCCCTGACGCTTGTAGCCACCAATGGGTCGCTGGCCCTAGTGCTAGCAATCACCTATGGGTCGCTGGCCCTGACGGTTGTAGTCACCTATGGGTCGCTGACCCTGGCGCTAGCAGTCAGCTTTGGGTCACTAACTGTACCGGGCTAGCATTCCCTCTTCGAACCCTTCTCCTTAGCCAGTCTGTCCTGTTGCAGCCTCTTATCCAGGATCACCACGTGGAGGTGTAGAAGGGTCTTGGCAGCTCTCACTAACCCTGACGCTAGCAGTCAGCTTTGGGTCGCTGACCGCTACAGCTCATGCACTGCTCAGCATCTTAATCCTATATCTTATTCTCATGTTAAAGACATCAGAAACAACTGTTAGGACAAGATATGAGCCCTAAGATAACAAAGTACAGTACACACCTGCAGCCACGACCCATCATGATAGTGGATATGTAGGTGCATGTATAAATGGTTTGATTCGTGTTGTTTTTGACCACAGTCACATATAACCTTTACACTGCCAAATTATTTTCTCAGCAGTTCACATTTTACTATGGTTGTTGACTGAGAGCCTGCAACTTTTTTATTTGTTGGTCTATAGATATGATTTGTTGTGTGCAGATTATTAAATTAATAAAGAACTTATTGATATTTTTTTTTTTGTTTTTTTTTTGCGCTCGCCATATTTCTCTATCCCCCAAGGTGGTGTGCGTTGCACTATGTTTTTATTTTTGCACCTGTTGGCCTAGTGCATCCGACTTTGGCATACATTTTATGTAAGGGTCTGCTTCCTCCAGCATTTTCTAAGAGTTTGCTTCCTCGGGGTAATAGCCGGTGCTGTGATGGGGACTGAACCCATCACCTTTGGATTGTGAGTCGTGTCACTTAACCATTAGGCCATGCCGTCCCCTGTTGTGTGTGTGTTGGGTGGAAGCTGCAATTGCGAAATAAAATGCATAATAGCCAAAGCAAAATCAGTATTCTAGACCATGAAGGGAATATTGGGCAACAAAACTTTATTGCTGAAACTAAGAAAGAGAGTCCTTGGATGTTATGTGGAACCAGTACTGACATATGGCAGTGAATCATGAACAATCAGCAAAGAAACATTTACATCTTTGGAAGCAGCGGAGATGTTGTTTTGCAGAAGATTCCATGCGAATCCCATGGACTGCAAGGAACAGTAATGATACAGTACTTGAAGAAGTGGCACAAACACAAAGACAAATGATACAGTACTTGAAGAGGTACAAACACAAAGACTAATGATACAGTACTTGAAGAAGTGGCACAAACACAAAGACAAATGATACAGTACTTGAAGAGGTACAAACACAAAGACTAATTATACAGTACTTGAAGAGGTACAAACACAAAGACAAATGATACAGTACTTGAAGAGGTACAAACACAAAGACAAATGATACAGTACTTGAAGAGGTACAAACACAAAGACTAACGATACAGTACTTGAAGAGGTACAAACACAAAGACTAATGATACAGTACTTGAAGAAGTGGCACAAACACAACTCATGGCAAGGATCAGAACATGGCAGTCACCATTTTTTGGACATGCTATGGGAAGAGGCGGTTTGGAGCACATTGTGACAATGATAAAGATAGCAAGAAAGAGAGCCAGAGAAAGACAGAGAGAAGATGTTGGACAGCCTGAGATAATAATAATGGCTCTGGCCACAATCAACATCAGAGTTGGTAAATGACAGATGTGATAGAAATGGATGGAGGTCCATGACGGGCAAGGCATCTGATGATGATGATGATGATGATGTGTTAGTTTCTGAGATACAAGAAGATGAAGGTGAAAGTGTTGAAAAACAGCACAAACATGTACTCTTGTAGACTTACCTGTTGTCGGCGCCCCTGGTGGAAATTTTTGTCAAAGTTCAACTGAGGATGAATAATGAATGTTTACAAGACTAGCATATCTGTCAGTTTCCACTAAAAATGTATTTATTGCATCTACATAAACAAACTACATAGATCTACCTCAGAAATATCAGTTGCAAAAATGGGTGAATCTTCAAATCCAAATGAAAAACAGAAGAAATCATGTCCAAATGTCTAAAACACATTTCAAAATCGCCATTGAATTCAACTGGACAGGGCCTTCCGCCCTCTCTACAACTAAAAGAGAAGTATGTTCAGTCGATTTCTATGGTCACTCGGTTTGTCTATCTATGATTAAAACACTTTGAAAAAGCATCGACCGTGAAGTGTAAATTCAGTCGGATAAAAGCGACGGACAATGCACTAATTTTTTCGATAATGGTTTCCTTAAATATTCAGAACAAATTGTGATGTCTGCTTTATATTATTATTATTAGTTATTTGTTTAGTCTTTTCTTGTGTCTGTTTCTCTCCATATCACTGCAACAGTACTCATTATAAGCCTGTATCAAAGCACATACATGCAATCTTGTTGTGGTGGTTTGTCTGTTATTCCTCGGATGAAATCAATATTGTGTCTTCTCTATATTTTATTGGTGGTTTGTCTGTCTGTATATATATATTTGCAACAGAAATGCAGAGAACAAAAGCAACCATTGTATATTGCCTTCATAGATTTTACAAAGGCATTTGACTTGGTCAGTCGTGTGGGTCTGTTTAAAGAGCTCGGGAGGATTGGTTGCCCACAGATTCTTCTGAGCATTCTCGAGTCGTTCCACACTGACATGAAAGGCGCCATCAATTTCGACGGTGCGTACTCAGAGGAGTTCGCAATCAAATACGGAGTAAAACAAGTCTGTGTACTTGCTCCAACCCTCTTTGGAATATATTTGTCACTTCTCTTGAGGCATGCCTTTCGTGACCAGGAAGGTGGTATCTTCATTCACTCTCACACAGATGGTGGCCTATTCAATTCTCAAAGGCTGAAAGACCAAAATAAACAGGGTGCTTATGAGAGAACTGCTCTTTGCAGATGATGCCGTAATTACGACTCAATCAGAGGAGGAACTGCAAAGCTTACTATCTGCATTTTCGGATGCCTGCTGTAAGTTCGGGTTAACAATCAGCAAAACGAAAATACAAGTTTTGGTCCAGGGTGCAAACAAACCACCAGTAATCTCAATTGATGATGAAGCTCAAGATGTAGTAGATCACTTTACGTACTTGGGATTCTCAGTCAATAATAAACTATCCCTGGACCAAGAGGTCAATATCAGGATAGGAAAGGCAGCAACAACAATGAGCAGATTAACAGAAAAGATCTGGGAGAACAAGAAACTCACTGTTAAAACGATAACTCTTGTTTACCAGGCCAGTGTCTTCAGCACCCTTTTTTACGGCAGTGAGACATGGTCTACCTATATAGCACCAGGAGAGGCGGCTAAACAGCTATCACATGAGGTGCCTGCGCAGAATCCTGGGGGTTGGGTGGCAAGACAAGATCACCAACGCAGAGGAGTTGGGGAGAACAGGCACTGTCACAATTTTGTTTTCCCCATGCTTAGTCATCGAAGGCTCCGCTGGCTGGGACACATTCGGAGGATGGATGATGGCAGAATACCAAAATATCTTCTCTGTGGGGGAATTACAGTTGGAGAAAAGATCTCAGGGCCAGCCATTACTTCGGTACAAGGATGTAGGCAAGCGGGATATGAATGACGCAGGTATCGAATTGGAATCATGGGAACAGGACGCCATGGATCGTGTTACATGGAGGGGCAGGATTAAGCAGGGAATACATAGGAGATACTGATTGCTGATAGGCTAAAGACTCAGAGTTTTAGAAGACACGCCACACCATGCGATTCTGCAAGCTGTCCTGATTTTTCTTGCACACACTGTGGAAGATGCTTCTCTGCCCGGATTGATCTTACGAGACACATTCGTTATAGTCATGGACTGTAGTTGCATACCTTTTCAAAGCACAATTACTATCGTCTGACAAGACGAAAAGAGCTAATGAGGGGGGATATATAAATTTATAATCTTCTTTGTTAATGAGTAAGATATATCACATTTCCTCTCTCTGCTGTTTCCTGTGCCAACTGGACAATACATTCCGTTTTTATTTTTCCTAAAACATGTCTTGACCTCTTTGTACCAGTATAATTACTCTGTGCTTCTGATTTGGTGGCTTATGTTCTGCAATTGTAGAGTATAGCTTTCTTCTATTTCCTTTCTTCTATTTTATGTAATGTCTCTGTTGTGATCCCTTCTTTGTGTTGGATTCTCTTGAATCCTACAGTTTCTTCACATGTCTTTTTTTGTTTTTGCGTTCGCCTTATTTCTCTATTCCTCAAGGCAGTGTGCGTTGCACTGTGGTTTTATTTTGCACCTGTCGGCTTCCTCCTGCATTTTCTAAGGGTTTGCTCTCTTGGGGTAACAACCGGTGCTGTGATGGGTATCGAACCCAGCACCTTGTGGTTGTGAGCCGTGTCACTTAATCACTGGCCTTCGCCATCCCCAACTTCACATGTCTTATTCCCCATCTCTTTAGCCTGGTCCCACATACTGATAATGTCCATCTCATCCTCCCCATATAGCTCTTGTAGAACTTGGTATCTGTTATTAACTTCTTTGCTAAATTCTGTCTTCTTTTCCAGGTCTTGTAAGAGGTGCATGTTATATCTTGTTCTCCTTGCGCCCTGTACTGGATACTTTTTTAGTATGAACTGCAAGATCCCCAGCAACATGTGGTGGTCTGATAATACATCTGCACCTTGCTTTACTTTTACATCTTGTAGTGTACTTCTGAACACTTGACTGACACAAATACATTTTATATTATGAAATTGCTAGTCTTGTGAACAACCCTCTTTAGGTCATCTATGACCACATGCGTGAAAGTGTACAGTTGTCCTATTATTATCCCACTAATTAATAAAATACAAAATACCACTTCTGTATGATGTAAATTTTTTAAAAGTTAAACTAAAATTTAAGAATTTTTAAATTACTAATTTAGGTTACCATAACTAGGACAAGCAGTTTATCAGGAAACGAGATAGTTAGCAGATTGGCAAAAACAGGAGCCTTGAAACAACAATTGGATAGACCTTGCAGTAACTACAATAGTAAAATGAATTACTAAGAAAAATACCAGGGAAATCTGGATGAACAGGTAGTCGACGGGAACAACAGGTCGCAGTGTATTTAGTGAAATGTCACAGCCAAAAAGTAATGATGAGATAAATAAACTACATAGAAGAGATGTAAGTCTCATCTTCAGTTCCAAACAGGATACAGCAGTCAATAGTCACTTAAACCGCATCAATCCGCAGCACCTGCAGCTGTGTGAAGACATTACTCTCATCCTGATGAAACGGTTTGACACCTTCTCATTGAGTGCAAGGCGCCTGCGGACATGAGGAGAATATTCTTACAAGCCCTACCGACAATTACCAACACACTGAACAGAGCAGAGAAACAACTAAAGAAGACCTCTATCTATATAAGAATGGCACTGAACTGCCAAGAGCAGGCTTGCTCAGCAGCTATGGGATAACAGCAACAACAACAGTTATTCTACCTACCCTTTTATACGCGTGTGATACCTGGACTATCTATAGTCATCTTTGCGGGAATTTAAACCATTTCCATGTGTACTGGATGTGGAAACTACTGAGGATTAGATGGCAGGACATGTGTTAGCGCGATCGGGTGTGTCCAGTATACACACCATGATATGTGCAGCATGGCTGAGATGGGCTGGCCATGTGGTATGCATGTCGGGTCAACATCTACCAAAAGAGCTGACCTATGGTGAACGCAAAAATGGCAAGTGAGCAAGCCAGGGTCAGCGGAAAAGATACAAGAACACTTAAGAGATCACTGATCCAGTGCGGTATTAACCATGATGACTGAAAAAATTCGCCACCAATCGCGCAGACTGGCGCATCAATAATGCTGAGGGTGTTCAGAGACATCAGGCATCACGATTAAATGAGGCTATACAGAGATGATTGCTTTTCAAGTCTGCTCACATCAACTCTTCTTCAACCTCAGAGGTAGGACGTTATCTTATTTCCTTGTACTAAGTGCGACAGACAATTCAGGACTCAGATTGGCTTATTTAGCCATCTTCGAACTCATGCAAACAGTGAATGTTGACAAAGTAGTCCTCATCGATTATGATGAATGAACAACAAATGATGCACAAACAACATAGGAAACCATACAAAATTGATTGATCAGTTAACAGCACAGTATAGCCAAGAATTGAACACTCTTATTGTTGCTCATTGGTTTCTCCTATATTGCCCTCTGATAAACTGGACAATTTTTACAATTAAAATAACCAAATCTTTATTAAGATGAGTAAAAATGATATAATGCGGTTAGTCATTTAAAGAAAATAATTAAATTATTCATGTTATGCTTCAATGGTTAGCCATTCTTAAATTGTAATTGGAGTGTACAGAGTTTCTTTCTTTCAAATACGAGGGGTTTTAAAAAAGTATCCGGCATTAATTTTTCCGCGAAAACACATGAAGTATGTGTGTTGGCCTTTGGCATGGAGGTATAGGGGACCGTCATGTGCATGCGTGAATTGTTTCCTGCCTGTAGATTGCGTCAGTCGCTGGCAGTCCGCCTTTCAGTGTTTGGTGTAGTGAGTACGCGGGTTTTCATTCACCACGAAATGACAGAAAGAATTAAGCAACAGTGATGCATCAAATTTTACATAAAACTAGGCCATTCCCAAATGTAAACCATTTGGAAGATTCAACAAGCTTTCGGGGATGATGCCGTGAGTGTCACAGTGGAGACATTCATCATCTCCGAGGCCGAAAAAAAGCCAGGCAGGTGCTCAGCAATGTCAAAGTCATGTTGACCGCTTTCTATAACTCCTGTGGGGTTGTGCATCACAAGTACACACCACAAGGTCAAAACATTATAAAAGAGTACTACTTGAAAGTCATTTGTCACCTTCGTGAAGCTGTTCGACACAAACGACCGGACCTGTAGATAATGGGAACTTGGCAGCTCCATCATGACAATGCACCCGTTCATTCTTCGTATCTGATTCAGAATTTCTTGGTCAAAAACAACATTTCTCGCATTCGTCAGGATCACTATTCTCCCGACATGACTTCTTGTGGTTTTTGGCTGTTTCCCAAACTAAAAATCCCGCTGAAAGGGACTCGATTTGAATTACGAGAAGACATGCAGAACGTGACGACCCAGCAGACCTTCATTCCTAAAGATACCTTCCTAATATTCTTCCAACAATAACGAGACCGCTGGTAGAAGTGTGTGGAGTCCCAAAGAGAGTACTTTGAAGGGGATTAGGGTTTCAAACCTCCAGGTGTGTAATTGTATTTTTCCGGATCAAAGTTCGGATACTTTGTGAAAACACCTCGTGCAATGGATTGCAATTTTCTCACTTTTCTTAATTTATGTTCCTCTATATACTGTACATTGTGTGAAAGTAGACATAAAATAAATGCAATATTTTCTTTTCTGAAAGTAGACATAAAATAAATGCAATATTTTATTTTCTGAAAGTAGACATAAAATAAATGCATATTTTATTTTCTGAAAGTAGACATAACATAAATGCATATTTTATTTTCTGAAAGTAGACATAAAATAAATGCAATATTTTATTTTCTGAAAGTAGACATAAAATAAATGCAATATTTTATTTTCTGAAAGTAGACATAAAATAAATGCAATATTTTATTTTCTGAAAGTAGACATAAAATAAATGCATATTTTATTTTCTGAAAGTAGACATAAAATAAATGCAATATTTTATTTTCTGAAAGTAGACATAAAATAAATGCATATTTTATTTTCTTTTTTTCTACAGCAGCAACATTCAGGTATGACAGAGCAACACATTCATGTTCAACTTGAGCAACTGTACGCCAACTTCCACGTTCTGCACTTCCCATCAAAAACTGCTCAAAGTATTTTAGGTAGCCATCGGAATAACAATAGCTATGATGCCAATTCCACCAACGAAATCATGTCTTTGAAAAATAAAGTAAGGGGACTGTATGGGTGAGAAATAGAGCTTACACAACACTATTCTCTCCAAAACTACAGGTCTACATGTGGAGCATATAGCCTTTTCCAGTGTCTCCCAAGTACTGGTCAGCGGACCTGCAGTAGTCCGCAGAAATGTCCTTCTGGTCTGTGAAAAAGTTTATACGACTGAACCCTTTAACTGCGGAGTTCGCCTTGAGGTGAACTAAGTTCTATTCTTAGGTTCTTAGTCGACCTGTACTTCTACAGGGGCAGATGCCCCTGTGCAGGTTCCAGCTCTGGTATAAGCTGGATGTAGCCGGGAAAAGGATTTTCTGCTTAGTGGAATAGGCTCGAGCAGCTTAATACTAAACTGCATTGGGACAAGCGCTTATGAAGGGTGGTTAACCGATGTGCGAGCTCATCTTAAAAGACTCAAACACTAGAGCAAAGTTGACCCGCAGCCTGTTAGGTGCCATCTATGATGCTCTAACCATACTACCTAACCATGGTCGGTGTTTTGCCATGTCACACAGTTAGTCGCCTCTTCCGACATGCTCCCTGTGAGGCAGTGGTGCTATTCTTGTCATACACATTGACCCCGGCATACCACCTGGGTTGTTCTTTAAAAAAATTTTTAAAAATTTGTCATGCAACATTTTTTTCATTGCTGGGGTAGTCGAGGGATTTTAAAGGCTGATGACTACTTTGTCACTTTTGTTGCCACGTCGTGTGCTGGCTATGTTTGTTTATTTCACCCCCAAATGAAAAACAACATATGCCATATCAGGGATTCAAAACGGTTCTATTAAATTGTTAAATTAAACAAGTAAGTGAGTTCAAATACTTGGACACTAAAGAAACTGTACACTGGAAGAGTGAGACCAGTTCTCGAGTATGGCATTGCGGCATGGACAACAGCAGCGAAGGCGAACTTCGATAAAGTTAACAAACTCCAAAACCAAGCCATGAGAGTTATAACAGGAGGCATGAAGTCAACGCCAATTGTAGAACTTGAAAAGATTACAAAACTGCAATCCATGAACGACAGAAGAGACTGCAGAGCCCAGCTGCAATCAGAGAAACTCAGAAGACTGACTGACCACCCAATGCACCAGAGACTAAACAATTTCGGAAGTGGGAAACTAAAGCGGAGAAACTTTGCAGAAATAGCCAAAGCAAAGATGCACGAAAACCCCATGAACGCACTAACAACACCAAAGCCCATCCCTACTGTACGAAAACCTACCTGGAGGCAGCATATATTTCCAGAGGTGGTAGAAAATATACCAGGTATTAGAAACAAAAACTGCCAGTCTGAAAAAGAAAGAAGAGATACTACCCTGAGTTACATTACGGAAAACTATCCAAGCATGGACTGGACCCATGCATACACCGACGGTTCCGTAACAAATACAACACAGTACGGAGGGGCAGGAGCATTCCTGAGCCTACCAAATGGCAGAAAAATAACACTGTCATTCGCTACTGGAAAATACACAAGCAATTTCAGAGCGGAGGCAGAGGCACTAAGGGCGGCAGTAAAAGCAATGGTGACAGGTAAAAGGAATGAAAGCCACATAGTCCTGCTTACAGATGCACTGGCCGTAGTCACAGCACTGAAAAGCCAGAAAAATACTGAACTTAATGACTTAAGAGCAGTACTCTGTCAACTATGCCAGCAGGCCGACCCAAAAAGAGTAGTGGTGCAGTGGGTCCCATCTCACTGCAACATCCAAGGCAACGAGGAGGCAGACAGACTGGCAAAAGAAGGTGCAAAACTACCACAACCTGATACTAGTATGACATACGAAGAGTCAAAACGGCTTATTAGAGCTAGATACATGACCAAATGGGAAACCGAACATACTGGCTACACCAAAAACGATGCCTATTACCAGTTGAACAGAAAAGAGCAGGTCGTGGTCTTCAGACTTCGCACTGGCCACAATAGACTCAGGTACCACCTATTCAACAAATTGATGATAGGTGGGACCGACGAATGCCCGTGTGGTACCGGGAAAATGACCGCTGAGCATTTGCTGCAAAACTGCCCGACATACGAGGATCAGAGAGAGCAGATGTGGCCATCACCAGTGGCAACACTAGACAAGCTCTATGGCAGTGTCGACAGTCTCAGGATGACGGCTGCTTTTTTCAAAAAAATAATGGTTACTGTCTGACTGCGTACGAAAAAGAAGAAGAAGAAATACTTGGACAACGCATTCACACAAGATGGAAGGCTAGATAGAGAGGTGGAATCAAGAACACAGAAAGCTAACGCGGTTTCCTATCAGCTCTCACCATTACTAAGACACAAACACATTCCAATGAAGACAAAGAGACAGCTGATAAATAATATTTTTATACCAACTCTCTACTACCAGTGTCAGACATCGAGTCTCACCAAGGCACAAGAAAGAAAAATCATCGTATGCGATATGAGGTGTTTGAGAAAGGCTGTCGGGGTCACAAGGCTGTCGGGGTCACAAGGCTGGACAGATTAAAAAACGAAATAATCAGACAGATGGTGGGTGCAACACCAAGCGTGGAATACATGGAAAAGCAGAGAATAAAATGATTCGGGCACCTGCCAAAAGTGCAATAACTAGCTACTAGCTGCTTGTATCCACAATACCAGACATCAGGGTTGCAGAGCAAGAGGCAGATCAAAGATGGATAGATGGTGTCAGTGAGACACTGAAGAAACACAGAATGACAACAACATCGGTGACAAAGATGGCATACAACAGAAAACTACACCTCCCCATGACGTCTAACGACTCAAGTGGATAGAAAATGATGATGATATTCGACTGCCGATTTTGTATAAGAAGACATTTCAGCTCTGTCAGTGATCAAAACCAAACAAGGAAGCCGAATAGATGTCAATACAGAGCTTTGTCTCTCAGAAACATTTATTTGAGTGGCACAAGAGTTTCCGTCCGTAAAGGTCGTGTTAGTGTCAATGATGATGCATGCAGTGGATGACCGTCAACCTCGATCAGCAATAAAAACATTGAGCGTGTTCAAAACGTTGTATGTGCGACAGAAGACTTAGTGTTGAGAAAATAGCCTCAGAATTTGGAATATCAGTTGGAAGTTGCCACAATATTCTCCACAATGAACTGCACATGCACCGTGTTTGTCAACACATGGTTCCCAAAATGTTATCCCCTGAACATAAAGACACAAGATTGACCCTGGCAGGAAACCTAATCACAATGAATGATCAAGATAGCAATTTCTCAACAACATAATCACAGACGATAAAAACTGGTGTTTTTTTAACGATCTTCAGACCTCTAAAAGGAAATTCCCACATCTCCTCAGACACCGGAATTTCATTTGGACAAGAGCAAAGGAAAAGTTATGTTGGAAGCTTTTTTTATTCCCAGGGTATTGTCTACCATAATTTCATTCCTGAAGACTGAACGATTAACAAGCAAATGTACGTTGAGATCCTCCGTCGTCTAAGAGAAGCAATCAGAGGAAAACAACCAGAAAAATGGAGAACAAACATTTGGATTATGCTGCATGACAATGTGCCAGCACATCAATCCTTACTGGTGAAGCAGTACCTTGCAAAGCACAACGTGATTACCTTGGAACATCCTCCATATTCTCCCGACCTGGCACCAGCTGATTTTTTCTTGTTCCCTTGACTGAAATCGGCCCTGAAAGGACAGCGATTCAAGGATGCCGAGGACATTATCACCAATGCAACAAGACAGCTGAGAGAGGTGTCAAAGAATTGGTTCTACAAATGTTTTCAGCAGCTGTATGCACTTTGGCAAAAGTGTGTAGTTGCTGAAGGGAACTACTTTAAAGGAAATGTAGTTTAGATAATTCTATTGCAACTTATTTCTATACAATCCACTAATTCCTGGAACTTTTTTGAAGCTACCTCGTACATATCTTGTGTCTGCTAAGTAAGAAACCATGACATCACATTGGAGAATCGTGACGTCAAGGCACTTCCTTGCTACTGCCATTCACAAAGACAAAATATGTTATTCTCAACAAACAAAGATACTTATACAAGCATAATGCTTCAGAACGATGAAAGAAACATTCAGAAATGCGCTTCAGAACGATGAAAGAAACATTCAGAAATGCGCTCAACGCTATCACAATACACATATCACTGCCAGTTATGAAAAATTCATCGTGAAATACACAACTTGTGTCTGCTTTGAAAAGTGTTGCTCCATCTTTAACCAGATATACACACTGTATTCCTTAACTTAACTTCTTTGTACTGTTTTAGAAGACTCTGCAGCATTCACTTGATCTAAAAATACATATGCAGATCCAATCTATTCTTGATTGCATTCATTGATCCTAGGCATTCCAAGCATTCACCACTCTCTGATTAAAAAAATATTTCCTGGTATCTAATCTGGACCTTTCTTTATTTAATTTGTGGCTGTGTTCTTGTTGGTGGTTGTATTTTGAAAAAAAATATGTTATAGTCTAATTTATCCTTTCCATTGATCATCTTATAAACCTGAATTAAGTCACCTCGAATTCTTCTCTTGTCTAGACACTAGGCCTGTATTAAGTCACCACGAATTCTTCTCTTTTCTAGACATTGTAAGCCAGTTTTTCTGAGTCTTTCCTTATAACTGTAATTCTGGAATCCCACTATCAGCTTCATGGCTCTTCTTTCTATCCTTTCCAGCTTGTTCAAATCTCCTCTACGATAAGGACTCCACACCTGTTCACAGTACTCCAATCTAGGTCTAACTAATGCTTTTTAGTTTGACTATCATTTCCTTTGTTGAATACTTATTTTTATCATACATAACATTGTATTTGCCTTTTCCACTGCTACCTGGACTTACTCAAATTACCTGAATGATCTATTATAGCCCCTAGGTCACTTTCCTTTTCTATAATATTTTAGCACATTCTACTTCTCTGCTTTTAATCATTGATTAAAGAGTTTTGTTTTAAATATTACAAAAACTTTGTCACATTTCATAAGATCAAGGAGCTCGAAGAACATAATCGGGCACTGAGTTCAGGTAAAGGCTTGGCTCTGTTGTCACCAGTTGAGAGATTTGATGAACCACCATCTCCTTCGTCATCAAACAAACTGCATGGTGTGCCAGGTAGTAAAGAATAATTAATAGGGGTGTTCAAATCAAAGCAGGAATTTTTTTTCTAGTTCTACCTGAATGGGTTATATTGTGCTGGAACTACTGTCATT
The DNA here is from genome assembly GCA_036924085.1 of Ariolimax columbianus. Lineage (NCBI taxonomy): Eukaryota > Metazoa > Mollusca > Gastropoda > Stylommatophora > Arionidae > Ariolimax > Ariolimax columbianus. The sequence continues at coordinate 21,207,535 of JAVGWX010000024.1, read as the reverse complement.
AGTTAGGGGCACTTATGTCCTATTACTGCTAGGTGGCCCAGTCACGTGACAGATAAATAAAAATGGGGGATAACATTGTTAGTGCTTGCATGGAACAGTGTGTTGTGATGAAGTTTCTTGTGAAAGATGTTGTGAAACCCTTGGAAATTTACAGAAGATTGCGATCACAATACGGTGATGAGACACTCAGCCGGAGTAAGACATTTGAATAGTGTAGATCTTTTAGAAAAGTCCGACAAAACGGCCTGGTTTGGTCACAAAGGGTGTCCTGCTCCTGCAAGATAATGCTCGCTCTTATACGCCTCACCACACTATGTGCCATCTGCAGCAACTCGACTGGGAGGTGTTGCCACATCCTAGCTCCAATAATTTTCACCTGTTTGGACCCCTAAAAGAATTCCTGGGAGGACAGCATTTCAGCACTGATGATGAAGTAAGAAAGGCTGTCCTGGATTGGTTCAGACATACAGCCAAATATTTCCATTCTGAAGCTTTCCGAGCATTACTTAAATACTAGGATAAGTGCATAAACATTGCATGGGATTATATAAAAATATAAATGGCATTTTTACTACTTGAATTTTTTTTTCTTTACTAAAAAAAAGTTCCAGTTTGACTTGAACACCCCTCCTAATTCTATACTCTGTTTTAGCTGTACCATCAATTTAATCTGTACATATACATTTTTTAAAATGTGTATACAAGGTGTGTTAAAAAAGTTTCTTAGGGCCGGAAAAATACAATTACTCACCTGGAGGTTTAAAACCCTAATCCCCTTCGAAGTACTCTCCATGGGGCTCCACACACATTCCCAGTGGTTCTGCCTTTGATGGAAGCATTTCAGGAAGGCTTCTTTGGGAATGGAGTACAGTTGGATCGTTGCATTGCGCATGTCTTCTCGTGACTCAAACCGGATCCTTTTCAGCTCGGGGAACAGCCAAATTTTGCAAGTAGTTGTGTCAGAAAAATGAGGAGCCTGGTGAACCAGAGGAAGTTTGTGTTTGGCCAAGAAAGTCTGAATCAGTCACAAAGAATGGGTGGGTGTGTTGGCATGATGGAGCTGCCAAGTTCCCGTTGTCCATAGCTCTGGTCGCTTGTGTCGAACAGTTTCAGAGAGGCAACAGATGACCTCTAGATAGTACTCTTTGGTATGGTTTGACCTTATGGTGCGAACTTGAGATGCACAACCCCCACGAGAGACAAATAAACGGTCAACATTACTTTGACATTGCTGTGCACCTGCTTGGCTTTTTTCGGCCTTGGGGATGATGAATGTCTCCACAGTGACGACTGCAGCTACGTTTCCGGGTCATACCCATAAACCCATGACTCATCAACACTTGCCTAGCTTTTGGCAAAATTTAATACAGCAACGCTGCTCAATTCTTTCCGTAATTTCGTGGTGAATGAAAACCAGACAGATGCCCACTACACTTAACACTGACTGCCAGAATCTGCAGGCAGGAAAAAATTCACACATGCGCATGTTAGTTCCCTATCCCACCCTTCCGAGAGACAAAACCGATACTTAATTTGTTTCTGCTGAAAAAAAATAAAGGTCTGATACTTTTGGAACACACCACGTAAATTTCAAACTCACTTTTTACCATTTGCTATATAGTCAAGTTTACACTCACAATTTATTGACAGCATACTGTTCTTAATTTTCTGAAATGGATAATTAAAGATGATAGAAAAGAGAGCTCCTTTTGTAAGATGTTAGTAATTAATTTTCTACCATTAACTGCCTCTTTGTTTCTGTTATACAATCCTTTAAAGTAAATTGCTATATTTCATCACACAGAGTACTTTAACTGTTTATTTCATAAATACTTCCAAAGGCCGTCCAACTTCTCCCTTGCCATTACCACCTGTGCCCAAGGATTTATGCACAGTGGAAGTTACATTTAAGTGGATCATTTCTCGCTATTCTAAAAAGCTAAGACTGGAAAAGCGGGATAATGAGCGAAGGGAGATCTCATGTCCATTCTATTTGACACATTGCGGATACAGGTAATGCAAAACGTTATATGTGTTAAATACACGTGTGTTATATATATGTGTGTGTGTGTGTATATATATATATATATATATATATATATATATATATACACGAGGCGTATTCAAATGAAACCAAACCTAACTACACCAAGTGAACATATGCACAATGCGCATTATGAGGTCACTTCAGTTGGAAACAGCACATACCAACCGTCAAGTTTGCAAAATTTCATTATCCTACGACTCATAGTATCCTCAGCAGACCGTTGAAAACATGGCGGGTGTAATACTGAATCCGTCCAGATTTGATCAGCGAGCCGTGAATCGTCTTCTAACAGCTGCAGGATGTCGACCAGCTGACATTTATCGCAGAATGCAGGCAGTGTATGGTGACAAAAGTGTATCAAAAACAACAGTGAAGAACTGGACAACGATGTTTAAAGAAGGAGGTGAGTTAACGCAACAATATGCACTTGACCTGGTTTTGGAAGATCTTTCGTGAACTCATGTCCTTTAAATATCGTTGTCCAGTTCTTGTCCGCTATGTCCAGGGATCCATTCCAAGGCGACAATCCCGTGGGCAGTGATGATGATCACCCTCCCTATTCAATAAACTGAAGATAGGTGGCACTGACGAATGCACTTGTGGTACCGGGAAAATGACTGCTGAACATCTGCTGCAAAACTGCCCGACATACGAGGACCAAAGAAAGCACATGTGGCCATCACCAGTAGCAACACTAGACAAGCTCTATGGCAGTGTCGACAGCCTCAAGATGACCGCTGCTTTTTTCGAAAAAATACAGGTTGACGTTTGACAGCGTATGAAGAAGAAGAAGATGATCACCCTCCCTACCGAGTATATGCTTTTTGTTGTATGTGGTGTGCTTCAGTCCCTCCAGAGCTGACTTGGAGTCATTAAAAATCACAGTGCTATTGGTATCAATTCGCCAAAGTTGAACTGTTGGTGTAAAATCTCCTTTATAGCCTCTGCCTTTGCTTCATCATTAAAACTGTTTTTGAAGGATGAATCACAAAACTCTTATTAAGACGCATCCGCATATTTCCATACCCTGCAAACGAGATTACTTTGTTATAAAACATCTCTTTCACCTTCTATCACCCAGGAATACATATGCCATCAACCAATCCTCTCTCTTTCACCTTCTATCACCCATGAATACATAGGCCATCAACCAACCCTCTTTCACCTTCTATCACCCAGGAATACATAGGCCATCAAGCAACCCTCTCTCACCTTCTATCACCCAGGAATCGATAGGCCATCAACCAACCCTCTTTCACCTTCTATCACCCAGGAATACATAGACCATCAACCAACCCTCTCTCACCAAGGAATACATAGTCCATCAACCAACCCTCTTTCACCATCTATCACCAAGGAATACATAGGCTATTAACCAACCCTCTTTCATCTTCTATCACCCAGGAATACATAGGCCATCAACCAACCCTCTTTCACCTTCTATCACCCAGGAATACATAGGCTATTAACCAACCCTCTTTCACCTTATATCACCCAGGAATACATAGGCTATTAACCAACCCTCTTTCACCTTATATCACCCAGGAATACATAGGCCATCAACCAACCCTCTTTCACCTTCTATCACCCAGGAATACATAGGCTATTAACCAACCCTCTTTCACCTTATATCACCCAGGAATACATAGGCTATTAACCAACCCTCTTTCACCTTATATCACCCAGGAATACATAGGCCATCAACCAACCCTCTTTCACCTTCTATCACCCAGGAATACATAGGCCATCAACCAACCCTCTTTCACCTTCTATCACCCAGGAATACATAGGCCATCAACCAACCCTCACCAAGCAGCTTTGCCCTGTGCAATCTTTTCCACTTCCTTCCAGCTTTTTCCTGTTTTCTTTTCTTCTGCCTGCAGATCTCGTCTCCATGTATTCCTTGGTCTGCCTATGCCTCTCCTTCCCTGGGGGTTCCATGACAGGGATTGCCTTGTGATACTGGCCTGGGGCTTTCTTAATGTATGACCCATCCATCTCCACTTTCTTCCTAAGATTTCCTGTTCCAATTTCCCTTGTCCCGCTCTCTCTCTCCCACAGTCTGTCGTTTGTAACTTTGTCAAACCATTTCATACCAAGTATATTTCTCAGGCATCTGTTGACAAAACCCTGCAGTTTCCTGTCATTGCCTTTGGTCATCCTCCAGCCATCTGTTGACAAAACCCTGCAGTTTCCTGTCATTGCCTTTGGTCATCCTCCAGCCATCTGTTGACAAAACCCTGCAGTTTCCTGTCATTGCCTTTGGTCATCCTCCAGCCATCTGTTGACAAAACCCTGCAGTTTCCTGTCATTGCCTTTGGTCATCCTCCAGCCATCTGTTGACAAAACCCTGCAGTTTCCTGTCATTGCCTTTGGTCATCCTCCAGCCATCTGTTGACAAAACCCTGCAGTTTCCTGTCATTGCCTTTGGTCATCCTCCAGCCATCTGTTGACAAAACCCTGCAGTTTCCTGTCATTGCCTTTGGTCATCCTCCAGCCATCTGTTGACAAAACCCTGCAGTTTCCTGTCATTGCCTTTGGTCATCCTCCAGCCATCTGTTGACAAAACCCTGCAGTTTCCTGTCATTGCCTTTGGTCATCCTCCAGCCATCTGTTGACAAAACCCTGCAGTTTCCTGTCATTGCCTTTGGTCATCCTCCAGCCATCTGTTGACAAAACCCTGCAGTTTCCTGTCATTGCCTTTGGTCATCCTCCAGCCATCTGTTGACAAAACCCTGCAGTTTCCTGTCATTGCCTTTGGTCATCCTCCAGCCATCTGTTGACAAAACCCTGCAGTTTCCTGTCATTGCCTTTGGTCATCCTCCAGGTTTCCGCTCCATACAACAGCAGGGCTGGCTTCACATTTGAATTGAAAATCCTTATTTTTTTCTTCCTTCCTTCTTATTATAAAACACACATCTTTCAATATCCTGCAGCATTACACCACAGATTTGTCAAAAATTGTGTGGATAAATAACTAAACATTATCCACAAAATTGTATTTCTTTTCTTTTTCCAAAAGTACATAGTCTATTTCATTTGAATCTTAACTCTTTCTGGACCGATAGCCACTAAAGTGGGTTGTCTAACGAAACCCTACAGAACAATTAATGTTTGGAGGCTCCTGTGGAGCCTTCTAAACCAGTATAATGAAGTTAAGTTACCCCGGGAAAGCAAACCCTTAAAAAATGCAGAAGGAAGCAGATCCTTACGTAAATTGCATGCTGAACTCGGATGCACTGGGCCGACAGGCGCAAAATAAAAACCACAGTGCAACGCATACCGCCTTGGGGATTAGATAAATAAGGCGAACGCAAAACAAAAAAAAACAAAAAAAGTTAAGGATCTTCAGCCATTAAATTGGATAACAAGTTTCTTTGTTTCACAGAATGGCGATTCAGGTTTCTATGCTAAGACTAGAATAGTTCTCTTAACAAAATTTTATAAAAATGAGCGTAACAGGTGTCCCAAACGAGTTGTTTGTTTCAACTAAAGTGTGTTCACTGTTTCAACTAAAGTGTGTTCACTGTTTCAACTAAAGTGTGTTCACTGCTTCAACTAAAGTGTGTTCACTGTTTCAACTAAAGTGTGTTCACTGTTTCAACTAAAGTGTGTTCACTGTTTCAACTAAAGTGTGTTCACTGTTTCAACTAAAGTGTGTTCACTGTTTCAACTAAAGTGTGTTCACTGTTTCAACTAAAGTGTGTTCACTGTTTCAACTACAGTGTGTTCACTGTTTCAACTAAAGTGTGTTCACTGTTTCAACTAAAGTGTGTTCACTGTTTCAACTAAAGTGTGTTCACTGTTTCAACTAAAGTGTGTTCACTGTTTCAACTAAAGTGTGTTCACTGTTTCAACTAAAGTGTGTTCACTGCTTCAACTAAAGTGTGTTCACTGTTTCAACTAAAGTGTGTTCACTGCTTCAACTAAAGTGTGTTCACTGCTTCAACTAAAGTGTGTTCACTGCTTCAACTAAAGTGTGTTCACTGTTTCAACTAAAGTGTGTTCACTGTTTCAACTAAAGTGTGTTCACTGTTTCAACTAAAGTGTGTTCACTGTTTCAACTAAAGTGTGTTCACTGTTTCAACTAAAGTGTGTTCACTGTTTCAACTAAAGTGTGTTCACTGTTTCAACTAAAGTGTGTTCACTGTTTCAACTAAAGTGTGTTCACTGTTTCAACTAAAGTGTGTTCACTGTTTCAACTAAAGTGTGTTCACTGCTTCAACTAAAGTGTGTTCACTGTTTCAACTAAAGTGTGTTCACTGTTTCAACTAAAGTGTGTTCACTGTTTCAACTAAAGTGTGTTCACTGTTTCAACTAAAGTGTGTTCACTGTTTCAACTAAAGTGTGTTCACTGTTTCAACTAAAGTGTGTTCACTGCTTCAACTAAAGTGTGTTCACTGCTTCAACTAAAGTGTGTTCACTGTTTCAACTAAAGTGTGTTCACTGTTTCAACTAAAGTGTGTTCACTGCTTCAACTAAAGTGTGTTCACTGTTTCAACTAAAGTGTGTTCACTGCTTCAACTAAAGTGTGTTCACTGCTTCAACTAAAGTGTGTTCACTGTTTCAACTAAAGTGTGTTCACTGTTTCAACTAAAGTGTGTTCACTGTTTAAACTTCGATACACTTTTCATATTGTTTTTGAATGCAGAATCGTAAAGAAAAATATACATTAGTTCAATATTTAGGGACATAAATGCATCAAATAAACTGTGTTTTGGTGGACTCTTGATTCTAGTGAATAAAATTGCCAAAAAAAAGGTATAGCAACATGTAAACCATGGATATATTTATGAGAGTTACAATATTTTGACATATAAATTATCTACTTCTTGACATTTTTTGGTTTTTGCAACCTATTTATCAAATAATAATCAAATAATGCCATATACCCCAATAATGAAATATAAATAATTTACTGAAACCATTTCCCTTCCAGTGATATATAATATTAATATGTTTTTCAAAATTTAGGTGTGATGTAGTAACATCAGAAAAGACATGCAGTGACTTTTTTCAAAACTTAAAATTAATTTGATCCAAACCTAAAAAAATCAAGTCCTGAAAGAGTTAAGTTTATAATGACAGGTGGGATCAAGATGCTGAGCAGCGCATGAGCTGTAGTGGTCAGCGACCCATAGCTGACTGCTAGCGTCAGGGCCAGCGAACCAGAGCTGCCAAGACCCTTCTACACCTCCACGCGGTGAACCTGGATAACCGGCTGCAGCAGGGCAGACTGGCTAAGGAGAAGGGATCGAAGAGGGAATGCTAACCTGGTAATAAAAAAATGCTTGCTGAAGTCAGATGTGTTGGACCGAAAAGTGCAAATATCGCAGTCAAGCTGTAAACTGCAACACAACGGATTCCGTTCTCTGGACTACATCCTGCTTCTTAACCCCTGTCAGGGTTTGGTAGCGGGAGATTGAGAACAAACGAAGCCAAGCCAAGCCATAATGACAGGTACTAATGTTGTAATTATAGTCAGCCTATTTTGAAATACCTTTTGCCAGATTGTTATGTGTATTTTGAATATTTGGTCCATAGGGCTCAAATTGAAGCATATCTAAATGGAAATGGTACTGGAATCAACAAATGCATGTCGATCTTTCTTCGAATTGTTAAAGGAGAATATGACAGACATCTGAAATGGCCAGTAAATATGAATTTGGTTGTAATCTTGGTTAACCAGTCAGGTATGTTCATTTTTAAGTTAAACACATCATGTTAAAAAGTAACGGGAAATGGAAATTCAGCAGAATTAACCGCTGGTTGGAAATGGAGTTTTTGAAGACTTCATTGTACTAAACCGCAGTCTGTGAGAAGTTGGGGTGGCCAGTCCACTTCCCTGCTGTTTTTCTTTCCCTAACTCATGCATCAGGTACCCATTTACAGCTGGTTTGACTGGAGAAGCGGTCCTTGATTAAAATCATTATTTTTTGTAGTCTCCGAATGTGATTTGAAACGAGGCACACTGTTACCACAGAAAATAGCGAATTGCTCGCTGTGAACTGAGTTAACGCGCCCCTCTTTTAATCATCATGTTGTGCTCTTATAAGTGGCACTTCGAAAGTAATGCCTCCTATTTTATTATAATGTCCCACGATGTCAGAAGTGGATTTTGGCAGTATGGCAGTAAAGTTTGAACCTTCCCGCCAAATATCCGTAATATTTTGTTTTCGTCTGACAGGTGGCAGTGGAGGAGCAGTCTGACAAAATGGTGTCTGTCATGGAATGGAAGTGAATTATTGAATTCTTCCATTAGGAAAAAGTTGCACCAATTGACATTCATCGATGCTTGCTGAACGTTTACGGATACGAAACAGTGGATGTTAGCACAGTAAGGTGGTGGATTGTGCGTTTCAGCAGTGGCAAAAGTGACAAGTCACGTTTCGGACGGCCATGCACAGCTTTCACACCAAGCAATGAAGAACGTCTCTAACAGCTCATCTGCACAAATCTAAGGATTACGATCAGTAAACTGTCTACCTGAGCTGGATATCGGCTTCAATTATAGGAAACGATGCTGGCAATGTTGAAATATCACAAAGTTTTTGCTAGGGGTTGATAGGAATACTCACAAAGTTTTTGCCAGGGGTGATAGGAATACTCACAAAGTTTTTGCTAGGGGTTGATAGGAATACTCACAAAGTTTTTGCCAGGGGTTGATAGGAATACTCACAAAGTTTTTGCCAGGGGTTGATAGGAATACTCACAAAGTTTTTGCCAGGGGTTGATAGGAATACTCACAAAGTTTTTGCCAGGGGTTGATAGGAATACTCACAAAGTTTTTGCTAGGGGTTGATAGGAATACTCACAAAGTTTTTGCCAGGGGTTGATAGGAATACTCACAAAGTTTTTGCCAGGGGTTGATAGGAATACTCACAAAGTTTTTGCCAGGGGTTGATAGGAATACTCACAAAGTTTTTGCCAGGGGTTGATAGGAATACTCACAAAGTTTTTGCCAGGGGTTGATAGGAATACTCACAAAGTTTTTGCCAGGGGTTGATAGGAATACTCACAAAGTTTTTGCCAGGGGTTGATAGGAATACTCACAAAGTTTTTGCCAGGGGTTGATAGGAATACTCACAAAGTTTTTGCCAGGGGTTGATAGGAATACTCACAAAGTTTTTGCCAGGGGTTGATAGGAATACTCACAAAGTTTTTGCCAGGGGTTGATAGGAATACTCACAAAGTTTTTGCCAGGGGTTGATAGGAATACTCACAAAGTTTTTGCCAGGGGTTGATAGGAATACTCACAAAGTTTTTGCCAGGGGTTGATAGGAATACTCACAAAGTTTTTGCCAGGGGTTGATAGGAATACTCACAAAGTTTTTGCCAGGGGTTGATAGGAATACTCACAAAGTTTTTGCCAGGGGTTGAAAGGAATACTCACAAAGTTTTTGCCAGGGGTTGAAAGGAATACTCACAAAGTGTTTGCCAGGGGTTGAAAGGAATACTCACAAAGTTTTTGCCAGGGGTTGATAGGAATACTCACGAAGTTTTTGCCAGGGTTGAAAGGAATACTCACGAAGGGACAGAAAGAACATTGCCTGCAAGTTTTGACATGAATTCTTGCACCATCACAAGGAGGAAGATGACAGTTTCCTGGATTGCATCATCACTGGGGATGAGACGTGGTGCCACAACTACTATACTGAGTCAAAACGGCAGTCCATGGAGTGGCAACATATGAATTCCTGATTGAGGAAAGAATTCAAGACGCAGCTGGGTAAAGTGATGTGCACTGTCTTTTGGGATGGGAAATCCTTCTTAATTTCCTGGAACCTGGACAAACCATCAACTCTGACTGTTACATTGCGATACGGACTGATCCAAAGGCTTGAATTTCCAGTGTCAGGTCAGAGAAGAAGACAACCTGTCTTTTGCAACATGATAATGCCAGGCCCCATACCAGTTTGAAGACCGCTGAGTACATTGTCAGTCTTGGCTGGACTGTTCTACCACACACGCCATATAGTCCGGATTTGGTGCCTTCTGACTTCCATCTGTTAGAGCCAATGAAAGATGGACTGTGTGGGCAAGATTTTCTTAGCAACGACGTCGTCAAAGCAGCTGATGGAGCGCCCCTCGTAAATCTTCTTGTGTTCATGTATCAGTATTTTGTTATCACATTACCAATTTCAGAGCTGAAGCAACAGCTGTTCATGCAGCAACCAAAAGATTCTTATCAGCCAAAACACAACTACAAAGAAAAAGGTCATTCTAACAGACTCCAGGAGAGTACTTCAAGCCATCTCAAACCTCAAGCAAGATAAACTCTCACATGAAATAAAATACAACATCGGATTGTTGTATCAAAAAACAAATCTAGTCCTACAGTGGATTCCGGCTCACTGTGGGATCCTTGGAAACGAGAAAACGAGCTCACATAAGTTATAAAGTCACAGAGTTATAAAGAAACAAAGACACTCATTAAATGATCCATGAGGATGGAATGGAGAGATAAGCACAAAGAATACAAACCAGCAGAGAAAGGCAGACACCTATCTTCAGACTCAGAACGGGCCATTACAGATTCAAGGCCCACCTCCACAGAATGGGTCTCAGAGACACCGCCATGTGCGATTATGGAGCACCCAAGAAAACCAGAACATATCGCGCAGGACTGCCCTACCTATACAGACCAAACAGAGGCAATCTGGCCCAGTGGAGTGACTATGCTCGAAAAGTTGTGGGGACTGGTGTAGACCTGAAACGCAATCTCCTTCGTGAACCTCACCGATCTAGAAGCATAGCACCAGTTGATCGAAGAAGAAAAAGTTATTTCATTGATTGGTTGATAACTGCTGATTTGTAAGGAAAAACATGCTTGAATATCTTGAACATAAATTACACTCATCATTGGCTCTTTTTTTGTCTTGTCAGACAATAGTAATTGTGCTTTTAGCACAAAGCTCTGGCAGAAATATAGAGACCATGTGGTGTTGCCCATACCTACCATGGCCCCTCTCTCGGCCTGTCTTGTTTGCTCCAAGGGCAAGGTGATATCAATACATTTGTAACAAGGCAAGCTGCAGAAGCTGCCGGATCAGATGAGCAATGCTCTATCTGTTCGCCTGTCAGGGCTTCACTCCTAGACCAGTCGCCAACCGAGGCTAAGGGCCTGGTCTGCCCTGCCCCAACACTCAGCTGAGGTTGCCTTTCCTCGCTCTAGGATAAGGCATTGTATCCTCTTGTGTGTGCTCCTTCGCACATTGTCGGTTGTCAGGTTTTGTAAACGCTTACCAACTTTCAGAATTATCAGAAAACAGGTTGCAAAGCCATATCTGACAAAGCCAGACAAGATACGCCAGTATCGTATCTACAAGGCTTCAGATGGTTTGAAATCAGAGTTTTCCTTCTCATAGATGAACTGCCTTCCTAAGCTTTCGAGCCCCATCTGCACGTGACACTAACACACCATTATTTCTGTATATTACACTTGCAGGTAATCACACTGATTCACTGAAGGCCGAAGGAAACCAATTTCAGTACAATAAACCATATGGAACATCAGACGGTGAAAGTGATTGCTGGGGTCTAATTGAGTTTGCAACTCATGATATGATTAAGCACAGACAGTATATCAGCGATGACAAAATCGTGCTAAAGTGCAGAGTGCAGCTCTTATAAAAACATTTGACAGCATGAACATGTCTTTCTTTGTTTATTGTAGGATTGTACTACTAAATGCCCTTCAACATCAGTAGCTTAATGTAATCATAAATAGAGCAATACATAATTTAAATTAACTCTATCGGTAAACTTCTGCAGAGCCTTCCAGAATTTTAACAAACTTAGGTATTAAACACCCACAGCAGCTTCATAATTTTAATCAACTTTCATGCTAAATCAAATCAGACGCCCTTTACAACTTTTAAAAATGTTCACGTTAAACATCAACAGGTCACTCACTTCACAATCTGAAGATAAAAACCATGGCGCAGAAACATGACCACTAAATAACAAGTTGGAAAAAAGTATTGAAGTCTTCGAAATGTTGGTATAAAGAAGATTGGGTGGTATTTCTTGGAAAGAGAAGAAAAAGGTATTGAAAAAGGTGGGGGTGAAAAGAGAATTAATGACCGAAATCAGGGTCAGGCCATTTTGTCATATAACAAGACACACCTCCTTGTTGAAGACCATACTGGAGGGTAGGGTGGAAGGCAGTCGTTCAAGAGGCAGACGTTTTAAGTGGATGGATAACAACAGGAGATGGACTAGAAAAAGCCTGTCAGATTGCACCATTACGGCAAGAGATAGATTACACTGGAGATCTACTGGAGCCGACCATCGATGCGGAGATGGCACAAATTGACCAGCTGGCCTTCAGTGCGGAGATAGAACAAACTGACCAGCCAATCTTTGATGCGGAGATGGCACAAACTGACCAGCCGACCTTCACACGGAGATGGCACAAACTGATCAGCTGGCCTTTGATGCGGAGATGGCACAAACTGACCAGCCGACCTTCATGCGGAGATGGTACAAACTGACCGGCCAATCTTCATGCGGAGATGGTACAAACTGACCGGCCAATCTTCATGCGGAGATGGCACAAACTGACCAGCCGACCTTCATGCGGAGATTGCACAAACTGACCAGCCGACCTTCATGCGGAGATGGCCCAAACTGACCAGCCGACCTTCATGCGGAGATGGCACAAACTGACCAGCCGACCTTCATGCGGAGATGGCACAAACTGACCAGCCGACCTCCATGCAGAGATGGCACTTGAACTGAACATCTGAATTATTTTCCATGAGATATCTGTCGTGTGTGTGTCGTTCAGTATATCCAAAACAAAACCAGATAACACATAAATATGAAATTTAGACGTTATGTTCAAAGCAATATATTAGCAAAATATCAAATATTTAGGAGGCATAGTATCATCTAATGGAAGAAAGCAATCACAGATGCAGAGAAAGCAAACCAAATCATTGGCCAGATGTCAACAATACTGAAGAACAAGCAGGTCAAGATTGGCACAAAAAGGGCCCTGTTCAACACAATTTTCATGCCTACACTATGCTAGCAGTGTCAAACATGGACACTGACAGCAACAGATAAGAGAAAAATAGAAACAACAGAAATGAAATGCCTGAGGCGAATGCTAAATGTGACAAGACGGGACAGAATTAGAAACGATGAGATCAGGAAACAGATGGGCACTAAGCCCAGACTTCATTAGAAAACAGCAAATTCAGTGGTTTGGCTACATATCGCGACAGCAACACAGCAGCGTACCACAGATGGCTCTAACACTTCAACACAGCGGTACCAGAGCTGGAGGCCGACCCTGCAAAAGATGGATTGACGAAATATCTGAGGCAGCCAGCTCCACCTTATACGAAGCGCACACCAAGGCGCTGTCCAGATGTCACTTATACACCTGACGCCAAAAGGCGAACCAGGATCAGAAAATAGATCGATAGATAGTGCAAGATGTCACAGTTATAGGAAAATGGAGTGAAAAGATATTTAGAATAGTATGATATATGAAATTTTATGTACCATAGACAAACATGGAACATACACCTTTCGACATTTCACAAAAGTCTTTTTCTTCTTTCATCAACTGATGCTATACTTCTAGCCCGGTGAGGTTCACAAAGGAGACTGTCTTTCAGGTCTTCTCCTCCGGGGTATACTGCATCTCTTTGGTCTGCATAAGTGGGGTAGTAATGCAGGATATGTTCTAGTGTTTGCTTGGGTGCTCCGCAATGGCATGTGGCAGTGTCTCTAAGACTCATTCTGTGGAGGTCGGCCTTGAGATTGTAATGTCCCAAGCTGAGTCTGAAAATCTCTGCCAAGTTTGTCTATGCTGCCATTTTCTGGCTTGTATTCTTTGTGCTGGTTTCTTTATTTCATCTTCATGGATCGTTTGATGTATGTCTTTGCTTCTTTATAGCTCTGCGGATGGCGGGTCTGCGTGCCACCACTTCAAGCTTGTGCAAGCTCATCTGCCTTCTCATTTCCGAGGATACCACAGTGGGCCAGAATCCACTGCAAGACTAAATCTGTCTTTGGGACAGCAACCCAATGTTGTATTTTATTTTATGTGAAAGTATATCTTATTTGGGGCTTGTGGTACGTTCCTGAAGTCTCTTAGAATGCCCGTTTTCCTTGAAACACTTCGCATACTGATGTTGATCATTTCCATCTTAGTGCAGAAATGATAAAACGCTTATGTTCATTGATTTAACATTGTTTCATATCATACAATAAAGGGGACGGCGTGGCCTAGTGGTTAAGTGGCACGGCTCACAACCGAAGGTGCTGGGTTCGATCTCCATCACTGCACCGGCCATTACCCCGGGGAAGCAAACCCTTAGAACATGCAGGAGGAAGCAGACCCTTACATAAAATGCATGCTGAAGTCGGATGCACTGAGACGACAGGCGGAAAATAAAAACTACAGTGTAACGCACATCTGCCTTGGGGAATAGTGAAATAAGGCGAACGCAAAATAAAAAATAATAATTAAAAAAAATATCATACAATAATATGGTAGATAACTGTGTAGAGAGAACCATAATAGTACATGGTTATAATTATATACTGCACAATAGCTTCCCTAACATAAGCGGCAGAGTAGTTAGATCACTTGCTTCTCATGTCAAAGGTACTTATTCACTCCTTAATATCAACATGATTAGTCTATCTACTTAACTGAACTTCATTATACTGGTTTAGAAGGCTCTACAGAGTCTGTATACAACCAGTTTATTTCACTCCACGGATACTGAAAATACTGTGAGAATCCAATCTATTTTTGAATGCGTTAACTGATTCTCCTTTCACTACATCCTGCGGCAATACATTCCAAGAATTCACCACTTTCCTCCTAAAAAAAATATTTTCTAATATCTAATCTTGAGCTGTCTTTAAACAATTTGTAGCTGTGCCCTCTTGTTCTTGTAACCGTTCTTATTTTAAGTCACCTAGAATTCTTCTCTGTTCAAGATACTGAAGACCAGTGTTTTTTAGTCTTTCCTCAAAACTATAATTCTGAAACCCCACAATCATTTGTGTAGCTCTTCTTTGTATCCTTTCCAGCATGTTTATATCCACTCTATGATATAGACTCCACACCTGAACACAGTACTTTAATCTATGTCTAGCTGTTAATGTGTACCGGATTTAATTAATGGTATTGAAGGTTAAAGCTTCAAACTGGTCACCAGTCCTCACAAAATAGATGGGACCTAGCAAATTGAAGTTTCTACCACTTATTCTCTCACATCATGTTTTTCCTTGAAGTGGGGAAGTGATTGATGATCGTTTGAAATTATGGTGCTTGAACCTGTGTGTGTTATGGAATGTTGTCCACAGACGAACTAATTGTAAGCAGCCATTAACATTTTGTAATTATCATCTCATATCCCTATCCCTTTGCCTTCCTCTTTTCCCTTCACCTTTATCACTATTTGGTCTTTTCCGTATTTAGCTGGCACTAGCTTATCCGCCCGCTTCTCACTTTTAACGACCTATTGGCCACTTCATCTGACCGTTGTTTGTCACTTGGTAACCGACATTCGACCCTAGTAGAAGTAACGTGACTTATCTCAGATAAGTACACTGTTTTCTCCTTATATGTTGACATCCTCCATTTATGTATTCATCCCTTCTTCTATGAATCGCTCATTCATTATCATCATTATACGTGATGAAGGTCTATTGGTCGTAACGTAGGTTTCGTTTGTGTTTTCGTCTCTGTGCTGTATCTTCCTATCATCATCACCATCAGTCCCGTAACTTAGAAAATTGCCAGGGTATTAGTTTCAGCTATAGACCTTCCCGTCCACTCTTTTATATTGTCCTCCCATCTCTTTTTTGGTCTCCCTCTCCCACGCTTCCCAGGCACAGTGCCTTGCGGGACAGTCTTGGTCAGCCCCACCGATCGTGATTTATGTCCATACCATGGACATTTTCGTGTTTTTGACTAAAGTCAGTAGGTTTTTATATTGACCTCCTTCCAAACAATTTCAAGAACACTCTCGTTTGTAACGCAATCCTGATATGAAATGCCAAGAATTCTTCACAAGCATCTCATTTCCATTGCGCAAATTTTACGTCCTAGTGCAGCCGTCCAAGTCTCACATGCGTAGAGGAAAACCGAGGTGACCATTGTGTAGATTAAAGTCAGCTTCAATTTAAGGCTAATGTTCTTGTCTTTCCAAATTATTCGGAGTCTGGTCAGAGCGACCATGGCCATCGCTGTTCATGACTGGATCTCCGCTCTAGACCCCTCCGCATTAATTTCTGCTCCCAGATATTTGAACCGCGTAACACTTTCCAGAAGTTCACCTTTGACCATAATCTGGTTTTAAATACCCTCTGGGGCGTTGACCATGACCTTACTCTGCACTGATTTCCATCCCAAATTTCTGGTCAGCATTGCCCAGGCTTGTGACTAGTCTTGCATGTTCAGCCCTGCTCCAGCCAGACCACTAATGTTGCCGGCAAACCGGCGGTTGGTGAGTATGCGTCCACCTATACTGACCATCCCTACGTGTTCATCTGACCATACCTATTTTAATATTTCTTTTCATTTTATTTTTTCATACTCTAAAATTTTGCAACTACTTTAATTTGAAATAGATTTATGATGTAATCAGCTGTACAAAATTTTGTTTGTTTTGAGCAAAATGAAAATCCACCTATACTGACCGCCCCTACGTGTTCATCTGACTATACCTATTTTAATATTTTTGTTCATTTGATTTTTTCATACTCAAATTTTGCAACTACTTTGATTTTAAATTGATTTATGATGTCATCAGTTGTACACAATTTTGTGTGTTTGTTTTGAGCATAATGAAAATCACATCCCTCGTGAATATATATTTGGCGAGATATATAATTTATTTTCTTTAACATAACATCAGTACCAACATTCACATTTACTTGCACTGAAAAATGAATAGGCTGTTTATTATATAGATTACTCTTTAAAGTGAGACACTAAACATTAATAGTGGGGTTTTTAAATATTTCACTGCTTATATTTTTGCTCAATCTTCAATCAGGTTTAGTTACTACCTCCAGACTGAGTGGTCTTGAGGTAAGACATTGGCCTCGGGTGCTGGAGGTCACAGGTTCAAATCAATGTGGAGACCGAGATTTTTTCACTTGGACTTTCTGTTATTTCTCTGGGTAGTAGAGATCGGACGTCCATGTGTAGTGTCGCACATATAAAAAAATTCCTTTTCAGTTGGAGATCGAAAAGAGTAGGCTTAACGGCTGCTGCGTGGGCATAATTCAAAATTATGTTAAAAATCTACCTAATCTGTTACGAGATCCTTGACGGTGCTACGGAGTTCATGCATTGTGCTGAGATTCTCCAAATTTTTGGAGAAGAACAGAACACTTGTGGGTTAAACCGCATGCAATAACGTTGATTCTGCGACAAGCTAAACTAATGGATCTCCAAAGATAGATGTGTGTCTCTTGCGTTGATCTTGCAATTAAATCAGACAGAGTTAAATTCTCTTGTACTCATAATTTCTCAGACTTCCTTATTTTCCTTCCTGAAACGTAACTTAACGTCTTTATACTGGTTTAGAAGACTCTGCATGCAACTAGTTTCATTTACATTTTCTTGCTCTAAAAGCTATGCACATCCAATCTATTCATAAATGTTTTAATTGTCCCTGTCTCCACTACTTCCTGTGGAATGCATTCCAAGCATTCACTACTCTCTGATTAAAACAAATTTACTAATATCTAATCTGGACTTTTCTTTAATTAATTTGTTCTTGTAGGTGGTTGTATTTGGAAAAAAAACTTGTAATAGTCTAATTTATCCTTTCCTTTGATTATCTTATAAACCTGTATTAAGTGACCTCGAATTTTTCTCTGTTCTAGACATTGTAGGTCGGTTTTTCTGAGTCTTTCCTCATAACTGTAATTCTGGAATCCCACTATCAGCTTTGTCGCTCTTTTTTTGATATCCTTTCCAGCATGTTTATATCTCTTCTACAATAAGGACTCCATACCTGTACACTGTACACCAATCTAGGTCTGTTTGCACATGGTTTGCTTCATTTTTCTCTCCAACCTTTTTATTATCATATAGAATTCTATGTGGTACAGTGGTGATGAATTGATCATTACCATTTTCAATTTATGAGCTATTTATTTGGACTTCAATATTTTTCCCATGTTGGTGAAAACAGCTTTGGCTATCTAATTCTCTTCTGCATTTCTATTTCACTATCATCATTGGCATCACAGTCACGGTAAACCATGCACGTTGTGCCCTGTGAGTTTTGTCCAGCTCTGTCTCCTGTATTTTGACACTGCCTGCTCAGACTGTAAAGGACGATCTGCGAGTGACAGTCCCTGCACACAGATCGCGCAATGATGTTGAGAAGGCTGGCTTACCAGGGTGTACCCTGATCTCTCAGTCTTTCTCTTTTCTTTGCAGCCAGAAGGTCTCTATGAGCATCAGCAGCCGCTATGCCATTTCCAAGTGACTGTCTCCAAACAGTTCGATACAGAGCAAGTTTTCCAGCTTTCAAATGTGATGTTGCATAACTTCTGGTCCCTCTTGCAAACGTCCTTGAATCACAGTGTTGGACAGCCGATTCTTCTAGCTCCAGTGGCTCTATTCTTCTTCTTCTTCGTACGCAGTCAGACAGTAACCATTATTTTTTCGAAAAAAGCGGCGGTCATCCTGAGGCAGTCGCCACTGCCATAGAGCTTGTCTTGCAGTTCCACTGGTGATGGCCACATCTGCTCTCTCTGATCCTCGTATGTCGGGCAGTTCTGCAGCAGATGTTCAGCGGTCATTTTACCAGTACCGCACGGGCATTCGTCGGTACCACCTATCTTCAATTTGTTGAATAGGTGGTACCTCAGTCTATTGTGGCCAGTGCGAAGTCTGAAGACAACGACCTGCTCTCTTCGGTTCAACTGGTAATAGGCATAGTTTTTGGTGTAACCAGTATGTTCGGTTTCCCATTTGGTCATGTATCTGGCTTTGATAAGCAGTTTTGACTCTTCGTACGTCATACTAGTATCTATTTGTGGTAGTCCAGTGGCTCTATTGAAGATATCTTATTTCACATGCTCAATTATTATATTTACAAGATAAGAGATGCTGCTGATCTGTTCTAGTATTTGATCAATTATTTTTATCTGTAGAGCAGATTTTTTGTCTACTTTGCTAACTTTCATATTTTTATGTTCTCTGTGTTAATGTACAATCCATATTCTTGACTTATTTGCTTTTACTTGATTAAACCATTCATATATGTTCCTATTCACTTTCAGCGAACAGAACTATACTATACTAGCAGTCATTAAATTGATTAAACCATTCATGTATGTTCCTATTCACTTTCAGCGAACAGAACTATACTATACTAGCCGTCATTAAAAATGCATTTCTATATTTTATGAACCGCAACTTGTTGTGCTAAATTTAAAGTAACTGAAACTACAAAGAATTTGAGGTGACAATACAAGTTGATAAGAAAATCAAAGACAGGTATAAATTAGACTATAACAAGTTTTTCAAAATATAACCACCTACAAAAACAACAGGGCATAGATACCAATTAACTATGGTAGCGAAAAGTCTAGATTAGATAGTAGGAAATATTATTTTAGTCAGAGAGTAGTGAATGCTTGGAATACATTGCCACAGGAAGTAGTAGAGGCAGGGACAATTAATACATTTAAGAATAAATTGGATGCGTTTAGATTTTAGAGCAGGGAAATGTAAATAAAACTGGTTGTATACAGACTCTTCTAAACCAGTATAAAGACACTAAGTTAAGTTACTGATTATACATTTTTTATCCATTTACTGACCAAAATATGCTATAATCTCAACCCTTTACAGTCCAAATGATCCATTGCAGTCAACTAGTATATCACTATTTACAGTACAATGTATCTGAAATCATATGTCGCATATCAACCATATCTTGTTATTTAGCTAAATTTAGTTTATGAACAAAATCTGTATCTTTAAATGTAAAAATCATAATTTTAGTTTGCTGCTGTCTGAATTGCTAATTAACTTAACTTAACGTCTTTATACTGGTTAAGAAGACCCTGCAGAGTCTGAAAACAACCAGTTACATTTACATCACCTTGCTCTAAAAGCTATGCGCATTCAGTTTATTCTTAAATGTATTAACTGTCCCTGCCTCCACTACCTTCCCTGGCAATGCATTCCAAGCAGACACCACTCTCTGACTAAAAAAATATTTCCTAATATCTAATCTGCACCTCTCTTTAGTCCGCTTGTAGCTATGCCCTCGTGTTATTGTAGGTGGCTGTATTTAAAAAAACTTGTTATTGTCTAATTTATCCATTCCTCTGATCATCTTATAAACCTGTATTAAGTCACCACGGATTCTTCTCTGTTCGAGACACTGTAGGCCGGTTTTTCTGAGTCGTTCCTCATAACTGTAATTCTGGAATCCCACTATCATCTTTTTTGTATTCTGTATAGCATGTTTATGTCCCCTCTATGACAAGGACTCCACACCTGTACACAGTACTCCAATCTAGGTCTAACTAAAGCTTTATACAGTTTGACGTTCACTTCCTTGCTCCTATATTTAATATTTCTTTTTATCATACCTAACATTGCATTTGCCTTTTTCACTGCTACCTTAACTTGCTCACTCACCTTTCCTGTATGATCTATTATAACCCCTAGGTCCCTTTCCTTCTCTATCTTTCTAATATTGTTTTCTCCCATTCTGTAATTATGTTCCATATTGGATCTACCCATGTGGATGACTGTACATTTATCTGCATTAAACTCCATTTGCCAGCTTACAGACCATTCTCGAATTTTATTTTAATCCGACATCAATATATCCACTTCCGCTTTAGATGAGACACTACTGCATAGTTTTGTGTCATCAGCAAATTTTGCAATTGGAAGCGGTTGTGTTATTGCATGAGGTTGATCATGCATGGGAAGGTCATTGGTGGTACCTGTCACCCGAATAAGGCTGGATCAGCCTTACTATAGTATCAGTTCAGTTCATCCCGTAACCCATCAGGTCGTTGGGGCACACATGAAGACATGAAAATTTCACGCCAACCCTCTCTGTCTGTCCAGGCTGCGACCGATCCGGTATAATACATTTCGTTTTTGTCCTCATGGGTGATTCTTAGGCTTGAAATCACCTGGCGGCGCCCATCTGCTCACCAAGCTGCGGTGGGCCAACATCTGCAAGTAACCTGAAGGAGCCCGTCCCCCCAGGCGAGCCATTGCCTCGTTAGCCTAGAGCCTCACGGTTCTAGTTGCCCAGTGTGTACTACAGTACCCCGAGGAGGTGAGGTTGGCTTGTAAGCTCACTTTAATCGGCAGGCTACTAATTTCACTTTTCACTCTTCCAGGGAAGAGCTAGCCGACCTCAGCGCCACTGGAATGCGACGCCAAGCATGAGCACACCTTACACCTTCCGATCATGGCACGCAATTGCCAAGCAGGTCGTGCACACCAACCAAGGACGGTGCGCAATCCGTAGTGACGTCCTATCCAACAACGCGTGTTCTATTACACATGAAGAACAGATCGTGAATCCCCGAATTCCGATGAAATTTACACACATAGGCTTCCTGTCAATAGCGTAGGACGTGCTAGAAAATGATCGTCACATTACACCGCGTCCAACACGTGAAGTGGAACGAACAAACCACACGAATATCGCAGACCATGAGATCAGTTGTTGCTTGGTCGCCATCTTACCGGAAGATATAGTATACTGGTCACAATTAAAATGTCTGACAACTTCTTTGGTCGCTATTCCACTCCTGAGCGTACCAAGAGCTTGCGATTGCTCTTGTAGCAGCAGTTGAGGCATGAAAAAAAACATCAACATACTTTCTTTCGATGAAAACAGATAATGACCTTTTACTCGCTGGAACTTGATTAACACGTGTACCAAATTTTAACATGATTCGACCTTTAAATATAGCCAGAATTTATAAATTCGTTGTTTTGCATTTGAAGAACGTAAAACTGGAAGTAAACATGACATGCACAGAAAAATTGGTTAGCATCACCTTCATCACTTGCACACTTTTGGGGTTTGTATAAGTAGGTCACTCTTGGTGTTAATGATAATAATTATCATAAAACAAAACGATGCGTTTTTAATGACTGCTTTTATGTCATAAATATAAATTCAAAATATTGTCATTCCCCTCATAATGTCCTGGCTTTTCTTTGAATCTTTTAAAAAATGTGTACATATGTACAGTACAATTGTTAAACAGACTTGTAATGTGCAACTATTATTATTATTAAACGGTACGCATCATTGTTTCATACCTTGTTTTACATTAATGATTACATTCTCACCAGTTTTTACTGTGGCAGTATTATGCATCCTGTATTGTAGATCTGTTGCGCAGATTAGTGATTTTATCAATTTTTCTTAGGCAGCTACAATTTCAATATTTATGTTGTCCATGACTTGTGTTCCGTTTGTGGATATCCTTTATTTATCTATTTATTCTGAGGAACGCCAGGCCTTTGAGGAGGGGAGAAAACGTACTATGCGAAAGTTAGTAAGTTGTAAGTAAGTTGCCCATCGCAAGCGAAGATGGCGACATCATCATACTGTCCTCGTCCTGAAGATGTAACTTGTGCTGAATGTTGATTATAGTGAGAAAGAGGCTGCGCTGGACATCAATCTCACTCTCTCGTCTTGAGTTACCGGAAACCAGTGGCAAGACATACAATCAAGACGACTGGAAGTAGCTCAAGATGCAGACATTCAGGTCGAACAATCCGTGAGACCAGGGGTCGCTTCAAACTTGTGGGAGTTGATCGTCCACCGTTTCCTTGACGATTTGAGAGGCGAATGTCGTACTCTCTACAACAGCAGCCTCCATGCGTAGACTAGACTACCCACATCTGTAGGTCCAGGTGAGGGACCATTAACCCAAGGCTGAGGGGAGATTCCGGTCTTGGCATACAATGAAAACGGACGCAATTTCCAAGTAGGTCGTGCACACCAACCAAAGACGGTGCGCAATCTGTAGTGACGTCCTATCCAACAACGTATATTCTATAACACATGAAAAACAGATTGTGTTTTCTCCGAATTTCGAGGAAAATTACACACACAGGCTTCCTGTGAATAGCGTAGGCCGTGCAAGGGGGGGGGGGGGGGGGGTGCTAGGGGGGGGGGGTGTGCAGGTTCAAATCACTGTGGAGACCAGGATTTTTTTCATGTGGATCTTCTGGTAAAAATTCCCATGATCTCGGAGAAGTGAGATAAACTCTCGTGTTCAGTATGAAGAACATTAAAAATCCCTTGGCAGTTAGAAAGCGAAAAAGAGTAGACCAAACGGCCGCTGCCCGCACACAATTCAAATTCAAAATCTAGGGGACGGCGTGACCTAGTGGTTAAGTGGCACGGCTCACAACCGATAGGTGCTGGGTTCGATCCCCATCACAGCACCGGCCGTTATCCCGGGGAAGCAAACCCTTACATAAAATGCATGCTGAAGTCGGATGCACTGGACCGACAGGCGCAAAATAAAAACCACAGTGCAACGCACACCGCCTTGGATATTAGAGAAATAAGGCGAATGCAAAAAAAAAAGAAAAAAAATTCAAAATCTAGCAGTTATGTGTACCTTTCCTCAGGTGGTTTGTAGTAACTATAAATGGCGCCTAACTGGCATACTTAGCTCGAGTGTTTGTGTCTATTAAAATAAAGATTGATACGCCGCGATGTGAGACGCAATATCTCAGATAAGTGCACTATTTTTTCCTTATATGTTGTCATCCCCCATACATCCCCAAATTTTCAATCAACTTAAACAATTTTTTTTTCATTTATTTTTTCTCACTTCAGTCTATCAAGATAGACCCGCACCTCTGTAAAAACCACCCTCCAAGAAACTGGTTTTATACAGACTCTATAGAGTCTTAGTGCAGCCTCCTTCTTGAGCTAGCCTTGTTGTGGTCAAAAGTTGTTTTGATTTCTGCTTGCATAATTCTTGTGGTGTGTTTGTTTTCCCAAGTCTAATCTTGCTTTTTGTTTCTATCCTAGTTAGTTAGTTGTCCACTGCAAGGGATGATGGCGACATGATCAGACGGGTTTGTCTTAATGATGTAACAAGCGCTTTATTTAGATTAAAGTGAGAAAGGAACTGCGCTGGTTATCAACCTCACTCTCTAGCCCCGTGCTACCTTGGACCAGTGGCAAGACATAAGTCAAGATGACTGGAGGTAACTCAGGATGCAGACACTCTGGTCCCACCTCCCTTGGAACCAGGTCTTGCTTGAAACTTGCGGGGTTCGATCGCCCACCGTTTCCGTTCATCGCTTTGAGAATTGAGTGCCCGATCTCTTGACCACAGCGATCCCTTAACTATCTTGCTTTTTGTTTCAATCCACTGTTCTTTTGTTATCTTGTTGCCAAATGTTTATTCTGGAATGTTTTCTATGATTTTCCTTAACATGTCACCTATTGTCCATGCTTCATGTTTCTTATAAACTAATGTTCAATCAGAGCCCATTGCTCCTCTCTTTAACAGCAGTTTGAAGTCTATACAAGCGTCTTAATATTGTTGTACCCTGCCGCTTTAAAACACATAATTCCATGACAAACATATGCTTGACAAAGTTATAATTCATCATTTTTTAATTTGACACAGTGACCTAATTATAGGCAAAGCTGTTGACGTTTTTACAGCGACAACTCTAAGCCAAGATCAAGGGTTTCTTTGTTGATATTTAACAATAAGAAGTGTTATATTATTTCCAATATGATTTGAAAATAATGTAAACACAAATAAAGATTTGTAACAAATTCCGTTCTGATGTTGTTTTCTACTTCTGTAACTTAAAGTTGTACACCGGTTCAAGTATCTGAGATCACTGATCAGTGCCGATGGCTTGCAGAATGAGATAATTCCCAGAATAGCACAGACAACAGCAGCGCTTACGCGTTTGAAACCCATATGGCAGGATAACCAGCTTGCCCTCAGCATAAAAGTTAAGATTAATGCGCTCTTTGGTGCTCTCAATATTTTTGTTTGCCTGTGGGTATCCAGTGCAGAATATTTGCAATGGAAATGAAGTGCTTTAGAAGACTCTTAGATGTTACGTATAAGGATCGTGTCACGAACGTAGAAATACGATGAACAATGGAAAGCGCAATTGGGCTTTTTGATGATCTGTTCACAGCTGTCAAAAGATGGCTTGGTATGGGCACGTCATGAGGTCCAGCAGAATTACAAATTCGATACTGCATGGTTCTATACCATTAAAGATAGGACTGGGATATCCAAGGAAGAGATATGCAGACAACACGACTGAGTGGTCAAACATTTGTCCCGGTGAGGTACGACTGGCGGCAGCGGACATAGAGAGATGGCATGACATTGTGAGAGTATCTTCGTGTACCATAATAACCTGATGCATTATGGGATAAACTGAACTGAAATTATATTAAAAGTAGCTGTTACTGAGATTTGTCCCAATCAGATGTTCAGACATGTCACATAGTACAAATTATTTTGTTATGTTGCGAAAGCAGATGAACTCGCAAAAGTCGGAAGTGGCAGCGCGCAGATTCATCCACAGAGCTATAAAGAAGCAAAGACACTCATCAAATGATCCATAAGGATGGAATGCAGAGACCAGCATAAAAATGTCAGCCAGAAAATGATAGTATAGTATTATAGACACACTTTTTCTGTTTGTTGGTCTTCTTCTTCTTCTTCTGCGTACGCAGTCAGACAGTAACCATTATTTTTTTGAAAAAGGCGGCAGTCATCCTGAGGCTGTCGCCACTGCCATAGAACTTGTCTTGCAGTTCCACTGGTAATGGCCACATCTGCTCTCTCTGATCCTCGTATGTCGGGCAGTTCTGCAGCAGATGTTCAGCGGTCATTTTACCAGTACCGCACGGGCATTCGTCGGTACACCCTATCTTCAATTTGTTGAATAGGTGGTACCTCAGTCTGTTGTGGCCAGTGCGAAGTCTGAAGACCACGACCTGCTCTTTTCTGTTCAACTGGTAATAGGCATCGTTTTTGGTGTAACCAGTATGTTCGGTTTCCCATTTGGTCATGTATCTGGCTTTGATAAGCCGTTTTGACTCTTCGTACGTCATACTGGTATCTGTTTGTGGTAGTCTTGCACCTTCTTTTGCCAGTCTGTCTGCCTCCTTGTTGCCTTGGATGTTGCAGTGTGACGGAACCCACTGTACCACTACCCTTTTTGGTGCGGACTGCTGGCACAGTTTGCAGAATGCTGCTCTTAAGTCATTAAGCTCAGTGTTTTTCTGGCTTTTTAGCGCTGTGACTACGGCGAGAGCATCTGTCAGAAGGACTATATGGCTCTCATTTTCACTGTGTGTCACCATTTCTTCCACTGCCGCCCTCAGTGCCTCTGCCTCCGCTCTGAAATTGCTTGTGTACTTACCAGTAGTGAATGACAGTGTTATTTTTCTGCCATTTGGTAGGTTCAGGAATGCTCCTGCCCCTCCGTTCTGTGTTGTGTTTGTTACAGAACCGTCGGTGTATGCATGGGTCCAGTCCATGCTTGGGTAGCTTTTCGTTATGAAGCTTAGGGTAGTATCTCTCCTTTCTTTTTCAGTCTGGCAGTTTTTGTTTGCAATACCTGGTATATTTTCTACCACCTCTGGAAATATATCCTGCCTCCAGGTAGGTTTTCGTACAGTAGTGATGGGTTTTGGTGTTGTTAGTGCGTTTATGGGATCTTCGTGCATCTTTGCTTTGGCTATTTCTGCAAAGTTTCTCCGCTTTAGTTTCCCATTTCCCAAATTGTTTAGTCTCTGGTGCATTGGATGGTCGGTCAGTCTTCGGAGTTTCTCTGACTGCAGCTGGGCTCTGCAGTCTCTTCTATCCGTCATGGATTGCAGTTTTGTAATCTTTTCAAGTTCTACAATTGGCGTTGACTTCATGCCACCTGTTATAATTCTCATGGCTTGGTTTTGAAGTTTGTTAACTTTATCGAAGTTCGCCTTCGCTGCTGTTGTCCATGCCGCAATGCCATACTCGACAACTGGTCTCACTCTTCCAGTGTACAGTTTCTTTAGTATGCCTTCGTCTGCTCCCCAGCTTGTGCCAGTAAGTTTCCTCATGATTGCCATTCTTTCTCTGGCTTTCATTCGGTTTGTTTGTTGGTCAATAAATATTATTTTCTTGTGTATAAAGACACAATTGAATAAAGAACTTGTTGGTGTTTTTGATTTTGTTGTGTGTTTGTTAGTTTCTGAGATACGAAAAGATGAAGGTGAAAATTAACTGAAAACCACCAAAAATTTGGACTCGACCGCCAGGCTTAGTTGCTCCGATAGAAATCCATGGAAACCACCTCAACGTATCGATACTGTGTTTATAATATCGATACAGCTGTTAGTTTCCAATTCAAATAAACAGATCTACTCGATAAAGATCTTTCCCAACAACCTACACAATTATGTGACAGGGTCTCTTCTCTGGGCAGAGGTGGATCTATTGAGATTGGATTTAGATACAATTCAAAAATTGTCTAAAAACTGGCAGATGGAGTTTATTGTAGAAAAATGTACAGTCATTAACATGCGAAGATCCAATAAGGACTATAATTATATGATGGGAGAGAACAATATTAGGACAATAAAAAAGAGAAAGAAACCTAGGTAATAGATCATACAGATAAGGTGCGAAAGCAAGTCCAGGTAGCAGTGAAAAAGGCTAATGCAATGCTGGGTATGATTAAAAGAAACATTACACAAAGGAGCAAAGAAATAATAATCAAACTATATAAATCATTGGTGAGACCTACATTGGAGTACTGTGTTCAGGTGGGGAGCCCTTATCGTACAGGAGATATAAACATGCTGGAAAGGATACAAAGAAGAGCGACAAAACTGATAGTGCGATTCCAGAATTATGGTTTTTGAGGAAAGAGAAGAACCGCCTACAGTGTCTAGAAAAGAGAAGAATTCAAGATTTAAAAGATAATCACAGGACAGGTTAAATTAGACTATAACATGTTTTTCAAAATACAACCACCAACGAGAACAAAATGGCACATATACAAATTAACTAACAAAAGGTCCAGAATAGATATTAGGAAATTTTTGTTTAGTCAGAGAGTGGTGAATGCTTGGAATGCATTGCCCCAGGAGGTAGTGGAGGCAGGAACAGTTAATGCATTTAAGAATAGATCGAATGCGCATAGCTTTTAGAGCAGGGTAATGCAAATGTAACTGGTTATATACAGACTTTGATGAGTATTCTAAACCAGTATAAAGACGTTAAGTTAAGTTCCTTATGTTTATCAATGATCTCACCCATGATCTGCCACAAGGCGTGAGAGCCGCTCTATACGCAGATAACTTGTTAGTGTGGTGTGTAGAAGAACACCTAACAATTGCAAATAAGTGAATACAAGGAGCAGCAGACAATATAGCAGCATGGGCTGAGAATGGATGGTACAGATCAACGCCGAGAAATCTGCAACAACACTTTTCAGACTCTCAAACAAAGAAAAAGCAGTACAAATATGACTCGAAAATGTACAGGTCCAAATAGATGGCTTGGCTTCGTTTGTTCTCAATCTCCCGCTACCAAACCCTGAAAGAGCTTAACTAGCAGAATATAGTCCAGAGAACGGAATGTGTTGTGTCGTAGTTTACAGCTTGACTGCGTTATTTGTACCTTTCGATCCAACACATCCGACTTCAGCAAGAATTTTGTGAGTACCGGGTTAGCATTCCCTCTTCGATCCCTTCTCTTTAGCTAGTCTGCTCTGCTGCAGCCTGTTATCCATAATCACCACATGGAGGTGTAGAAGGGTCTTGGCAGCTCTGGTTTGCTGGCCCTGACGCTAGCAGTCAGCTATGGGTCGCTGACCACTGCAGCTAATACGCTGCTCAGCATCTTGATCCCGATTTCTACATATAATATTTTTATGACATGACGGTGAATCACATATAATCAATGAGCAAGCATGAAATTGTGTTTTTACAGCTAAGACCGGCAAAGATGATATAAAAGAAACCTCAGACAAAGAGATATTGTTTTATTCATCATAACTTTTATTGGGTATATTATGAGGAAACGAAAGTTAGAACACAATGCGGCGACAGAGTGCACAATTGGCAAGAAATGAAGCAATGAGAGCGGATACTGAACATGTCAAAATCTGGTTGGAAGAAGTCATTAAAATATCTGGATAAATCTAATTTTAGAAAGATCAGAGTAGTCCCACTGCTGCCTTCGACTAGAACCCAACTTATGATGAGTCGTTGGGGTGGCCAAATTCATTTCTTGTTGTCTTTCCTTCCATAACAGTAGGCCAGGTATCCATTTACAGCTGGGTTGACTGGAGCGTGTTGATAATGTTGATGAAACCCAGCACCTTTGTCATACCAAGCGAGTGCTCTACTACTGTGACTACTTCTACATAACTAAGCACTCTATTTGTTCAGAGGCATGATTGCTGTATAATATATCCTTCATTTTTTGAGTGACAAACTCTTCTGTCATTCTATCTGCTGCATAGCTTTCAGAACACAAGTATAGCTTCTGTCTACAAGCAAAGAAAATGATAAATTAAGTCTATAATTATCGAGCAAACACATTGATAGCAAATATATACCCTTCCCGCAACATTCAAGGGGCATCTTCTACATAGAAATAGTTCAATGAGATGCAGAGTCAAATATAATCCTCTTTAACAATGATTACATCAAGTTTATTTTCTCCATTTCTTTTATTTTCTCTGATTCATATTTCTCTATTCTCTTGCGACTTTCTATCTTGAATGTCTTATTTTCTTCCTTCATTCTTTCAGGGAGTTGAATAAACGTATTTCGTCTACAGAACAGCAATTCGTGTCAAAATATAACCTTAACAGCAGTGATCCTCAAACTGCTTTGACGCGAACACCCTGGTATGCCGTGGCTGGTTTACAATGATGCCGCAGAACATGCCAATATGTTCATCAACTGCAGCTGTTAAGTACGTCTGTTGTCTGACTTAGAGTGCCTTTGAAAAAATTATGGTCGACTAAGGGTCCCGTTAACCGAAAATGTCTGTGAACCTCTGCTTTACATACTAAAAAGGTTTATCAAACTGTATTTTTGAATGATATAATATTGCTTCTTGAAATAGGTGTGTCATGTAAATAGATTTTACATGTAAATTGTTGAAGACAAGCACGTGGTGTCAAAAACGTATATCTCATTCACATATTTGTATATTTATTATAAACCAGTACTTCATTCACACGTATACGCAGTGCCCGATTTACATATTGTATGCCCCTGAGCTACAGAAATGGTGATACATCCAGTTTTATCTTCAACAAAAACGATAACACATTAAACGGGACAAGATATAGACTTCTTTATCTATTGAGGCGCATTGCCCTTGGCTGCAGCCCCAAAAAGCCCATGTCTTAAATCTGGCACTGCTCTGACGTTTCAAATGGATGTGGTGTCATTAAATGAAACAATACTTAACCTTCGTGTAGCGATTGGAAGTATCACATGTTTCTGGGCTTTGATTACAGAACATGCGTGTTAAAGCTGTAATATGTGATACATTTAAAGAAAGTAACACATCATTTCAAGATCGATAATTCCCAAGGAGAAGGGATCGAAGAGCGAAGGATAACCAGGTACCCAAAAATTCCAGTTGAAGTCGTATGTGTCGGACCGAAAGCTCAAATTTCGCAGTCAAGCTGTAAACCCCGACAATGCATTCCGTTCTCCGGATAATATCCTGCTACTTGTAAAGCCATTTTCAGGGCTTGGTAGCAGGAGTTTAAGGATGAACGACTAAGAAGAAGAAGAAGAAGAATGACAACGCAAAGTTTGCTTATATAGATATATGCAGTATGAGAAATATGGAATTCACCTTACGTAGATCATACACGAGAATAATAACAACAACAAAAAAACAAAACAAAACACAACTGCAGTTACATAAATAAATGTTTAACCATATCGTAACAAAATATATTTCTCAAATGAAATTTTCTGTACGATAAGGCAGCATTAATAAATAAACAGAAACAGCAAGTTTCAAATACACTTTACAGAGCCGCACATCGAAGGAAAAGTTTAATCAGAATTTTCAAAAAAATAAATATGAGGTCATCGTCATCTCGTATTGAAATACATGATTTAACCAAGAGTGTCAAACATGGATACAAAATGAAGTGCAGACAGTACATAGAGTCTGATAGAACACAAACGAAACATAACAAATTTGTAACCGAAGAACACGAAGAAAACAATTAGCTACAATTGTGACTGGGAGTTTAACATGGACATTTATACAGCATAATTGAACTACGCTCAATATTCGTTAATGTCTCTTGCTAACAAACATACTGCATTGCAATACACTTGAAAGCTTTAATCCGTACTTTGTGTAATAATTTAAAAGTGATTTGCAAATAGAAATACTGCTGGTAGAGATAGCACGTATATTTTCCGTTTGTATAAAGTTATCTAATATCGACCTTCACCAACTTAATGTTTAGTAGAAGGCCGCAATCATAACATAAGATAACACTGGCCAGCTCACTGTGCTTATGGAATAGTGGATCTCACAAACTAACTGAATAGATCTATCTGATTCTAGCATATTTATTATTATATTATGTAAAATCAACATCACTGTGCCCCCGACAGAAATTTCCATCTCTTTAAGGAAATTGTGAATAATATGACTACTGATGATACCTGTAGCTTGCCAGTTATGTACAATCCTCTTCTTGCTAAACTCCCGTTTAATTTCAAGCGCATGCAATTTGGGGATTGCTTGCTTTACAGATTGCAGTTCAATCAGTTGGTCGTTAATTATGCCAGCTTTATCCATACACAATATCATCATTATGGGTTCTTACGAAGTCAGAACCTCAAATCTTTCATTGCTCCGAGATTCATCATGACCATCATAGTGCACCCACGCAAACCACCGAAGGCTTGAGGCCTCGATCCTATACTATCCACTCATACCGCAGCCATCCCTTCTGTAACGTCGAAAATAAGGATTGAGAGCGACCACACGATGACTGCCATAACCAATGAAGCTGCAGAAGTAACTCTTTCAATGTTCTTTCTCATATTGAAGGTTGCTGTAATTCATGAACTGATCTGGCCTGCAACGACCCTACTTCTCACGTCTCATGCAGCACCGGTTTATCGGAATATTAAATAACAACATCATCCAGAGTATTACCGGTAATCAACGTTTCTTGTATTTTGGGTTTCTGCTGTTTGTCACGAATCATATGCTGTCTTTGACACAGACGAGTTCATATCGTATCCAGTAGCTTTCATAACATTAAATTATCATTATGACAAGCGATGAAGTGAAGATAACTCAAAGATAGATATAAGACTGATAAGTTGTGTGTGTGTGTATATATATATATAAGAATTTGATTTAATTATCTAACGAATTTGCTGCACATTGGGTTTGATAAGCCATTAATAGCAAAGCTTCTAAACACACAATTTCTTCACGCATTTTTTTGTCATCTTCAGCGATGGAGAGAAGAACGGAGTCTGGTTCATTCTAACACGAGTATGCAAATAGGCTGCTCGCATTCTGAAAACAGATAAAAATGGAAGATAAGAAAAAAAGTCAAATATTTTAGAAATGTCAGGAATAATATGTGTGAATAATTATGTGAATAATTGTGTGAAACTATGTTTTACTTTTGTAATGATGTTCTTCTGTCACATGTGATAAAGACCATTCTCTTTATTCAGCCGTGTGGTCAGTCTTTTCTCTTGGTGTGTCCGCTGAAATAGGTGAATTGCCCGGTGATTTGGATTAAAGTGAGGAAGAAACTGTGATTTTGTCAACCTCACTCTCTGGTCCTGGGCTACCCTTGGCCAGTGGCAAGGTTTCTATTTTTCTTTTATCGGTTGCTGTCCGTGCTCAAGTGTGATACTGGTAGCACAGTGTAGGCATGAAAATTGTGTTTTACGGGGCTCTTTTTGGGCCAATCATGACGTGCTTGTTCTTCAGTATTGTTGACATCTGGCCAAAGATTTGGTTTGCTTTGGTGCATCTGTGATCGATTTCTTCTTCCATTAAAATAATACAAGTAATAACAAATGCAAATATGAAATAAGCTTGTCTTGCATGTATGTTGATATTCAGTGATAGTGAAGGTTGTGAGTTTAGGATAAACTATGTTATACATTGAATCAAAAAGGGAGGTCAAAGTTGGCTCGATATTTAGAAAATGTTAGTGCACGTTCGTTGCCAAGACAGCTTTCCGCTTTTGACCGGCGAAGAAGAGTTCAAGTCTGAACTGAACTGAAGAAACGTTTTGACATGGAAGAGCATGACACCTCTGGAAAGGAAGACCCTTCCCTGATATTATTTGCAATATCCCCAACATCGAAGACAAAAAGTCACAAACAGAGGAACAGAAAAAAACACATAGTTAAAAATGACATCAACCAAAAGTTTCCACCAACAGCCTGAAACACGCGCCTATACGGATGGCTCAGCCAAAGATACTATTAGAAATGGAGGAGGAGGCATCACTCTAAACCTAAAAAGCAAAGTCTACTCGGCAGCATTAGCCAC
Source organism: Ariolimax columbianus (assembly GCA_036924085.1). Taxonomy (NCBI): domain Eukaryota; kingdom Metazoa; phylum Mollusca; class Gastropoda; order Stylommatophora; family Arionidae; genus Ariolimax; species Ariolimax columbianus. The sequence continues at coordinate 21,173,907 of JAVGWX010000024.1, read as the reverse complement.
TGGGAGATGCTGCAGCAACTTCAGTGCCGAAGCCGGTGTCCTGAGACAAGCAGCTGAAACCCTTATAGACCATATGGAATAGGCAGAAAAGCAAGTGGTCATTTTCACAGACGCCCTTGCAGTGTTAATGGCGCTCAAGAACCAGCACAAAAATGAACTCTGTGCTCTGACAGACTCGCTTGAACGCCTGTCCCATTGCTTAAAAAAAAAGCACAGTCCAGTGGATACCAACACACTATAGCATTCCAGGAAACGAGGAGGCAGACAGACTCGACAGAGAGGGAGGAATGCTGCAGCAGAGTGATACAGAAATCACATACTATGAGACAAAAGCATTCATCAGGGCAATGTACAGTGCAAAATGGAAAAAAGACCACCCTGGCCACATAGAAAACGATGCCTACCATCAACTCTCCAGGCGAGACCAGGTAATAATTCTCCGGCTACGCACAGGACACAACAGACTTAGATGCCATCTGTACAACAAGTTCAAGATTGGCACTACAGACCTTTGTGTCTGCGGCACAACCCCCATGAAGGCAGAACATATTTTGCAGTCCTGTCCACTGTATACCGACAAAAGAAGTAGCATTTGGCAACAGCCAGTGTCCTTCCACGAGAAGCTGTACGGAAGTGTACAGAGCCTTGAGTCGACTGCTGCCTTTGTTAGAGTAATTGAAATTGAGGTCTGCAGACGAACGAGGAAGAATAAGAAGAAGCCTGAACTGAACTGAAGAAACGTTTTGACATGAAAGAGCAAGATGTTTTGAATTGCTTCATTACATGTGACGAAACAAATTGAAACGAGAATCCAAGCAGTGGAAGCATACGAAACCACCCCGACCAAAAAATTTCAGACAATTGCGTCTGTACGTAAAGTGATGGCGAGTGTTTTCTGGGACAAACTTGGCGTCTTTCATGTTGATTTATTACCCGTTATACCACTATCATCGGTGACCAGAACATACGCATTTTGAGTGATGTGCGTAACCATCTGTAGAAAAAACGGCCTGGTTTGATCACAAAGGGTGTCCTGCTCTCGCAAGCTAACGTTCGATCTCATACGGCTCTATGCACTATTCTCCATGTGCAGCAGCTCGACTAGGAGGTGTTGTGACATCCACCTTACAGCCTAAACCTTGGTCCAAGCAATCTCCACTTGTTTGGACCCCTAAAAGAATTCCTGTGAGGTCAACATTTCAGCACTGATGAAGTGAAACAGGTTGTCCTAGAATGGTTCAGACATATCTTTCTACACTGAAGCTTTTCAATCATTACTTAAATGCTAGGATACGTGCATAAACATTGCAAGAGAGTAAATCGACAAAAAATGGCCTTTTGACTACTTGAAAAACAAATATTTTACATTACTTCTTCTTCTTTTTCTTCTTCGTCAGACGTCAACTTGAATTTGTTCGAAGAAAGCAGCTGTCATCCTGAGGCTGTCGACACTGCCATAGAGCTTGTCTAGTGTTGCCACTGGTGACGGCCACATGTGCTTTCTCTGGTCCTCGTATGTCGGGCAACTTTGCAGCAGATGTTCAGCGGTCATTTTCCCTGTACCACAGGTGCATTCGTCAGTGTCACCTATCTTCAGTTTATTGAATAGATGGTACCTCAGTCTGTTGTGTCCTGTGTGGAGTTTGAAGACCACGATCTGCTCTCTTCTGTTCAGCTGGTAGTAGGCATCATTTTTTGTGTAGCCAGTATGTTCTGTTTCCCATTTGGCCACGTATCTGGCCCTAATAAACCTTTTGGACTCTACGCAGGTCACACTAGAATCTGGTTGTGGTAGTCTTGCATTATTTTCCATTACGAAAAGTCCCGGTTTGACTTGAATCCCCCTCGTATGTAAAGTAATCAGGGACTAGGGAAACATTATGCAATATCGTATTCATTTGCAAGAAATTATATCCTGTCAATTCACTAAGCAATGAATTATAACGTGCATACGAGTATTTTATGGAGAGAGGCACGAACAGGGCTAGTAGACCAACTTACTCTAGATATTACAGAGAGAAATTTAATAACAAAATTATCTTAGTTATAATTTGGTAAGTGTTTGTTAGAATACGTACATTATAGAAGAAATTTAGATTTTGACAACTCTTGTGATCTCTCGTGTGACAGACATGGAGCGTGAGCGACGGACAACCTGGAGGTTCTTTTCTGCAGCGTCTGCTCTTGTTTCTGCTTCATCGATGAGAGCTTGTGCCTTGCGATACTTGTTCAATGTCAGGTTAGCAACATCTTCCTGTTGAGAGACACCAGCAACGATTAAACACGGTAATTAATATGACGAGATGTCATTACATAACTAAACATATGTTGGAACCTACCAAAATGCAGCTTGCATTCTCTTAGTTCTGTATCCAATCAAATGTATTGTTAAGAAATAGTTCAGTTTGAAGATATTAAAAGAAAAGATTAATTTTTCTTTAAATCAACAAAATCCTCCGACAAAAGCAATGGAGAAAAAGCTAATGACAACACATGACTCCCTTAAGTGCCGTCTCATATGCCTATCACTTTGGCAACATTTTTTTAGATTCATATTCACTCAGCCAGGCTGCATGTCACAGTTCGATTTCAGGGCTGCTACCGGGAGGTAGAATACGGTCTTCGTCAGCTATGATTCGCTGACCTTGATGCAAGCAGCTTGACTTGGCCGAATTGTTATCAATGGATTTGATAATTTTTAGTGACTCCAAGTTGGTTCTGAAAGCACTGAAGAACACCCCATGAAAAGAAATGAAGATATTCCTGGTGGGACATGAGGAAAAGATTCTTACAAGCACTGCCGACAATTACCAACCAGCAGCAGTGAAACAACTGAAGAAGACCTGTATCTATATTAGAATGGCATTGGGCTGCCAAGAGCAGGCTTGCTCAGTAGCTATGGAATAATAACAATAACAACAAGAAGAACATGCAAGCAGCCATCTATAATTTGCAGTTTTTATCTCAAAGAGCTCAGAAAGTTTATCTTAGCGTATATCTTTACGTTTCATATTTTTTACGTTTCATATGTTTACGTTTCATATCTTTACGTTTCATATATTTACAAATCATTTCTTAATGTATTCACAATTATGTAAGTGAACTTCAGGATCACTTGTAGTGTCTCAGCAACTTTCAGAGCGACTCTGTCTAAACTATTAAATGCGTTTTCATATACCAGGAACGCGCCATATAGTGATGTTCGATTCCGCACTTTGTTCAACTATTGCTCTTAATTTAGCTGCTTCCTGATTTGCAGTGTAGATATTTTTGTCGAAAGCATACCTGATCATTCCTCAACTCTCTCTCTCTCTCTCTCTAGTATAATCCTGATTAAAATTTTGCCAGGTCTTGAAAATAATTATCCTCTAAAATGTGTAAGCTTGCAGATCTCCCATCTTATTTACTTTTCTATCTTTGAAATCCCTCCTCCCACAGACACATCCTCTCACCACCACCCGACCTCCAGTTCATCTGATCTGGGCTCTCTGTAGCAGTGCATGAATACCCCAAAACCTCCCCATATTGCGAACTCTATCCTGCCTGCCAATCTTGAGCAGCCTGAGGAGAGAGCTCACGAAGCTATGGAAGAGTTTCTTGCCATCTCTTCTTTTGATTTTCCATGTTTTGCAGACGTATAATTTAACAACTGCATTATACTGGTTTAGAAGGCTCTAAAGAGTATGTATTACAACAAACCAGTTTATTCCACTCCACTGGGGACGGCGTGGGCTAGGGGTTAAGTGACACGGCTCACAATCCAAAGGTGCTGGGTTTGATCCCCGTCACAGCACTGGCCGTTACCCCGGGGAAGCAAACCCTTACATAAAATGAATGCTGATGTCGGATGAACTGGGCCGACAGGCGGAAAATAAAAACAACAGTGCAACGTACACCACCTTGTGGAATAGAGAACAAAGGCGAACGCAAAAATTTAAAAAAAATTCCACTCCACCGATACTGAAAATACTGTGAGCATCCAATCAATTTTTGAATTCATTTACTGACCCTGGCTCAGTGCATCAGCCTGCTATCCAGGATCACTATGAGGATGTGTAGAAGGGTCTTGGCAGCTCTAGTTCGCTGGCCCTGACACCAGCAGTCAGCATTGAGTCTCTGACCTCTGCAGCGCATGCACTGCTCAGTATCTTGATCCCCAAAACTAGATTGTTTCTTTGTGGCTCATTCTCATACTACTTCAAACTTTTACCATCAGATTGTATCCCTTCTATTGGCTTGGCTTCGTTTGTTCTCAATCTCCCGCTACCAAACCCTGACAGGGCTTAAGTAGCAGAATGTAGTCCAGAGAATGGAAAGCGTTGTGTCGTAGTTTACAGCTTGACTGCGATATTTGTACCTTTCGATCCAACACATCCGACTTCAGCAAGAATTTTGTGAGTACCGGGTTAGCATTCCCTCTTCGATCCCTTCTCTTTAGCTAGTCTGCCCTGCTGCAGCCTGTTATCCAGGATCACCGCGAGGATGTGTAGAAGGGTCTTGGCAGCTCTAGTTCGCTGGCCCTGACGCTAGCAGTCAGCTATGGGTCGCTGACCCCTGCAGCTCGTACGCTGCTTAGCATCTTGATCCCATCCCTTCTATTGATAGAAAACTTCAATGTTTAATCAAATTTAGGCCAGTCACCAAAACTTTTACATCAGTGAATATGAACTTACAGCCTCTTCAATCTGTCTCTTGTATGTTTTTACACGAATTGTAAGCTGGTCGTTGATACTTTGCAGCTCAACAAACTGTTTTCGCTCGTCTTCTGTCTGGGTCTGAAGTTCCTTATAAAAGCGTTCGGCCTTTCGCTGATTGGCTACAGCTTCTCTCACTCGTCTGTTCTCAGCTTCAAGTTCTCCTTCTAGGTCACGGACCTGGCGGGAAAACAAGGGTTCTGTTATTTCGATGGAAATTGATAACGTTTTTACAAGCACTAGAGACATACTTTAGCACTGTAACGTTTTTACAAGCACTAGAGACATACTTTCACACTGTAAAGTTTTTACAAGCACTAGAGACATACTTTGACACTGTAACGTTTTTACAAGCACTAGAGACATACTTTCACACTGTAACGTTTTTACAAGCACTAGAGACATACTTTGACACTGTAACGTTTTTACAAGCACTAGAGACATACTTTGACACTGTAACGTTTTTACAAGCACTAGAGACATACTTTCACACTGTAACGTTTTTACAAGCACTAGAGAATACATTCACACTGTAACGTTTTAACAACCACTAGAGACATACCTTCACACTGACAGCAATGAAGTAACAATACTGGCTGAGACGGATTTATACGTTTCAAACAACACACAACATCGTAATCACCTTCCAGTGGATTCCAGGAAATATAGACATATCAGGCAACGAGAAAGCAGACAGACTAGCAAATCTAGCAGCAAGCATGGTTCAAATAACACACCAGCCAACATGCAGACAGACTAGCAAAACTAGGTTCAAGCGCTGTTGTTGAAATAAACGCACCAGCCAACCTACATACAGCAAAGCAGATACTTCAAAACAACTTGAAAGAGGAATGGCTGAACCGATGGACGAAAGAGTCTACTTGGGCGTGCCGTGTATAAAGAAATGACACATCCAAACAACAATGACAACGACAACAAACTTTACCCCAAATAGCAGAGCATACCTTCCAAGGTAGGACAGAGCACATCAGACTTAACAAATACTTAAACAAGTTAGACACTACACAATAACCTAACTACCGCCACTTCACCCACCCATACACGACAGTGCAACATGCAACCAAGGACCACTCAGATACGAAGCCAGCGCGCTAACCACTTCGCTGCGCGGCTCCAATTTGGTTAGCAAAATGCTACGACTAATAATATAATTACATGAGGGCATGGAAGGAACAGTCCAATTTGATGTAGCATTTCACAACCATTTGGTATTTGCAGTTGTGTTAATCCCGGCTTCGTCCCAGTCCAGACACTGTTCAGAATTATCTTTGCTGTTACTGAAGCCTGCATGTGGTAACGTAATGCAAGGATTCTGCCTTCCTATTATATCGGAATATCGGCAGTTCAACCTTGCAAGACTAAAGACCAAAACGAAGATCAGAGAAATCACCACGAAGGACTTGTTTTCACTAATGATGCTGCAAGTATCACCAACAGTCAGCAAGAACTTCAGAGCTTGGTGGATCACTTCTCCCAGGCGGGTAAAGATTTTGGTCTCACAAAATTAAACGTGGATGACATGCCAACTCTTAGCATGGGCAATTAAAAACTGGCAGATGTACACCAATTCACATACATCAACAATAGACTCTCTAGAAATAGACAGTCACATAGACAAAGCTGCCTCTTAGATGGGCAATTAAAAACTGGCAGATGTACACCAATTCACATACATCAACAATAGACTCTCTAGAAATAGACAGTCACATAGACAAAGCTGCCGCTATATTTGCTTGTCTCACAACCCGTGTTTGGGGAAACCAGAAACTCATAATTAAAACCAAGGTCATGGTTTACAATGCATGTGTCATCAGCACACTTCTATATGGTAGCAAAATTTTGAGCAACCTATGCCAAACAGGGCACACACTTAACACCTTCCATCTACAGCGCCTGTGATCCGTTCTTGGAATTACATGGAGGGACAGAGTGACAAATGCAGAGGTACAGCCTTGCACCGGTCCCCAAAGCATTTACATCCTCCTCAGGCAGGGAAGCCTACGATGGCTTGGTTATGTTTGTGGAATGAAAGATGGTCGCATTGCCAGAGATATTGCCTATGAACAATTGGCAGATGGCAAGAGAGGAGTCGGCAGACCACAGCTGAAGTTCAAAGATGTGTGTAAGTGTGATATGAAGTCTTTGGACATGGGTCTGACCTCCTGGGAAGACGAAACTGCAGACTGATCTGTGTGGAGATGTATACCAAAGATTAAAATAAGGCGAGGCTGCAGCGGTTCTGTGGATGTGTATAATGGGAAAAAAACATGAAAAAAAACTAGTAAAAGTTGATTAAGATGTATACCAAAGAGCCACCTGATGAGATGTATACCAAATAGCTACCTTTTGAGATGTATACCAAATAGCCACCTTATGAGATGTATACCAAAGAGCCACCTTATAATTGGTTGAAAAAAAGCTCTTGCGACACTGAGAAATGAAACAACAATGTCGCAAGGAGAAAGAAAACAAAATAGCTAAGTAGAGAGTACTACTCCATGGTTTTATCATCGTGAAGGTAGTCACGACTTAAATGGGCTACTAAACTTCCAAACTATTGACATTAGACCAGTAATCTTACAATAAATTGTAGGCGGGCCTAGCAGGTTCGTCTGGTAAAACCATGAACATTCACAACATCACTGTAAATGCTTGAATACAGACTCCCTGAAAGGTAGAATATAGGGGTAATATATGCTCCACATCATGCGAAAAGACCACATAATATCAACAAAAGGCCTAAGATCAAGGGAAGATTACTCAATAGTGATATTGTACTTAAAATGCACGATGCAGATACAGGGAAATTAATGACAGAACAATATTGACTTACTCTGCTTTGGAGTTTGGCAACCATTCTTTTGCCCTCTCTTTGAGCAAAGGCCTCTGCTTCTTCTAACCGAACTGTGATTTCTCTAATTTCAATTTCAAGCTGCTTGCGAAGGCTATCTGCGTTCTTATAGTTCTCCTGTTTAGTAAAACACAAATGGTCCTTCAGAACAGAACTCTTACAAAAGCACACATACAAAGTAAGACATTCTGCAAGTGAATGAAGACTTAGTGGCATTGAACCTGTAAGGCGCAACAAGTTAGCAAACGGAAAGCTAAGTGTGTGTACATTTAAGTTACATGAAGGGACGATGAGGCTAACGTCTGGTCAGGCAAAACACACTGATCAGAGAATGTTAGCCAGGGTCAGAAGAAATATAACACTGGCCAAGACCTTCACCTGACCTCCTCGTTGGTCGTTCTGGAAACGGGCTGTTGCCGAGGACAACAGTAGGGCTAACAAGGTGAGGTTCGACGTGATCCCCGTAGTAGTGAGCGACACGCAGATGAGGCCAAGCATAGCACAACCACCTGGAGGACCCAAGTTCACCTTCATCAGCACGCTCGAGATGTGAGGGAATCTACTGCAACCCGTCACTTAACGCCCTTTTCAGGGCGCACATAAGAGTATAACCTACTCACTGTGGGCATTGGAAACAACAAGTTACGTGAAAGTGATTACATTTGAAAATGAAAGGCTAATATGTCTTCTTCTTCTTTGTCTTCTTCTTTGTCTTCTTCTTTGTTCATTCTCAAACACTCACTTCTTGAAGAGGACTTTGCAAACTGCAGGATGTTGTTCGGAGAACGGAATACGCTGTGTCGTAGTTTACAGCTTAACCGCGATATTTGCAACTTTCAGTCTGACATATCCGACTTCAGCAGACATTCTTGGGTATCGAGTTAACCTTCCCTCTTCGATCCCTTCTCCTTAGCCAGTCTTCTCTGTTGCAGTCTGTTATCCAGTATCACCGCGTGAAGGTGTAGAAGGGTCTTAGCAGCTTGAGTTCGCTGGCCCTGACGCTAGCAGTCAGCTTTGAGTCGCTGACAGGTGCAGCTCATCCACTGCTCCGCATCATTGATCCCAAGCTGATGTGTAAGTTGAGAACATAACTGATAACAAATGTTATTACATGTGCAAGACGAATATAATATGGCTAGTTCAAGAGCAAGATCTGTTTCTATTAGCACCCATGGGAGCACAGGCACACACATTTGCGATGTTCTCGATCACGTTGAAAGAAATTATAACTTCAATATAAAACTCTTATTAGTGCGTGTCACTAGTGAGATGGACATCATGTTTACTGCAGTTATGGCGTCGTGTTGTTCGTCTGCACCGATCTGGCACGTGCAAGACACTCTTGGCATACTTAGCAACCATATTAACAAGTTACAATACAAAGGCATGGTTTTTCTTAATTCTATCCCACTTTTAAGGTTTTATTTGAAGCCCCCTCGTGTTTTACCAAAGGACTCTGCATAAACCTGCTATTTATAATGTTTGCACAATTATTTAATTTGCTTCAAACAAACTACAGAAGAAAACAAAAAAACTGTCATACATTTTCCCCATTGCTGGGGTAGTCGAAGGGTTTAGAAGGCTGAGGACTACAGGCCGCTTCGTCACTGCTGTCGCCCCGTCGTGTGCTGGATATGTCTGTTTATTTCACACTCCAACAGAAGAACAACATATGCCATACCGGGGATTCGAACCGCGGCCATCCTTGTCGGCAGGCAGGCCTCAAAACCATTCGGTCAGGCGCTCCTCAACTACAGACATAGTTTTTTTTAGTTTTTTTAACTTTGGAAAATTAACTGATAACTCACTGGAAAAACAAATTTTGACCATGTATGAGTCATCAACATCATATGATCTTCTTGTGTCGTTAGACCCCGTGGGGAGGTACAGTTTTCTGTCGTGTTCCAGATTTATCGCCGATTTTGTTGTCATTCCGTGTTTCTTCATTGTCTCACTAACACCGTATATACATCTTTCCATTTTTGGTTGTCTTCCTCTCTCTCTCTGCAACCCTGATGTCTGGTATTGTAAATACAACCAGCTGGTAACTTTGGTTGTATTCTAGTCAGGTGTTTGAACCCTTTAATTCTCTGCCTTTTCATGTATTCCACGCACCGTGTTGCACCAACCGTCTGTCTGATTTCTTCGTTTCATACATTGTTCAGTCTTGTGACCCAGACAGTCTTGTGACACAGACAGTCTTGTGACCCAGACAGTCTTGTGACCCAAACAGTCTTATGACCCAGACAGTCTTGTAACCCAGACAGTCTTGTGGCCCAGACAACGGTTCTCAAACACCTCATTTCGCACACCATGATTTTTCTTTTATATGCCTTGGTCCATGTCTGACGCTGGTACAACAGAGTTAGTATAAAAATATTATAAATTATCAACTGTCTTTTTGTCTTAACTTAACGTCTTTATATTGGGTTAGAAGACTCTGCAGAGTCTGTATACAACCAGTTTCATTTACATCACTTTGCTCTAAAAGCTTTGAGCATCCAATTTATTCTTAAATGCATTAACTGTCCCTGCCTCCACTACCTCCGGTGGCAATGCATTCCAAGGAATTCACCACTCTCTGACTAAAAATAAAATTTCCTAATATCTAATCTGAACCTCTTTGTCTTGATTAAACTCCAGCCTCCGCCACAGTCATACTCAGGTTTTCCTGGATATCTTGGTGCCATCGTCTTTTTGGTCTACCCCTTCCTCTCTTGTCTGGCACCATACCTTCCATCACCGTTCTCCCAAGACCGTTGTGTCTCTTGATGTGACCAAAGTATTTACATTTTCTGGCCAAAATGGAATAGATAAACCAGTTCTCCTCTATGCTCAACTCTTGCCGAATGTCAATATTTGTCTTTTTGTCCAGGGTATTCTGAGGATTTTTCTGTAACATTTTGATTTTAAAAATGTGATTCTTTGTCTAGAAGTTTTAGTAATCGTCCATGACTCGCAGCCATATGCTGCCACTGAAAAAAACAAAGTCTCTCAAGACTTTCACTTTTGTCATTTTGTTGGTGTTCTGCCATAATTTCTTCAGGCTGTTCAGTCTCTGCATTGCCTTTCTGGCCGCTGTTCAGTGTAATTCCGTTAAGTGAGGACATATTCTAGAGAATCCTGTATCCCAAAAACCTGTTGTACCATCTGGTTTTTGTGATCTAATCAAAAGACGTTTAAGATTTCCACCTTCACTAAATAATACGCAGAAGATTGAAAATACCACATAACCTGTTCTTGACGTAATTCGTCAGCTAGACGGGCATTTTCATTAGCCAGTCTCTCAGCACGCTCTTCGGCGGCCCGTTGATTGTTAATGGAGTCATCAAGGTCGCTCTGCAAAAAATAATAAAAGTGACAAAATTGTATACCATACTTTGGAATTTAAAGTAAAAAAAGTCAAGTGGAAATTCAGCAAAATTTACCGCTGGTTGGAAATGGAGTTTTTGAAGACCCCATTGTACTAAGCCGCAGCCTGTGAGAGCTGGGTTGGCCAGTACCCTTCCTTGCTGTTTGTACTTTCCCTAACTCATGTGTCAGGTACCCATTTACAGCTGGGTTGGCTGGAGAAGCAGTCCCCGATTAAAATCACGACCTGGATTTTTTTGGTCTCTGGACATGATTCGAAACGGGGAACTCCGTTACCACAGTAAATAGCAAATAACTGTATCTAAAATTATAAATGAACAGGTTATGACATCTGAAATGCGCTAGACAACACACCTTTCCAAGTATCTATTTATTCTTTTACATTGTTATTAACAAAAATATTAAACAAATATTGTTATGACCAAAACATGTTTCCATAGTTCACCTGCAGGGCTGCAACATCGGCTTCCAATCGCTTCCTATCATTACTAAGGGAAGCAACTTGAATGATCAGCTCACTGATTCTGATATTAACTTCCAGCAATTCGGTCTCAGCGTTCTTGCGGGCACGCTCAGCCTATTCAAATAGAATCATGCAATCAAAATAGTTAAACAATGCTATAACATTTTCTTACTGCCTGGTATACCACACATCAGTATCTATATATTTATACAAATCACTAGACTGATGTGTTGGTGTGTTTTACTGATTACAAATATTTGCTTCAACTGCGCTTTACAATTTTAAGCAAAAGTAAGTCGCATGTCCTTTTACAGAACGTAGCTTCTTACAACCGCCACCTATTTGGCTGTTACAAGTTTCTTGGCAAGTGTGCAGTACGGTAGGTTGGCAAGTGTGCAGTGCGGTAGGTTGCCATTACTTTCCGTACGTGGAGAAGCATTAGCCCGAGAAAAAACCCAGTGTCTGCCAAACTTTGACTCAAGTGGGAATCGAACCCGGCACGTTGGGATTGTGAATTGGGGTTGCGAATATCACAAACAAACAAAAAAGTACATTAGTAATTTTTTGAACTTTTACATCATTTTTGAATTGATGTCACCACTCACTTCACAAAATGTAACTCCCACCATCTCATATTTCATCTCATCTTTCATCTCATGGGAAATTATCATTTCATTTCACTTCACATCATGCACAAATTTTGTTTGAAATTTGTTGTTCAAATTTGAAAATTGTAATAATTTATTTTGTGCAATAAAGAATTTTCAAAACAAAACAAAAAAAAAAGATTACTGGAAGTTATTTGACAACTTGTAAGTTAACAATTCAAATCACACGTTATACGTACAGTCTCAAGAAGGGATCTTGCATCTTCCAGTTCCTGAGCAATAGCAAGCCTTTTTCTTTCACTAAGGGCCAGCTGGTTTCGTGCATCATCAGCATTACGGCGTTCGTCTTCAACAATGCTCTCAAGTTCCTAAAACACAATTGCGATAGCACTGAACTAAGCGTTTCACAAAAGTATAAATTAAGAATTTTTACTAGCTAATTTGTCTGCTTCTTCGTTGTTCGTTCTCAAACTCCCGCTACTGTCAACTATGCCAGTAGTCCACACCCAAAAGAGTAGTGGTACAGTGGGTTCCATCCCACTGTAACATTCAAGGCAACGAGGAGGTAGACAGACTGGCAAATGAAGGTGCAAGGTTACCACAACCAGATTCTAGTGTGACCTACGAAAAGTCAAAAAGGTTTATTAGGGCCAGATACATGGCCAAATGGGAAACAGAACATACTGGCTACATAAAATATGATGTTTATTACCAGTTGAAAAGAAGGGAGCAGGTCATGGTCTTCAGACTTCGCACAGGCCACAACAGACGGAGGTACCATCTATTCAATAAACTGAAGATAGGTGGCACTGACGAATGCACCTGTGGTACAGGGAAATCATCCCTGAACATCTGTTGCAAAATTGCCCGACACATGATGACCCGAGAAAGCACATGTGGCCATCACCAGTGGCAACACTAGAAATCTATATGGCAGTGTCGATAGCCTCAGGATGACGGCTGCTTTCTTCGAACAAATTCAAGTCGACGTCTGACTGCGATATTTGCCCCTTTCGGTTTCAGACATTCGACTTCATCTGGCATTTTTAGGTACCGGATCAGCCTTGTCTCTTCGATCCCTTCTCCTTAGCCAGTCTGCCTCGTTGCAGCTTGTTATCCAGGATCGTCGCTTGGAGGTGAAGAAGGATCTTGACAGCTCTGGATCGCTGGCAGTAACGTTAGCTTTAGATCGCTGTCCGCTATAGCTAATGCACTGGTCAGCATCATGATACCATTAGCAAATTAAAAATACTGAAAAATATGGAAGCAATAGGGTGTTTGTAAAAACATACACGTCTCAATGTATGTGGTTGACCGTTTTAAATATCTTGGGTCAATTGTCAGTGATGAAGGATCAAAATGTGAGGTGTTGGCCAGAATAGCACAGACAATAGCGGCGCTTGCAAGGCTTAACAAAATATGGCAAGATAAACGGTTAGCACTATGCACGAAAATCAGATTAATGCGTACACTGGTCCTGTCAATATTCCTCTATGCTTGTGAGACATGGACAGTTAAAGCTGACCTTCAGTGAAGGATACAGGCCTTGGAGATGAGATGTTTCCGAAAACTTTTAAACGTCACGTACAAAGATCAAGTTACAAAAAAAGAAATACGAGATAGAATTAATATAAGCCATATAACCTTTTGAAGACCTCTTGGCAACTGTCAAAAGAAGGAAACTCGCTTGGTACGGTCACATATCGAGATCAATTGGTCTTGCAAATACGATCCTCTACGGAAAGGTGCTAGGCAGACGACGAAGAGGCGGTCCCAAAAAGAGGTGGGAGGACAATATAAAAGAATGGATCTCCGAACAGGAGAGGTACAGGCAGCGGCCGCTGGCAGAGAACGGTGGCGTGGTATTGTAAGGATGTCTTCATGTGTGCCCCAACGACCTCACCGGTTACGGGATGACTTGACTTGAATGTATGCAATGATATAATTTTGAAGACATTTATCAACATCATCATGCTGCATGTCCTTTGCAGAACGTTGCTGTCAAAACAACCGATCTGTAAGACACTCGATCCCTGGCCCGCTCTCTCGTTTCTGCGCTTGTCAACTACATAGCCTATGAGATGAAGGATACAGGCTGTTTTCGTTCAAAATATTGGGATGAAACATGCTTAAAATTAGAAATTACAATTTAATTAATCATTCATTCAATTAATCTGTATACTCCATAAAAAAATCAATAAACAAAGCAACCAATTGATCAACCATTTTTTCCACCTTAGACGGTGTAAGTGGCGACCAATGCAGTTGGGATTTTAGGACACGTGACAAGACATAGATGTGTTTTTAAAGTTATTGTTTCTGAAGCACTTAGTTGTACATAATGAGGTTGCCTGTCGCATATACATCCCTACCTATTTGCTGTTAAATACATTCCTATGCAGAGTTTGTCTTCTTTCCTCGGAAGCCAGAAGTCCAACAAAAAAAACACGAATCAAAGATGCTGAGCAGCGCATGAACTGCAGTGGTCAGCGACCCATGGCTGACAGCTAGCGTCATGGCCAGCGAACCAGAGCTGTCAAGACCCTTCTACACCTCCACGCGGTGCTCCTGGATAACAGGCTGCAGCAGGGCAGACTGGCTAAGGTACTCAAAAAATTCTTGCTAAGTCGGATGTGTTGGACCGACAGGTGCAAATATCGCGGTCAAGCTGTAAACTACGACACAGCGCATTCCGTTCTCTGGACTACATTCTGCTTCTTAAGCCCTTTCAGGGTTTGGTAGCGGGAGATTGAGAACTAACGAAGCCAAGCCAAGCCAAGCTAAACACAAAATCAAAGAATATTGACCTTGATGACCCGTTCCTCAGCGTAGCTACGGGTCCCAACTTTGTCTCCAACGGACCCTGTCTTGGGCCACGGAAGTCCAGCACATGGTAAGCCCTCCTACAGAGGCGTCTTAGATGTTGTGCACAGCAAGAGTCTGACAAACGCATTGCAGGTCTGCCTGGCTATCCACCCGTATTTCTCATCTATTCTATCTATTTAAACTATATTGCCTAATCTTAACTAGCTGATCTCCAGCATTTAGCTTCTCCAGCATTTAGCTTCTCCACCATTTAGCTTCTCCAGTATTTAACTTCTCCAGTATTTAGCTTCTCTGGCATTTAGCTTCAACAGCATTTAGCTTCTCCAGCATTTAGCTTCAACAGCATTTAGCTTCTCCACCATTTAGCGTCTCCAGCATTTAGCTTCTCCAGCATTTAGCTGCAAATCCAGCTAATGTATTTAACTGATGTGTCTCATCTAGCTGGTCTATCATAGCTAGCTGAACTATCATAGCTAGCTAGTCTATCGTAGCTAGCTGGTCTATCGTAGCTAGCTCGTCTATCATAGCTAGCTAGTCTATCGTAGCTAGCTGGTCTATCATACCTAGCTGGTCTATCATAGCTAGCCAGTCTATCGTAGCTAGCTGTTCTATCATAGATAGCTGGTCTATCGTAGCTAGCTGGTCTATCATAGCTAACTGGTCTATCATAGCTAGCTGGTCTATCGTAGCTAGCTGGTCTATTATAGCTAGCTGGTCTATCATAGCTAGCTGGTCTATCATAGCTAGCTGATCTATCGTAGCTAGCTGGTCTATCATAGCTAGATAGTCTGTCTTCTCTAGCTGATCTATCATATATAGCTGACCTATCATTTCTAACTGATCTATCATTTCAAGATAACCTATCATATCTTGATCAAGATGCTGAGCAGCACATGAGCTGCAGTGGTCAGCGACCCATAGCTGACTGCTTGCGTCAGGGCCAGCGAACCAAAGCTGCCAAGACCCTTCTACACCTCCACGTGGTGATCCTGGATAACAGGCTGCAGCAGGCAGACTGGCAAAGGAGAAGGGATCGGAGAGGGAATGCTAACCCGGTACTGAAGTTGGATGTATTGGAAGGAAAAGTGCAAATATCGCAGTCAAGCTGTAGACTACGACACAACGCATTCCGTTCTCTGGACTACATTCTGCTACTTAAGCCCATTTCAGGGTTTGGTAGCGGGAGATTGAGAACGAATGAAGCCAAGTAAGCCATATCTAGCTAACTTTTCATGTCTAGCTTATGTATCATATCTAGTCGATTTATATTTCTGATTTATCTTTCTGATTTATATTTCTGATTTATATTTCTGATTTATCTTTCTGAATTATATTTCTGATTTTCATTTCTAGTTTATCTTTCTGATTTATCGTTCTGATTTATCTTTCTGATTTATCTTTCTCATTTATATTTCTAATTTATCTTTTTAATTTATCTTTCTGATTTATCTTTCTGATTTATTTTTTTGATTTATCTTTCTGATTTATCTTTCTGAATTATCTTTCTGATTTACATTTCTAGTTTATCGTTCTGATTTATCTTTCTGATTTACATTTATGATTTATCTTTCTAATTTATCTTTCTGATTTACATTTCTAATTTATCTTTCTGATTTACATTTATGATTTATCTTTCTGATTTATCTTTCTAATTTATCTTTCTGATTTATCGTTCTGATTTATCTTTCTGATTTACATTTATGATTTATCTTTCTAATTTATCTTTCTAATTTATCTGTCTGATTTATCTTTCTTATTTATCTTTCTAATTCATATTCCTTATTTATCTTTCTGATTTATCTTTCTGATTTACATTTCTAATTTATCTTTCTGATTTACATTTATGATTTATCTTTCTGATTTATCTTTCTAATTTATCTTTCTGATTTATCGTTCTGATTTATCTTTCTGATTTACATTTATGATTTATCTTTCTAATTTATCTTTCTAATTTATCTGTCTGATTTATCTTTCTTATTTATCTTTCTAATTCATATTCCTTATTTATCTTTCTGATTTATCTTTCTAATTTATATTCCTTATTTATCTTTTTATCTCTAGCTAATATCTAACCAGCCGTACGATCAATTGTTCGGACAGTGTATAACAGATTATACTTCACAAATGTCACTTTATTATTCTGCCTTAGATTATTCGTGAATGAGCTGCTCGTATCTACAACACCAGACAGCAGAGATTGCAGAGCACGAGGCAGACCACGAAAATAATGGATAGATGGTGTCAGTGAGACACTAAAGAAACACAGAATGACAACAACATCAGCGACAAACCTACACCTACACGACAGAAAACTACACCTGCCCACGACGTCTAACGACACAAGTGAATAGAAGATGATGATGAACATGATGACGTTGATATGGCCGTTATTCGATTGCCTCAGTCCGAGGTACCATCTATTCAATAAACTGAAGATAGGTGGCACTGACGAATGCTCGTGCAAAATTGCCCGATGTACGAGGACCAGAGAAAGCACATGTGGCCATCACCAGTGGCAACACTAGACACGCTCTATGGCAGTGTCGACAGCCTCAGGATGACAGCTGCTTTCTTTGAACAAATACAAGTTGACGTCTGACAGCGTACGAAGAAGAAGAAGAAAGGTGAGTGAGCAAGTTAAGGTAGCAGTGAAAAAGGCAAATGCAATGTTAGGTATGATCAAAAGAAATATTAAACATAGGAGCAAGGAAGTGATCGTCAAACTGTATAAAGCTTTAGTTAGACCTAGATTGGAGTACTGTGTACAGGTGTGGAGTCCTTATCATAGAGGGGACATAAACATGCTAGAAAGAATACAAAAAAGAACGACAAAGATGATAGTGGGATTCCAGAATTACAGTTATGAGGAACGACTCAGAAAAACCGGCCTACAGTGTCTCGAAGAGAGAAGAATTCATGGTGACTTAATACAGGTTTATAAGATGATCAGAGGAATCGATAAATTAGACTATAACAAGTTTTTTAAAATACAGCCACCCACAATAACACGAGGGCATAGCTACAAGCTGATTAAAGAGAGGTCCAGGTTAGATATTAGGAAATATTTTTTTAGTCAGAGAGTGGTGTCTGCTTGGAATGCATTGCCAGGGGAGGTAGTGGAGGCAGGGACAGTTAATGCATTTAAGAATAAACTGGATGCGCATAGATTTTAGAGCAAGGTGATGTAAATGTAACTGGTTGTATACAGACTCTGCAGGGTCTTCTAAACCAGTATAAAAACGTTAAGTTAAGTTAAGTTAAGTTAAGTTAAGTTAAGAAGAAGAAGATTGCTTCAGTGCACAAATTGTTACTAATTTTAAAAGTTACCTTGACTCTGACTTGTAGATTCTTGATCTGTTTTTGATATTCAGCGTTAGCTCTGTTGGCATTGTCCAAGGCTCCTTCCAGTTCTCGAATGTCAGATTCGAACTTCTTCTTGATGCGTGTGATCTCAGTCTTGTACCGGGTTTCAACCTCAATGAGCGTGCGTTGCAACTCCTCAATAACACGGGCACTGCTACGTCTAAATTGGACCCAAATACAAGATAGAACTCACAAGATTGTACACTGGCTTGAATACTATACGTTCATTGATTAACACTTTAAGCTATACCAGTTAAACAAGATTAAGCACACTGTTAAAACAAAACCACTTTACCAGGCCTGTGTCCTCGGCACCATTCTTTATGGCAGTGAGACATGGTCTACCTACATGCACCAGGAGAGGCGGCTAAACAGCTATCTCATGAGGGGCCTGCGCAGAATCCTGGGAGTTGAGTGGCAAGACAAGATCACCAACGCAGAGGTGTTGGAGAGAACAGGCACTGTCACAATCTTGTCCATGCTCAGTCTTCAAAGACTCCGATGGCTGGGACACATTCGGGGGATGGATGATTGCAGAATACCAAATTATTTTCTCTATGCGGAATTACATTTGGGGAAAAGGTCTCAGGGTCGTCCACTACTTCGGTACAAGGATGTAGGCAAGCGGGATATGAATGACGCAAGCATCGATTTGGAATCATGGGAACAGGACGCCATGGATCGTGTTACATGGAGGGGCAGGATCAAGCAGGGAATACAGACAAAGGAGATACTGATTGCTGATTGGCTAAAGACTCAGTGTTTGAGAAGACACGCCACAACATGCGATGCCACAAACGGTCCTGACTTTCCTTGCACACACTGAGGAAGACGCTTCTCTGCTCGGATTGGTCTTACGAGTCACATGCGCCAGTGCCCTCTAGTGGGCGATTTTAACTCTCAGGTAGCAGAATAATTACATTCTGTATTAAAAATATATTATGCAGAGGCTACTACACAACCTGAGAAAACTATCGAAGGATACCAGCAAACCAAGAAAAGTAAAAATTTGAGAACCTGTGTTCTTCCTGTGATAGCAAACGGAAGTGTCACGTAGATTACCCAAACCTCAAGGACGACAACCTAGTCCTTCGAGTTGAAATGTTATAGAAAGGTTCTCAGAATACCATGAGTAGTAAAAAAAGAAGAATCCAGACGTTCGACAAGAGTTGGGGAAATAGGAGAATGGGTTCATTAATTACATCATGAACACATAATTGAAATACTTTTGATAAATCAAGACACATCGGTCTTGAGACAACGATAATGAGTGATATAGTACTGGGCAAGAGAGGTAGAGGTAGACCAAGAAGGGGATGGCACCAAGATGTCAAGGAATGCTTGGGCATGACTCTGGAAAAAAGTATGGAGATTTGACAAACGATTGAGTATCTTTCAGACGGGATATAATGGGAGTGACGTTGGGGGAAAAGGGAAGGGATTAAGGAAAATTTACCCTCACTAACGTAATAAAACAAACAAATCTATTCAGCAAGACCTGAATTCGTATTCTTCTTCTTTTTCTTCTTCTTCTTCTTCTTTTTCGTTCGTTCTCCATTTTCCTCTACCAAGCACTATTCTTTCTTCTTTGCTTTCAGGATCTTTGATCATTCTATATATGCAGGCCAGTCGCCATGATAAAGTCGGTATTCTTTATCAGGTCGGAGCGGCGGCGGCCCCACATCTTTCTGTCTCAGATCCGCACCCTCTGGCCAGGTCTAGTATCTAGGTTAGCAGAGGCACCAGTTGCTTTGGTGGGTTCCCTCGAGGCTGGGTTGTAACTTGTAGGAGAGACACCATGACGATAGGGTTCACTGTTGATGCATGTGTGCCTTGATTCTTCCTGGTTCCTGCACCGTAGCAGACACTCCGTCTTCGGCAGGTCAGATTTACCAAGCCCTGAAAAGAGCTGTGCAAGTAGCGAGATGTTGTCCAGAGAACGGAATGCGTTGTGTCGTAGTTTACAGCTTGACTACAATATTTGCACCTTTTAGTCCAACACATCCGACTAGCAGGCCCTTTTGGGTACCGGGTTAACTTTCCCTCTTCGATTCCTTCTCCTTAGCCAGTCTGCCCTGCTGCAGCCTGTTATCCAGGATCACCGCGTGGAGGTGTAGAAGGGTCTTGGCAGTTCTGGTTCGCTGGCCCTGACGTTAGCAGTCAGCTATGGGTCGCTGACCCTGATGCTAGCAGTCAGCTATGGGTCGCTGACCCTGATGCTAGCAGTCAGCTATGGGTCGCTGACCACTGTAGCCCATGAACTGCTCAACAACTTGATTCTAATTGCAAGCATATGACACGAAAAGTAATTTGTTAATGGGCAATAAGATAACTTTTGAAATGTCACCCGAAACAAAGACCGTACATATTGAATACATGCGATAAATAGAATCATTCGAAAACTGACTTTCACAACATGGGGAGCAACGCCAGATGTTCTCAGAACATCAACACTCGCTCTGTGTTTCTCTGTAGCTGAGTACGCCGCACCAGTCTGGAAGAACTCTGCACATGTCAAACATATAGATACAGCAATAAATGAGACAGACCGTATAGTTAGTGGCTACCTTAAACCTACACCAACTACAAAAATATTCCCCATAATTGGCATAGCGCTACCAGAGATACGATGAACTGTCGTGTCAGAGATAGAAAGAGAGAAACAGGTAAATGACACAAGGCGCTCTATGTTCGGACATCAGGTGCAGCGCCTAAGACTAAAGTCAAGACGAAGTTTCTTACAGTCAACCCAGCCCCTACAGAGTCCTGGAAAATGACGCATCGAAAGTTGGAAACAGCTGACACAGGTCCCCTTGATCGAGTTACAGGAGGAACCTGCGCTTGGACATCTCCTACCCTACACAACATGAAAGTCACTAAATAGACTTCGAGCTGGTGTATCACGGTGTAGAAGCAACCTGAAAAGATGGGGACACAGGGATGATGATACAAGCGAATGTAGAGTAACACAAGACCAGGACCATCTGATGATCTGCCCAAACCTCCCGGAGACTTGTATACATGGATGACCTGATGAGTACCACTGACAGGGCAATCCACGTGGCTGGATACTGGAAGGGTGATGTGTGACGTAGAGCCTAGGACAGGGGAAGTAAGTATGTAATGTGAATGGAAATCAATAGAACTCGAAATTCATGCGCAAGGGAAGCCACGAGTTGTTTTTGTTGTTGTTTTTTTTGCCTTCGCCTTATTTTTCTATTCCTCAAATCAGTGTGCGCTGCACTACGGCTTTTATTTTGCGCCTGTCGGCCTAATGCAGCTGTCTTCGTCATGCATTTTATGTAAGGGTCTGCTTCCTCCTACATATTCTAAGGGTTTGCTTCCCTTGTGTTGTGATGGGGATCGAACACAGCACCTTCGGGTTGCGAGCCGTGTCACTTAACCACTAGCCCACGCCGTCCCCATGGCCGCGCAGTAGAAGGGCATCTGACTAATGAGTAATCGTGCAACGATACCGGCCTACAAGATGAAAACTGAACTGAGAAAACTAAAAATAAAAAAATCTAAATATGTTACTTCAATATACCTGATGTTCTCAAGTTCCTCATCTTTCTCACGAAGTCTAGCCTCCATGTCTTGTCTTAGTTTTTCTAGAGCAGCATTAGCATTTGCCAGCTTGTTTTCTGCATCTCGCAGAGCATCTTCAGTATCCTTAAAATAGTGATACAACAAGTCAGACGAAGTTTGAGGAATCAGAAAGTCCGTTTTTGTGTGTGTGTGTTTTTGGTATTGTTTTTTCTGAATGTTAAAGTGAATAAATTATCACAGTGCGGGTAAAAGGCAACATTTACTCTTTTAAGGTGGCCAAATGCCTCGTTGTCGAATTAGTGACGCGCAAAATAATAGTGACCGGCAATCTGTCCATCTTCAGTCCACTTGTGTCGTTAGACGTCATAGGGAGGTGTGACCTCCTTTGTTGCATTTTTTTTTTTGACAGGCGAAAATCCGTTGGTGACTTGCCAGGTCAATCCCAGTATCTATTACCAAACGTTAGGTTTGTTGCCTCTGGAATATATGTTCGCCATTTTGGACTAGTTGTGACGTAAATTAGAGCAAGGTAGACCCGCAGCCTGTTAGGCGCCATCTACGACGCTCCGCTAACCACATAACCGAGACATGATGTTATAGCCACACAGTCAATGTTTTGTGAGATATATATTCTGTGGTGGCGAGAATCCCTGGAATAATTTGCGTTGATTTGTAACTTGAATGTTACAAGCACAGCGGTGTTTAACCTACTGTTTTCGATTTCCAACCGCCACTGGATTTTTAAACATTCGCGCCACTGAATAATTATAGTGAGCGGAAATTGTGGCAGTAAATGCTGACTAAGAATGGGAAAATCAAATGCGAGCAGGTGCGAGTCAATAAGGACTTACAGATTTGTTCTCAACATAGATGATCATTATGTCCGTCAGTCGATGATCACCTCTCAAATGACACACTAAAAATTCCGGTGCTTTTTTTCCTGGAAGGTCGACAAAGGCACATTACTGCCGTAGGGGTGTGAGGTGTTAGCGATCTCACATTACTGCCGTAGGGGTGTGAGGTGTTAGCGATCGCACATTTCAAAGGCTCGGCTATATATGGGCGGTAGCCATCTCCTCTCCCTCACAGCTTTTACTTCCCGGACTGAACACAACATTTAAGGCTGGGTCGAACCGGTAGCCGTGCGGTCGGAAAAAACATTTCGCTTCAACTGGGGAATGAATCCAGGACCACTCAGATGCGAAGCCAGCTTGTGCTGTGCGGTTCCTATTACCTTAATACCTCACTACAAACAAATGGCCACATGGTTCATTATACGTTGAATGAGGTTCAACCACACTTCAGAAGAATGGCCACATGGATTCATTATACGCTAAATAAACGTGAATCCATAAGGAGTGCTGGGCATGTTT
The DNA here is from genome assembly GCA_036924085.1 of Ariolimax columbianus. Classification (NCBI taxonomy): domain Eukaryota; kingdom Metazoa; phylum Mollusca; class Gastropoda; order Stylommatophora; family Arionidae; genus Ariolimax; species Ariolimax columbianus. The sequence goes on along the minus strand of JAVGWX010000024.1, from coordinate 21,150,787 downwards.
CCAACTGAGCGAGGGTCTTATTATTATATTCACATTACATTATCCTCGGAGTCAGTCCGGCAGATGTACCAGGATCATGCGAGGAAGGCAACACTATTCTGTTTGTGTCCTAATCTTTTGCAACGTTGCATTAATGCGCGCCTTGATCTTTGGTCAGTCCATTTCGCCATCGCATAGGTCGGCTACCCGGTGGACGTGTACGGGCATATGGCCACCAACACGCTATTGTACATGTTCATCTCTTGTCAGGCAAGAGTCCCACATGTCCAGCCCAACTATGTCTGCGTGATATCGCCGCATCCACAACGTCCCGAAATCAAGTTTGATGTCGAATTTCTTCGGCCCTGATCTTATCCCATATCGACATTTATTCATTATCATTATCACCACCATCAGTCCGGTAACTTAAAATATCATTGGTGCACAAGTACTGCAGATTCTTGGATCAGTTCCCGCTACTCCACTCGGTTATGTGCCAGGATATCAAATCCTCCGTTTGGTCGAGTTAACCTCAGTGTTATGATTGTGATTGTTGTATATTGTATATGTTGGCACGTCTCTGATTTTTCTCAATGCTTTCTGCATTATCAGTGTTTCCTTGGCCATTTTGCACCTGGCGGAGTCCATCCCTCTCCAGGCAACGTGTACCTCCACATTCTGAAATTGTTCTATGATTTCCCTGACTACCCAAGCATGACGTTTAAGGTTCACTCTGAAGGTTATAGCTTTCAGTATTCTTTTTTCAGCCTCGTTTTTAATTTGGCCGTTTGTTAATTTATTATTATTATTATTATTTGTGTTTTATTGTGTACACCAACGACCTTGCTCTTTTTTAAAATGCGAAATCGGCAACTTTGAGTCGTGAACCTTGTCACTAACACACACACACACACACAATACCAACAAGCAATGTTTACCTTCTTGAAATAACTCAATAATTGTCCTTTTACTATTCCATTAATTTATTGACTCTTGTCGTCTTGCCAGACGATAGTAATTGTGCTATTAGCACAAAGCCCGGACAGAAATATAGAGACCATGTGTTGCCCATGCAGTATGGTCCCTCTCTCGGTCTGCCTTGTTAGCTCCAAGGGAAAGGTGATACCAATACATTTGGAACAAGGCAAGCTGCAGAAGCTTCCGGATCAGCAGAGCAATGCTCTATCTGTTCGCCTGTCGAGGCTTCATTCTTAGACCAACCGGCAACCGAGGCTAAGGGCCTTGTCTGCCCTGCCACAACACTCAACTGAGGTTGCCTTTCCTCGCTCTAGGATATGACATTGTATCCTCTTGTGTGTGTTCATTCGCCCATCGTCGGTTGTCAGGTTTGGTAAACGCTTACCAACTTTCAGGATTATCATAAAACAGGTCGCACAGCCATATCTGACAAAACCCGACAAGATACGCCAGTATCTTATCTGCAAGGCTTCAAATGATTTGAAATCAGAGTTTTCCTTCTCCTAGATGAGCTACCTTCCTAGGCTTACAATCCCCATCTGCCCGACACTACTGTTACTATTTACTTATACTATTCACATCCACTTAATTTCATATTGAAATTAAAATATATAACGCCTCCATTTTTACCTTCAGTGCCGCAGCAAGAGAATCCCTCTCGGCCTCTAGTTGGGCACGAAGCGCTCTTAAGTCTGCAAGTTCGCGATTAGCGTCCTTCAAAGCTTGATTAGCTTCACGAAGCTGGTCTGAAATGTAACCATGACAACAATATTGTTTATAATATAGCAGATTGTTTGAGTAGTCGTATTTTGAATGTTATCAACCAGACTTAAAGAACATGTTTTTAATAAGGGATTTCCCTCCAAACCAAAAAGCAGATGGTAAATAGTAACTTCACTAACAACATCAGAAGAGACAGAATCACAAATATGAATATTCGGGAAAAGGTTGGAACAATTCCCTGCCCAATTACATTTAGCAACAGAGAATTAATTGATTTCGTCACATTGTGAGAATGTAACCTGACTGCATTGTTTATTTATTATTTTTTATAATTTTTTTAAATTTTTATTTCTCTATTCCGCAAGGGGGTGTGCGTTGCACTATGATTTTATTTTGGGCCTGTTGGCTCAGTGCATCCGAATTCGGCATTCATTTTATTTAAGGGTTTCTTCCTCCTGCATTTTTTAAGAGTTTGCTTCCCCGGAATAACGACCGGTGCCCTGATTAGGGATCGAACCCAGCACGAGACAAGATTGAACCCTTCGGGTTGTGAGCCGGGTAATTTAACTACTAGTCCACGTCGTCCCCTTGCATTGTTTATAAAAACTTCTTCATGGGAACATCAGGAGGAAGGGCGATAGGTAGACCGAAAAAAGGTGGATTGACTGCCTAAACGAGACCTGTTGTAAAGATGGTTAAGTGAAACTCGGGCCACGAGAGAAGCGAAAGGCAAATACATACCAGGACACTGGGCTACAACCCGGCAGACAATGAGATAACAAAAGAAGAAGATAAGTGATTTCATTCTGATCCGGGAACTGAGTTAGTCCGGTCAGGCACAACATACTGACCAAGGCGTCGCGTCAGGGTCAGGCACAACATACTGACCAGGGCGTCACGTCAGGGTCAGGCACAACATACTGACCAGGGCGTCGCGCCAGGGTCAGACACAATATACTGACCAGGGCGTCGCGTCAGGGTCAGACACAATATACTGACCAAGGCGTCGCGTCAGGGTCAGGCACGACATACTGACCAGGGCGTCGCGTCAGGGTCAGACACAATATACTGACCAGGGCGTCGCGTCAGGGTCAGACACAACATACGGACCAGGGCGTCGCGTCAGGGTCAGACACAATATACTGACCAAGGCCACTATCTCTCTTCCATGTGAAATTAATTGAATATAGGCTGTTTGGAAGACAGTACAGCTTTCTCACTGTAGGCATTCAACAACAATAAGTACAGCTTTCTCACTGTGCCCATTCAACAACAAGTACAGCTTTCTCACTGTAGGCATTCAACAACAATAAGTACAGCTTTCTCACTGTGCCCATTCAACAACAAGTACAGCTTTCTCACTGTAGGCATTCAAAAAGTACAGCTTTCTCACTGTAGGCATTCAACAAGTACAGCTTTCTCACTGTGCCCATTCAACAACAAGTACAGCTTTCTCACTGTGCCCATTCAACAACAAGTACAGCTTTCTCACTGTGCCCATTCAACAACAAGTACAGCTTTCTCACTGTAGGCATTCAAAAAGTACAGCTTTCTCACTGTGCCCATTCAACAACAAGTACAGCTTTCTCACTGTGCCCATTCAACAACAAGTACAGCTTTCTCACTGTAGGCATTCAAAAAGTACAGCTTTCTCACTGTAGGCATTCAACAAGTACAGCTTTCTCACTGTAGGCATTCAACAAGTACAGCTTTCTCACTGTGCCCATTCAACAACAAGTACAGCTTTCTCACTGTAGGCATTCAACAAGTACAGCTTTCTCACTGTGCCCATTCAACAACAAGTACAGCTTTCTCACTGTAGGCATTCAAAAAGTACAGCTTTCTCACTGTAGGCATTCAACAAGTACAGCTTTCTCACTGTAGGCATTCAACAAGTACAGCTTTCTCACTGTGCCCATTCAACAACAAGTACAGCTTTCTCACTGTGCCCATTCAACAACAAGTACAGCTTTCTCACTGTGCCCATTCAACAACAAGTACAGCTTTCTCACTGTGCCCATTCAACAACAAGTACAGCTTTCTCACTGTGCTCATTCAACAACAACAAGTACAGCTTTCTCACTGTGCCCATTCAACAACAAGTACAGCTTTCTCACTGTGCCCATTCAACAACAAGTACAGCTTTCTCACTGTGCCCATTCAACAACAAGTACAGCTTTCTCACTGTGCCCATTCAACAACAGTTCGTTCTTACATTGACCAAGAAAGAAAGTTCCAAACAAAGAACGTACCCGAAAGTTGTTTGTTTTCTCGCTGTAAGTTGTCATTTCTTTCATTGAGTTCGGCATTCGCAACTCGCAGTCTGTATACTTCTTGTTCAAGGCTGGCCTTCTCTGCACGGAGGGTGTTGTTCTCAGCACCAAGTTCTTCCACACGCTTCTGCAGGGCGACATTCTCATTCTCTAGCTGTCTGTTGCGTTTGGTGAGATCTTGAACAATTATCTGCGTCTGTTAGTTAGAGAGAAAAGAGTTTGGTGAGATATTGAACAATTATCTGCGTCTGTTAGTTAGAGAGAAAAGAGTTTGGTGAGATATTGAACAATTATCTGCGTCTGTTAGTTAGAGAGAAAAGAGTTTGGTGAGATATTGAACAATTATCTGCGTCTGTTAGTTAGAGAGAAAAGAGTTTGGTCATATCTTGGACACTTATCTGCGTCTGTTTGTAAGAGAGAAAAGAGTTTGGTCATATCTTGAACAATTATCTGCGTCTGTTTGTAAGAGAGAAAAGAGTTTGGTCAGATCATGAACAATTATCTGCGTCTGTTTGTAAGAGAGAATAGAGTTTGGTGAGATCTTGAACAATTATCTGCGTCTGTTTGTAAGAGAGAAAAGAGTTTGGTGAGATCTTGAACAATTATCTGCGTCTGTATGTAAGAGAGAAAAGAGTTTGGTGAGATCTTGAACAATTATCTGCGTCTGTTTGTAAGAGAGAAAAGAGTTTGGTCCTATCTTGAACAATTATCTGCGTCTGTTTGTAAGAGAGAAAAGAGTTTGGTCATATCTTGAACAATTATCTGCATCTGTTTGTAAGAGAGAAAAGAGTTTGGTCATATCTTGAACAATTATCTGCGTCTGTTTGTAAGAGAGAATAGAGTTTGGTGAGATCTTGAACAATTATCTGCGTCTGTTTGTAAGAGAGAAAAGAGTTTGGTCATATCTTGAACACTTATCTGCGTCTGTTTGTAAGAGAGAAAAGAGTTTGGTCATATCTTGAAAAATTATCTGCGTCTGTTTGTAAGAGAGAAAAGAGTTTGGTCATATCTTGAACACTTATCTGCGTCTGTTTGTAAGAGAGAAAAGAGTTTGGTCAGATCATGAACAATTATCTGCGTCTGTTTGTAAGAGAGAATAGAGTTTGGTGAGATCTTGAACAATTATCTGCGTCTGTTTGTAAGAGAGAAAAGAGTTTGATCATATCTTGAACAATTATCTGCGTCTGTTAGTTAGAGAGAAAAGAGTTTGGTGAGATCTTGAACAATTATCTGCGTCTGTTAGTTAGAGAGAAAAGAGTTTGGTCATATCTTGAACAATTATCTGCGTCTGTTTGTAAGTGAGAAAAGAGTTTGGTCATATCTTGAACAATTATCTGCGTCTGTTTGTAAGAGAGAAAAGAGTTTGGTGAGATATTGAACAATTATCTGCGTCTGTTAGTTAGAGAGAAAAGAGTTTGGTGAGATATTGAACAATTATCTGCGTCTGTTAGTTAGAGAGAAAAGAGTTTGGTCATATCTTGGACACTTATCTGCGTCTGTTTGTAAGAGAGAAAAGAGTTTGGTCATATCTTGAACAATTATCTGCGTCTGTTTGTAAGAGAGAAAAGAGTTTGGTCAGATCATGAACAATTATCTGCGTCTGTTTGTAAGAGAGAATAGAGTTTGGTGAGATCTTGAACAATTATCTGCGTCTGTTTGTAAGAGAGAAAAGAGTTTGGTGAGATCTTGAACAATTATCTGCGTCTGTATGTAAGAGAGAAAAGAGTTTGGTGAGATCTTGAACAATTATCTGCGTCTGTTTGTAAGAGAGAAAAGAGTTTGGTCATATCTTGAACAATTATCTGCGTCTGTTTGTAAGAGAGAAAAGAGTTTGGTCATATCTTGAACAATTATCTGCATCTGTTTGTAAGAGAGAAAAGAGTTTGGTCATATCTTGAACAATTATCTGCGTCTGTTTGTAAGAGAGAATAGAGTTTGGTGAGATCTTGAACAATTATCTGCGTCTGTTTGTAAGAGAGAAAAGAGTTTGGTCATATCTTGAACAATTATCTGCGTCTGTTTGTAAGAGAGAAAAGAGTTTGGTCATATCTTGAAAAATTATCTGCGTCTGTTTGTAAGAGAGAAAAGAGTTTGGTCATATCTTGAACACTTATCTGCGTCTGTTTGTAAGAGAGAAAAGAGTTTGGTCAGATCATGAACAATTATCTGCGTCTGTTTGTAAGAGAGAATAGAGTTTGGTGAGATCTTGAACAATTATCTGCGTCTGTTTGTAAGAGAGAAAAGAGTTTGATCATATCTTGAACAATTATCTGCGTCTGTTAGTTAGAGAGAAAAGAGTTTGGTGAGATCTTGAACAATTATCTGCGTCTGTTAGTTAGAGAGAAAAGAGTTTGGTCATATCTTGAACAATTATCTGCGTCTGTTTGTAAGTGAGAAAAGAGTTTGGTCATATCTTGAACAATTATCTGGGTCTGTTTGTAAGAGAGAAAAGCGTTTGGTGAGATCTTGAACAATTATCTGCGTCTGTATGTAAGAGAGAAAAGAGTTTGGTGAGATCTTGAACAATTATCTGCGTCTGTTTGTAAGAGAGAAAAGAGTTTGGTCATATCTTGAACAATTATCTGCGTCTGTTTGTAAGAGAGAAAAGAGTTTGGTCTATCTTGAACAATTATCTGCATCTGTTTGTAAGAGAGAAAAGAGTTTGGTCATATCTTGAACAATTATCTGCGTCTGTTTGTAAGAGAGAAAAGAGTTTGGTCAGATCTTGAACAATTATCTGCATCTGTTTGTAAGAGAGAAAAGAATTTGGTCAGATCTTCAACAATTATCTGCGTCTGTTTGTAAGAGAGAAAAGAGTTTGGTCATATCTTGAACAATTATCTGCGTCTGTTTGTAAGAGAGAAAAGAGTTTGGTCATATCTTGAACAATTATCTGCGTCTGTTTGTAAGAGAGAAAAGAGTTTGGTCATATCTTGAACAATTATCTGTGTCTGTTTGTAAGAGAGAAAAGGGTTTGGTCATATCTTGAACAATTATCTGCGTCTGTTTGTAAGAGAGAAAAGAGTTTGGTCAGATCTTCAACAATTATCTGCGTCTGTTTGTAAGAGAGAAAAGAGTTTGGTCAGATCTTGAACAATTATCTGCGTCTGTTTGTAAGAGAGAAAAGAGTTTGGTCAGATCTTGAACAATTATCTGCGTCTGTTTGTAAGAGAGAAAAGAGTTTGGTCATATCTTGAACAATTATCTGCGTCTGTTTGTAAGAGAGAAAAGAGTTTGGTCAGATCTTGAACAATTATCTGCGTCTGTTTGTAAGAGAGAAAAGAGTTTGGTCATATCTTGAACAATTATCTGCGTCTGTTTGTAAGAGAGAAAAGAGTTTGGTCATATCTTGAACAATTATCTGCGTCTGTTTGTAAGAGAGAAAAGAGTTTGGTCATATCTTGAACAATTATCTGCGTCTGTTTGTAAGAGAGAAAAGAGTTTGGTCAGATCTTGAACAATTATCTGCGTCTGTTTGTAAGAGAGAAAAGAGTTTGGTCATATCTTGAACAATTATCTGCGTCTGTTTGTAAGAGAGAAAAGAGTTTGGTTAGATCTTCAACAATTATCTACGTCTGTTTGTAAGAGAGAAAAGAGTTTGGTCATGTTGCTATTAACATTCATTTACAATCTATGCCTACAGTTTTTCTGATCTTCGTTCTCCCATAACTTATTGTATATAAACAGTTTTTTAAATTAAAACAATAAAATTTAGCCTTTCTTTTCGTAGCTTATAGATCGCCGCTGGATTCACTGTTCAGCTTGCCGTTCAGGAGTTCCCAGGCCAATGGCCTATCCTGCATTATTGTGTCCCCAGCAGCGCCTTCACGAGGGGCCCCCTGTTTCTTACAGAGCCTGCTGTGGGGCGCGACCGAGTACCCGGCGGTATAACTGGGTGGGCAGATTGGGCTCAATAGCCTCGGTTGGCAGCTAATCTAAGAGAAGGTAAACTCTGTCTCTAAACCCGGGTAGATGAAGCTCGTTAGCCTGTTCAGGCAGTTCGAGTGGAGGAACTCTGATTTTAAACCCACCAGTCCCAGAGAGTGCTGGCTAGTATTGGGACGATGAGAGTATCATCGGATATCTCGAGTAACTAGCAACTGTGGACAACGACTCCACTACCTTGTGGAAACCCCGAGAGAGGATAGGGCTGCGGGAGTAAACCCAGACAGAAAATCCGGAGTGGTAGCACCTAAGGCGGATGGTTTCACAATTGCACAAACTCATTCCAGCAGCTCCTGCAGCTGAGCTGGTGGCAAATTTTCATGCTTTGCATTCCTTTGGATTACACCAGTGAGGCCGAGAGGGTGATGCTGCAGTTTGGGCAGCCTAGGGTCTCGATATTCAGGGCCCAGGCTTGCGCCATGAAGAGGCTACTCACAAGGTGCCACGCGCATGATCTACCGAGACTGAGACGCCTATGAATGGATAAACTCGTCGCTGAATCAACATTAGTAGAACTCAGCAAGTCTACAATGTTACATTCTCAAGTAAGAACTCAGCAAGTCTACAATGTTACTTACATTCTCAAGTTCAATAGTGATTTCCCTTATCTCTATTACGAGCTTAGCCTTGGCTTTCTCCAAACCTGAATTCTTCACACGCAGCTGCTCGGCAACATCCTCAAGTTCAGTGATGCGTGCCGTTAGTTTTCGTCTATAAAACACAAGAACACAGATATAATAGATTAAGAAGTGTAATCAACAACATATATGCGGAATGTATAATGAGAAATGTTCGCGAAGACGAGAACATTGAAAGTTTTGACCCATTTACGATTGGTAGGTACGAGATTCCTGAGTTACGATACGCAGATGACACAGTGATACTATCAAGAAGTGCAGAAGGGCTAGAGCAGCTAATTTCAACTGTAAATGGACACAGCAAAGATCAAAACCTGTTTTTAAACATAAATAAAACAAAGATAATGACACCGATAAAACACAATGTCAGCATAAATTTACAGTGGGTGGTGAGGAAATAGATCAGGTCACACATTTTGAATATCTGGGCTCCAGAATTGACAAAAATGGCGACTGCTAGAAAGAAATCAGAAGAAGACTAGCTATGGCAATGCAGAGACTGAACAGCCTGAAGAAATTATGGCAGAGCACCAACAAAATTATAAATGTAGTAGTCCTGAGAGCCTGTGTTTTTCCTGTGGCAGCTTATGGTTGCGAATCATGGACGATTATCAAAACTTCCAGACAAAGAATCGATTCCTTCGAGTCAAAATGTTACAGAAAGATCCTTAGAATACCCTGGATAGAGAAAAAGAGAAATATAGACATTCGGCAAGAATTGAGCGTAGAGGTGAACTGGTTTATGAATTCTATTTTGGCTAGAAAATACAAATACTTTGGTCACATCAAGGGACACAACAGTCTTGAGAGAACAGTGATGAAAGGTATGGTGCCATGTAAAAAGACGATAGCACCAAGATTTCCAGGAATGCCTGGGTATGACTGTGGCGGAGGCTGGTATTTTGGCAAGGGAACGAGTTTCTTTCAGACAGACTGTGATGGGAGCGACGTTCTATAAAGGACATGCTACATGATGATGATGAAACAACAACATCTGTGTCGCCGGTTCCCCATATGGATCTGTCTCTCTCAGTACAAAGATATCCCGTCTTCCGAGAGAATCGTCGCCGGTTCCCCATATGGATCTGTCTCTCTCAGTACAAAGATATCCCGTCTGCCGAGAGAATCGTCGCCGGTTCCCCATATGGATCTGTCTCTCTCAGTACAAAGATATCCCGTCTGCCGAGAGAATCGTCGCCGGTTCCCCATATGGATCTGTCTCTCTCAGTACAAAGATATCCCGTCTTCCGAGAGAATCGTCGCCGGTTCCCCATATGGATCTGTCTCTCTCAGTACAAAGATATCCCGTCTTCCGAGAGAATCGTCGCCGGTTCCCCATATGGATCTGTCTCTCTCAGTACAAAGATATCCCGTCTTCCGAGAGAATCGTCGCCGGTTCCCCATATGGATCTGTCTCTCTCAGTACAAAGATATCCCGTCTTCCGAGAGAATCGTCGCCGGTTCCCCATATGGATCTGTCTCTCTCAGTACAAAGATATCCCGTCTTCCGAGAGAATCGTCGCCGGTTCCCCATATGGATCTGTCTCTCTCAGTACAAAGATATCCCGTCTTCCGAGAGAATCGTTGCCGGTTCCCCATATGGATCTGTCTCTCTCAGTACAAAGATATCCCGTCTTCCGAGAGAATCGTTGCCGGTTCCCCATATGGATCTGTTTCTCTCCGCAAACCAGTATGTTCCTGGCCGAGAACATCACACAAAGCACAAACTCAGTCGCTCCAGCGATCAACCCATGGATCTCCGGTAAACAACTGCCATCATGAACCGACTGCCACAGATATATATTTCTCTTTATAAATTACAAAAATATGAACCTTACCTAGTTTCCTCAAGTTCTTCTGTTTTTTGTTGGAGTTCCTTATCAAATCGTGATTTCAAAGCACCGTATTCTGCATTGACTTTGCTGAGCTGAGCCCTGAGATTGTTGGAGGTTTCAGCTTCCTCCTCATATCGAGAGTTGAGGCTGTCGTAGTCGCTTTGGAGACCTGCCAGCTGCACCTGAAGATTCTGTCTTTGCTGAAAAGATGTGAATGAGGACATTGTAGTAAGGTTGTCCAATATTACAGTGTCCTGAGATAATCAAAATGGCAGTTATTAAAAAAAAACGTTTCATTTTGCCCTCTTTTGCTGAATCGATATCACGCTCTCGGTAAATCGAATGATTACTAACGGTTCTTGCGCTTGATATACACTCAATATTTTGTTTCTGCTCAAATATTGTAATTATATATATAGTCTTCTTCTTTTCGCTTGTATCCTGTTTGTGAGTCTCAGCGTCCGGTTATGTAGAGGTTTCTTGACCGGGCCCTGGTATGTGCTCCATACGCGGATAGCTTTACTGCTTCTGTTATTTCTGCAATCCATCTTTTGCGTGGTCGGCCCTGGCTTTATATCCATTGTTTCTGTATATCATTGTTTTCTGAGGGAAACTATCTGCTGTTTGTCGTGTTACGTTGCCAAATCACATGTATATATACACATACACACGCACACATACACACGCACACACGCGCGATGGACAGTAATCAAGTAGCAGTTATTTCATGAACTTTTTTACAAGAGTTCAAACTCAAAGTGTTTTCTGTATTTTTTTTACATCCAACCGCCCCATAGCATGACAACACATTCTGTCCACATATCCAATAGCTTGTGAATGCCCTATTGAAACAAGTCTTTTGGTGTGACTATCAGCCAATATTGCACCGCCTCCACGACCTCGTTGTCAGATGCCTTGGTACCCAAACGATGCACACTTTCCTATAACCGAGATAATCATTGACAATGTTGAGCACAGCACCGTCACTCATTTGCAATCTACAGCAATTTCATCAATAGTGACTGGCATGTTACCACCAACTAGCTGGTCGATCTACTGTGTCACTGGACAACGAGGTTTAAAGAAGGACGCGAGTTAACGAAAGATCTTCCGAGACCAGGCAAGGAGCATATTGTTGCGTTAACTCAGGTCCTTTTTTTAAACATTGTTGTCCAGTTCTTTACTGTTGTCTTTTTTCACCATACACTGCCTGCGTTGCGCGATGAATGTCAACTGGTCGACATCCTTCAGCTGTTAGAAACCGAAACACCGCTCGCTGATCAACTCTGGACACATTCCGTATCACACCTGCCTTGTTTTCAACGGTCTGCTCAGCATCTTCATCCCCGAAGAAAGAGAGAACTAAGAACTAAGAACGAGTGAACTAAACTAAGAACTAGTGAACTAAGAACGAGTGAACTAAGAACTAAGAACGAGTGAACTAAGAACGAGTGAACTAAGAACTAAGAGCTAAGAACTAAGAACTAAGAACGAGTGAACTAAGAACTTAGAACAAGTGAACTAAGAACGAGTGAACTAAGAACGAGTGAACTAAGAACGAGTGAACTAACAAATAAGAGCTAAGAACTAAGAACAAAGAACGACTGAACTAAGAACAAAGAACGAGTGAACTAAGAACTAAGAACGAGTGAACTAAGAACAAAGAACGAGTGAACTAAGAACTAAGAACGAGTGAACTAAGAATTAATAACTAAGAGCGAGTGAACTAAGAACAAAGAACGAGTGAACTAAGAACTAAGAACGAGTGAACTAAGAATTAATAACTAAGAACGAGTGAACTAAGAACAAAGAACTAGTGATCTAAGAACAAAGAACGAGTAAACTACGAACTAAGAACTAAGAACGAGTGAACTAAGAACAAAGAACGAGGTAACTAAGAACTATGACCGAGTGAACTAAGAACAATGAACGAGTGAACTAAGAACTAAGAACGAGTGAACTAAGAACAAATACCTAAGAACAAAGAACGAGTGAACTAAGAACGAGTGAACTAAGAACTTTTAACTAAGAACTAAGAACGAGTGAACTAAGAACTAAGAACGAGTGAACTAAGAACAAAAAACGAGTGAGCTAAGAACTAATAACTTAAGAGAAAAGTAATTACCCTTGTTTCATCATCCAGGTTCCGCTTGAGGTCATCGTTCTGGCTCTGCAGCTGAGATTTAGCCTTGGCCAGAGCAGCGTTGCTGGAGTCAAGTTCTTGCACCTTTACACGGAGTAGAAGTGGCAACATAAAATATTAGGAGGAGGGATGGGCACTAAGGGGGCTAGTATGAATTAATGACTTGTATAACAATGGTGTAACTTCGCGGGTGAGACGAAATTAAAAAGATGGAATCTGCAAAATGGGTAATAAATAAATTATGTTAAGAAGTATTTCACATATAGGTGTAATAAGTTACTGCAAGTGTAGTTATGTTATGTGTTCATTCACAACATGTACTTGATGTTGAGCCAGCGACCTCTACGGTGGTTGGGACATGTTTATGGAATGGAAGACGAGAGGCTGCCAAAGGATATCCTAGCAATTGGAGCTAGAAGTATCGGCCGTCCCACACTGCGATTCAAGGGCTTATGCAAGAGGGATATGAAGTCAGGGGACGTCCCACCCGAGGGATGGGACAACATTTATCAGGATCGATCTATCTGGAGACAGTTGGTGGGGGCGTGGTGACTGCTGACGTTTGTAGACGTCTTCTGGCTGCAGAGAAAAGAGAAAGACTGAAGAGACCAAGGGACAGCCAGGCAAGAGCCTCCTCAGTATGGTTGTACGATCTGTGGCAGGGACTGTCACTCGCGATCGACCTTTACAGCCATAGCAGCCAGTGTCGAAATACAGGAGACAGAGCTGGACAAATCTTACAGGGCGTCACGCGAATGGTCTACAGGAGAAAGAGCTGGACAAAACTTACAGGGCGTCACGCGAATGGTCTACAGGAGACAGAGCTGGACAAATCTTACAGGGCGCCACGCGAATGGTGTACAGGAGACAGAGCTGGACAAATCTTACAGGGCGCCACGCGAATGGTCTACAGGAGACAGAGCTGGACAAATCTTACAGGGCGCCACACGAATGGTCTACAGGAGACAGAGCTGGACAAATCTTACAAGGCGCCACGCGAATGGTCTACAAGAGACAGAGCTGGACAAATCTTACAGGGCGCCACGCGAATGGTCTACAGGAGAAAGAGCTGGACAAATCTTACAGGGCGCCACGCGAATGGTCTACAGGAGACAGAGCTGGACAAAACTTACAGGGCGCCACGCGAATGGTCTACAGGAGACAGAGCTGGACAAAACTTACAGGGCGCCACGCGAATGGTCTACAGAAGACAGAGCTGGACAAAACTTACAGGGCGCCACGCGAATGGTCTACAGGAGACAGAGCTGGACAAATCTTACAGGGCGTCACGCGAATGGTCTACAGGAGACAGAGCTGGACAAATCTTACAGGGCGCCACGCGAATGGTCTACAGGAGCCAGAGCTGGACAAATCTTACAGGGCGCCACACGAATGGTCTATAGAGACTGAGACGCCCATGATGATGACAGTTCTTTTATTCAATTGTTGTCTTACTTGTACCTTTCAGCGTTACGTTATTGGAGAGGTTTCTTGACCGGGTTCTAATATGTCCTTCCTATACCGGGAACTTTATAGCTTCTGTTATTTTTGCTATCCATTGTTTTCGTGGTTGATCCTTGGATTTGATTCCATTGTATCTCTGCAGCATTGCTTTCTGAGGGATACTATCTGGTGTTTGACGGGTCACGTGGCCGAACCATTGGGTTTGCTGTCTTTTGATGAGGTCTAGCACTGGTGTTGTACTTACATGTTTTCTAATATCTTCGTTTCTGATTCTGTCCATTCTTGTTACTTCAAGGATTCTGGGCATACATTTTATATCTGTTGTTACAATGTCTCTTTTATCTTTATCTATTAAAGAAACGTTTTAAAGACGGTCTGAAGGACTCACTAAAAAGTTGCCAGATAGACTTCGACACCTGGGAATGTCTTGCGAAAAACAGATCTGACTGGAGAAGTGCAGTCAAATCGGATGTAGCTGCTGGTGAAGATGACCGTGTTGTGAAAGCCCAGAACAGACGCGAGACGCGGAAATCCCGAGCAGCGGGAACACCATCCCCTTCTACAAACCTCGTGTGCCCGATATGTAGCAGATGTTTTCGTGCTCGCATTGGCCTGTTCAGCCACATGCGCACCCACACCCAATAGGGAAATCTGTGACAAGGATGATGTCGGCGGTCCTCATCGACAACGATGGACAGCTATTAGTACAATCTTGGTAGGAATATTTAGCCTCGAGTCTACTTCTTCTTCTTCTTGTTTCATTCGCTTTAAAATATTGTCTATATCTGCAATGTTGTCTCTTGTATAAATTTCACTGTCTTTTGTAGTTCACATACAGGTCCATAAAGTTTCTCTTCGTATTGTTTCTATGGGCCAGTGAGATTTTCTCTGTATATCATATTCGGGGCAGTTTTGTAGTATGTGCTCTGCTGTCTGGGATGCCTGTCCGCATGTACACATGGCTGAGCTGCCAACCTTCATTTTTGTGTACATGTGGCTGCGGAGTCGGTTGTGTCCTGTTCTAAGGCGCAACACAACAGTTTGCTCTTGTCTGTTCATGTTATGGTAATCGTCCGGGGTTACTGTTGGTGGCTTTCCGATTGATTTGATCATCCTTATCTTCTGTTGGTGGCTTTCTGATTGATTTGATCATCCTTATCTTTTGTTGGTGGCTTTCTGATTGATTTGATCAGCCTTATCTTTTGTTGGTGGCTTTCTGATTGATTTGATCAGCCTTATCTTCTGTTGTTGGCTTTCTGATTGATTTGATCAGCCTTATCTTCTGTTGGTAGCTTTCTGATTGATTTGATCATCCTCATCTTCTGTTGGTGGCTTTCTGATTGATTTGATCATCCATATCTTCTGTTGGTGGCGTTCTGATTGATGTGATCGGCCTTATCTTCTGTTGGTGACTTTCTGATTGATTTGACCATCCTTATCTTCTGTTGGTGGCGTTCTGATTAATGTGATCGACCTTATCTTCTGTTGGTATGTAACTAGCACATCTGGTTGCTCGTCTGCAGCACCCTCCTTTGCCAGTCGGTCTGCTCTTTCGTTTCCTGGTACTCCACAATGAGAAGGGATCCACTGCATGACAATCTTGCGCTGGTTGCTGAATTCTGACAGTAGTCTGTAGATCTGGCAGTTTCTCAATTTCATTACTTGGAATGCTGATTATGCATCTGTCCTTGAGTCTACAATTTCCCGTTCTGAGTCTGACGATCTTTGTCTGCCCATCTCTGCTAAGTTTGTCTATGTTGTCATTTTATGGTTTGTATTCTTTGTACTGGTCTTTCCATTCCATCCTCATGGATCGTTTGATGAAAAACACAACAACACACCAGAACACACTGCATCTTAGATATCAAGTATACAACAAATCTGTGGACAAAATATGAGCTAAAATAAAGGATTAGTATAATTGAAATCTATCATTTTGTAACCTTGTCAGTACTTTCAGATTGATCATTGTTTTTTTTTGATGTATTCTTCCTGTGTGCATGATGGAAGAGCTATCTTCGCTCTACTCGGTAACAAATGTCGCGAAACAGGGCTGAATTCTCGCACTCGCAGCCACAGAATCAGGCTTCAAATGTACGCCGCAGGGAATTACAAAGGGACCTGCGATCTATCAGTAAGCTGCTAACAGCTTATTTGTAGATATACATATATTTGTACATATGTGGGTGTGTGCCTGTGCGTATGTTTATGCGTATATGTATGTGTATGTGTATATGTATGTGTATATGTATGTGTATATATATGTGTATGCGAATGTGTATGTGTATGTGTATATGTATATGTATGTGTATATGTAGGCGTATGTGTATGCGTATGTGTGTGTATATGTATGTGTATGTGTATGCGTATGCATATATGTATGTGTATGTGTATGTGTATGCGTATGCATATATGTATGTGTATGTGTATGCGTATATGTAAGGCGTATATGTATACATACATGTATGTGTATGTGTATATGTATGCCTATTCCTGTGTATGAATTACATTGCCCCACCTGGTGCTGGAGATCAAAATTCTCCTGCGTAAGTCTGGCCTTGACTGAGGTGAGGTCATTGAGTTGGCGGGCCTGGTCATCCACTTGACCCTTGAGACGAATGTTAGCCTGCTCAGAAGCGTCCAGCTTACTTTCCACAGTTGCCTTGGGAACAAAACATGAAAAAATACATTTGTCTGTAAAAAAAAAAAAAAGCGATCAACTATTTAAAAAAAAAATTAAAACCAAAGGTGTTTGTGAAATAAACGGTTATATTCATGATGAACACGTTATTATATTAGAATATTAATAATATGCAAAGGCAAAGGCCGCCGTCCATCGAAGACGATGATGGCATAATTAATTTTGCTAGCGCTATTTTTAGTAAGGATTAACTGCGCTACCTTTTATCTTCACTCTCTCGTCTCGAGCCGCCCGACCCCAGTGGCAAGTCAAGGACAAGACGACTAGGGGGCGACTACGAGATGCAGGGGACTCCGCATCAAGCCCCCGTGAACAGTTTACTGGAGGTTACACAATATCGCTCCCAACCTCAGACTCTCAGCACAGTAAAGGTCACGCTGAGGTGGACACAATCCAGAGGTCTCGGGGACGGAACATGTAAAAACAGTGATTCAGGCACGGACAGACACAGAAAGCCTAACACAAACATTGATCTAATACATATTCCTCGCGGCCCTCATCCCGAGGCAGCGGAGTACTCTGCTCCACCAGGGAAGTCTGTAGGGATTTCGATCGACATGCTACACATGAACACAGCCTTGGCAGTTGGACATTGTAGTGGTCGTTCGACGAAACGGGCCTTGGACGCATAAGCGAATATTAATATCATTGTTATTAGTCGATAGTTTATTGTCTGTTTCTTGTCTCTTTCTTTGATATAAAAACATGTTTATGTCCAAACGTCGGCTAGGGTCTGTAACATATGTTCTTTTGTAAAACACTTTCGTTTACCTGTTTGTATTTTGGTCATTTTGGTGGGTAGCGAGGTCTGGGCTGGACGTCCCGCTCGTTAAATGAAAGTGAAGCGTCTGATATAGCCTCTCCTTTCCAGGGGTAGAGATCGCCGCTGGATTCACTGTTCGGCTTGCCGTTCAGGAATTTCCATGCCAATGGTCTCTCCTACATTATTGTGTCTCCATCAGCACCTTCATGAGAGGCCCCCTGTTTCTTACAGAGCCTGCTGTGGGGTGTGACCGAGTACCCGGCGGTATAACTGGGCGGGCATGTTTGGCTCATTAGCCTTGGTTGGCAGCCAATCTAAGAGAAGGAAAACTCTGAATCTAAGCCCGGCTAGACGAAGCTCGTTAGCATGTTCTGGCAGTTCGCCTAGGAGAGGAGGAACTGATTTTAAACCAACAAGTCCCAGAGAGTTGATGGCTAGTCTTGGGACGATGAGAGTATCACCGGATGTCTCGAGTAACTAGCATCTGCGATGAACGACTCCACTGCCTTGTGGAAACCTCGGGGGAGGGTAGGTCTACGGGAGTAAACCCAGACAGAAAATCCGGAGTGGTAGCTCCTAAGGCGGATGGTTTCAAAATTGCGAACTCATTCCGGCAGCTCCAGCAGCTGAGCTGGTCTAAATTGTCCCGCTTTGGATTACACAAGCGAGTCCGAGAGGGGGATCCTGCAGTTTGGGCAGCCAGGGTCTCTATATTCAGTGCTCAGGCTTGCGCCCTGGAGAGGCTACTCTCTATTTACAGAGACTGAGACGCCTGTGATTGAAATTTGGTAATTATATATAAATATAAGAGTTTGCCATTTTACCTTGGCTTTGCTAAGTGAATCCAGCTGGCCAGAGATTCCATCCAGCTCAACAACCAGAGTCTGCTTCTCTTTTTCAACCCTATTTGTAGATGATGATAACATAATGTAGTTATAACATAATGTAGTGATAACACAATGTAGTGATAACACAATGTAGTGATAACATAATGTAGTTATAACATAATGTAGTGATAACACAATGTAGTGATAACACAATGTAGTGATAACATAATGTAGTTATAACATAATGTAGTGATAACATAATGTAGTATGATACACGATACAGATTGGAGATATGCACGTGTTTTACAGTTTAATGAGGTGATCTTCAACTTTGTTATACTTGTCATCCCCTTTTATGAATTTCGTGAGGATAAATTTTACTTACCGCTCACTAAAATCTAAATTAAAGTTAATAATAAAAATAGATTTATCTTAAATTATGGGGACGGTGTGGGCTAGTGGTTAAGTGACACGGCTCGTAAAAGGAAAGTGCTGGGTTCGATCCCCATCACAGCACTGGCCGTTACCCCTGGGAAGAATGCCCTTAGAAAATGCAGGGGGAAGCAGACCCTTACATAAAATGGTTGCTGAAGTCGGATGCACTGGGCCGACAGGCGCGAAATCAAAACCACAGTGCGACGCACAGCGCCTTGGGAATTAGAGAAATAAGGCGAACGTAAAAAATATTTAAAAAAATACTTAATCTAAAGGCTTTGTCGTCGAAGAACAATTATTTTGCGTACTCTGACTTTTTATTGGTTTTTATTTATTTTAATGTTTTTTCTCTACCATTTTGGTGTGTATCTGTATATATATATATATATATATATATATATATATATATATATATATATATATATATATATATATACTCGTATATATAGCCAGAAATGGACATTGACATACAAATATAAAAGTGACATGGTAACAAGACTTGAAGTGAATGCGCAGAACGCTTGGAGTAACAAGATTGGAATAGAATCAGAAACTAAGACAATAGGCGACAAGTAGGTACACCAACAGTGCTAGATCTCGTCAAGAGACAGCAAACCAAATGGTTCGGCCACGTGACACGCCAAACACCAGATAGTATCCCTCAGAAAGCTTTGCTATGCAGATACAATGCATACATAGCCAAGGGACGGCCACGCGAAATATAAATAACGTATAGATGAAACAGTAAAACACCCTCTGTACGAAGTATATACTAGAGTCCGGTCAAGAAACCTCTTCATAACCTGAAGTCACAAACAGGACAAAAAGCGAAACGAAGGAAGAAGATTGATCTCTTCTTTTTATATCTTACCTTGGGATCAAGATGCTGAGCAGCGCATGAGCTGCAGTGGTCAGCGACCCATATCTGACTGCTAGCGTCAGGGCCAGCGAACCAGAGCTGCCAAGACCCTTCTACACCTCCAAGTGGGGATCCTGGATAACAGGCTGCAGCAGACTAGCTAAAGAGAAGGGATCGAAGAGGAAATGCTAACCCGGTACTTAAAAAAATGCTTGCTAAAGTCGGATGTGTTGGACCGAAAAGTACAAATATCGCAGTCAAGCTGTAAACTACGACACAGCGCATTCTGTTCTCTGAACTACATTCTGCTACTTAAGCCCTTTCAGGGTTTGGTAGTGGGAGATTGAGAACAAACGAAGCCAAGCCAAGCCATATCTTACCTAGACTTCTGTTTTTGAAGATGCTCGATTTGGTCTGACAAATCATTGACGGCGTCCTGGTGCCGTTTTCTTAAACTGCTTTCCGTCTGCTCAAGCTGGACATTGACAGTCTCAACATCTCTTCTCAACTTGCTGATCTCGGCCTCTCTCTTCTTGCTGATTTCAGTCTGAATATAATAAAAACATTAACCTGGTTAAAAGTCAAGTAACCCATTGCATTACTGCCGTAGGGGAGTGTGGTGTTAGCGATCTCACATTTCAAAGGCTCGGCTATATGAGGGCGGTAGCCATATCCTCTCCCTCGCCGCTTTTATTTCCCAGACTGAACCGGTACGCATTTAAGGCTGGGTCGACCCGGGATTCGTTGCGGTATGTAAAAGTATTTCCGCCTCAACTAGGGAATGAACTCAGGACCTCTCTAACCTGGCTAGACTGCTGTAAATGGACAGGTGTAGTAAAGTTACAAAATGATTTAGGTTAGGGCTTCAACTTCACATTGTGTTGTTGTTGCAAATGTCACTCGTGCTTGAGTTAGGTCCTCTTGGTGACTTTCTTTTGTGGCAGGTTACAGTTGCTCTCGTGGAGGAAGACTAATGTCTGGTCAGGCAAAATATACTGATCAGACACGTTAGTCAGGGTCAGGCAAAACATACTGGTCAAGACCATCACCTTTCCTATCTGAAAACGGGCTGTTTTCATAGCAGCCTGGCTAACGGGGTGGAAGCATAGCACAACCGCCTGGAGGACCCAGTCCACCTTCATCAGCACGCTCGGTATGTGAGGAAAGCTACTACAAACCCGTCATTTAACGCCCTTTTCAGGGCGCATAAAAGAGTAACCTACTTATTATGGGCATTGGCAAACAACAACAACACTGGCTCTCCTCACATCCTAAGGAGCACTTAAGAAGGTGTACTGGGGTCCTCCTGGCTGTAATGCAATGCGAGGTTGCTCAGTAAGCTCCCCAAGGTGGGGCTCACAGTACAATCACAACCCTCGTTAGCCAGACTGTTTCCGGGTTAAAGGTAAAGGTCAGTCCCACTGCAACGATTGCCGTCTGGGATGAAGTTAACTCTTCATGCACTAAGCCGCAGCCTATGTGAGATAACCAATTCCCTTCCTTGCTGGTTTTACCTTCCCCAACTCATACGTTAGGTACCAATTTACAGATAGGTCGGCTGGAGGAGCGGTCGTACCAGGCACGAACCACGGCCCGGATTTGTTTCTGTCCGTCCGTGACCTCGAGCTGTCTATCAAGCTAACTCACTGTTGGCTTGGCTACTCGCTCCGTGGCATGCCTGCTTGGCAGTAAAGCGAGGTACGGATCAGTAGGATTCACCTGACATCGGAGAACCAAAATTAGCACTTACAGAGCGATAGCTAGGGGAGCATTGGAATTATGAAGTAGAAAGGGAACAAACAAACTTTATTTGCTAAACCACATTATTGCCAAAACTCAAGTGTAGAAAGTACACCGGAATTCAAATGACTACTTTAAATACATGTTTTGAGTACCTCGGCTCAATTATAAGCAACAATAGAGATTGCACGAAGGAAGTCAGAAGGGGAATAGCTATGGCAATACAGAGTTTGAATAAAATTAGAAACGTTTGGCAGAACTTTAATAAAACGACGAACATAAAAATCCTGCGAACTTGTATCTTCCCAGTGGCAACGTAGGGATGTGAAACTTGGACCACCACACAAACACTGAAGAAAAGGATTGAATCTTTTAAACTAAAGTGCTGCTTGAAAGTGCTCAAAATACCATGGATAGTGAAAGGGGAAAATGCAAATATCTTTAAAGAACTGTATATCGAGGAAAATTAGTTAGTAAACAATATTTTGTCCAAAAAGCTGAAATATGTTGGTGACATCAAACGTCATAATGGCCTGGAGAGAATGATACTGGAGGGTATGGTGTCTAGAAAGCAGGGCAGAGGCAGACCGAGGGGAAGATGGGCACAAGGCATCACGGAGGTCCTGAAGATGACAGCCGCAGAGGTGGGAGTTCTGGCCAGAGATCGAGAGTCTTACAGATCGGCTGTTGTGAGAGCGACGTTCTGGCCAGAGATCGAGTCTTACAGATCGGTTGTTGTGAGAGCGACGTTCTGGCTAGAGATCGAGTCTTACAGATCGGCTGTTGTGAGAGCGACGTTCTGCAAAGGACAAGCTACATAATGATGAAGACGACGATGATGATGTAATTTAAATACTTTAACAAATTCTTAACCAGAATCTTCCAAACTGGTATGCTATTATTCTTTCATACAAAATGTATGTCGAGTTCCAGGTAATCAAAAGTTGATTGACCAATTCGCTCTTCTTCGTTGAAGTACCATTATGGCAGAGCTCTTCTCATTCAATCTTTTCATATCATTGGTGGCCGGCCGAGTGGACGTTTATAGTTGAAGAGCCACCAGAACGTCACTTTTCTCTGTACGTCTGTATTCAGGCATGCATACCATATGCCTGGTCCATGTACATCCCTTAACGCAGCATTTACGATGTCATAGAATTAACTTGGTGCCTGATTTATGTGTTGTTCTTCGCTCCATTGTCTTTGAAGTTAATATAACCATATGAGCATATGTTTTACGAAGATGCCATATCTGGCAACTAAATAGCATACATGTAATAGCCATACTGTTGACAGTGTGAGGCCCTATCTTTACGTTTTACATTTGCTGAAGTACGGGTTGTTGCCTCTTCTTCTTCTTATCCATCTTTTCCATCTTCTTCTTATTATTATTATTCTTCCTTTTCTTCTTCTTCTTCTTCTTGCATTCTTCTTCTTCTTCCTCTTCTACTTCTTCTTCTTCTTCTTCTTCTTCAATATTTATACCTTTCAGTCCAATATATTCCGGTAAGATGGCAACCAATCAACAACTGCCCTCATGGTTTCTGATTTTCTTTTGATTTGTTCGTTCCAATTAATGTATGGAGCGCCGTGTTGTGTGGCGGTCATTTTCTATGACGTCGTTCGCAATTCACAGAAAATATATGTGTCACTCTCTGGTCCCAGGCAACATTGAACTAGTGACAAGACATTAGTCAAGACGACTGGAGGCAACTCAGAATGCAGGTACTCTGGTCCCACCTCCCGTGAGACCAGAGGTCACTATGATACTTGGGGAATTTGATAGTCTACCGTTTCTGTTCACCGGTTTGGGAGGCAAGTGCTAGACCCCTCGACCACTGCGACCCCAGAAGACTGCCGCGTCTGTACACAGCCAGTGTTGCATTCCAGTCGTGTATTGTTCCCCGAAAGGGACCAGCGGACGATTGGAATGTTCATGCCATCCCACCCCCTCCCCGAAGTCACCCCCGCGCAGTCAAGCTGGGTAGCGCTGTAGGGGCCTGGGCTGATTGGTCTGGGCTTGTCATTGGTCAGCTCCTTCCTGATCAAAGGGCCAGTGCTGATCAGCGACGATGGTTTCACTAGCTCCGCCCGGCTGCATACCGCTCCGTCTGGCTCCACTCTGTCTGCCTCCATCCGGCTGCATACCGCTCCGTCTCGCTCCACTCTGTCTGCCTCCATCCGTCTGCATACCGCTCCGTCTGCCTCCATTCTGTGTTGTTTACTTAGAAATTTGCTGCATCTAAAGATGTGTGAAATACTGGGAACTTGAATTACCTATTGAGAAGCGATCCAATCCTAAATATTTCCTTGAGAAGCATAACACGAACCTGACAGACAAGTAATTACTTGTGACATTCTGGAAACTTGAATGTTGGGATGTTAATCAAATCCTAAATAATTCATCGATGCTGCATAGCATGGACACTGTTACAACATCATTATCTGTCACTTTGTGAAAAAAGACAATAATGACATTATTGAAACACCCTAACATAAACATGTCCATAAAAAAGAATGCTAATCAACAGTATATTCATGCCAACTCTCTGTTACCGCTGCCAAACATGGACTTTAACAAAAACTCTAGAGAGAAAGATCACGCCATGTGAGATGAGATGTCTTCGGAAAACAATCAACGAACTGGGAGAGAGAGAATGTGTAAGGAAGATGTGAGAAGAATAGTTGAAGCAACCCTATACTGAAAATATTGATGAGGAGAGAATTAAGCAGTTCGGCCACCTAACGAGAATGCAACCTGACCAACAACCTCTATGCGCCTATAACGCACGGAGTTCGGGTTTTTGTAACCGTGGCCGCCCGAGAAATAGATGGATAGGAAATGTTGTAGATATTCTAAATCGTCATAGCATGACGATCACTTCAGCCATACGTCTGGCCCTGGACAGAAAACTACTGCGCCTCACAGCACAAGTGGATGGTACAAGACAAGACAAGACAGACATACTGCGAACTTAAATTACCTGTTGGGAAGCGACCCCTCCCTGTTCGTCAAGACTATCTTGTACTTGTTCATATCTGAACTGCAACTCTGCCACAAGCTTCTCTGCCTAATACGACGAAAAAGAAAAGTGTGAACATTGTATTTTTCTAGCGAAAAACATAATGTGTCTATTATACTCTCATGGTTTCAATTATGTATTCCTTCATATGATTGTTAAAATGTTTATAATTGAAACATATGATGAAACGTCTGATGTGTTTTATATTTGCTTCTATCATTGAAAGAGCCAACGCCATTTCTTACTCTTAGTCGACCTGTACTTCTTAAAGGACAGATGCACGAGCTGGATGTAGTCGGGAAAAGGCTTTCCTGCTTAGCGGGCTTGACTCGAGGAGCTTGTTACTCGGCTGCTTTGGAACAAGTGCCGGGGAGGTTGGTTAACCGATGTGCGAGTCCATCTTAATAGACTCAAACACTAGAGCAAAGTAGATCTTCAGGATATTAGGCGCCATCTGTGCTGTTTTTAACAAACCACCTAACCATGGTCGGTTTCATGCCATGTCACACAGTTACGACACGCTCTCTGTGGGGCAGTGGTGCTATTCTGGTCCTCCGTGGACCACGCCATGTTAGAGTCGTTATTGTTAAATGCAGCAAGAGGAAGAAAAATATCCAAACAGCTGATTGCATTCGCTCTTCGTTGGAGAGGTCTCGACTTCATCGCTTCGGGTTTCCCCATATGGCTCAGTCACTCTCAGCAGAAAGGTATCCCCGTCTGCAGAGAGCATCACACAAAGCACGAACTTCGTAGCTGCGGCGATGAACCCAGGGATCTCCAGCGATGAACCCAGGGATCTCCAGCAATGAACCCAGGGATCTCCAGGGATGAACTCAGGGACCTCTCCAGTGATGAACCCAGGGATCTCTAGCGATGAACCCAGGGATCTCATAAAAAATTGCAATTACGAAACGACACCCCCCCCCCCCCCCCCCCCCCCAATTGAAACTGACTTCTTAAAAAATATATTTTATAAAAACACGTTTTGTGTTCATTTTTTATGTTTATAATACGAGGCGTGTTCAAATGAAACTGGACCAAACTGCAACAAATGAACATACGTACAATGCGCATGGTGACGTTACGTCTGGTGTAAACAGCACATACCAACCGTAAAGTTTGCAAAGTTTCATTATCCTCCGACTCACAGTTTCCTCAGCAGACCGTTGAAAATATGGCGGGTGTGATACGGAATCCGTCCAAAGTTGATCAGCGAGTGGTGATTCTGTTTCTAACAGCTGAAGGATGTCTACCAGTCGACATTCATTGCAGAATGGAGGGAGTGTATGGTGACAAAAGTGTGTCGAAGATAACAGTGAAGAACTGGACAACGATGTTTAAAGAAGGACACGAGTTAACGCAACAATATGCGCCTGACCTGGTCTCGGACGTGAGTTAACGCAACAACATGAGCCTGACCTGGTCTCGGACGTGAGTTAACGCAACAGCATGAGCCTGACCTGGTCTCGGACGTGAGTTAACGCAACATGAGCCTGACCTGGTCTCGGACGTGAGTTAACCCAACAATATGCGCCTGACCTGGTCTCGGACGTGAGTTAACGCAACAATATGCGCCTGACCTGGTCTCGGAAGATCTTTCGTTAACTCACGTCCTTCTTTAAACATCGTTGTCCAGCTCTTCACTGTTATCTTCGACACACTTTTGTCACCATGCACTGTCAGTATTCCGGGAAAATGTCAACTGGTCGACATCCTTCAGCTGTTAGAAACCGTATCACCGCTCCCTGATCAAATCTGGACGGATTCCGTATCACATCCGTCATGTTTTCAACGGTCTGCTGAGGAAACTATGAGTCGGAGGATAATGAAATTTTGCAAAATTGACGGTTGGTATGTGATGTTTACACCAGAAATGAAGACACCATGTTCCCCCTCTTGCAGTTTAGTCCGGTTCCATTTAAACATGCCTCGTATGTACCTGGCATTCATAATAATTACAATATTTAATAAAAATAACATGACAGTACACATTAATAAAAAATACATAATAATATTATAAAAATTGATGAAAAAAGTTAATAAAAATGATTTTGTCAGGAACATGAGTTATCTATATAAATAAACGAATGTATTTGTTTTGCGATAATTCACTTTACAAAAAATTTGTATGAAAATTATCTCATCATAAAACGAGATCTTATTGTATTTTGCCACACAAGCACTGGTATATTCAGTTCTATTTTAGTTGTATGTTTAGCCACACCTTGCGTATCTTCTAATCCCTAATATTTGTTGCTTTCTTTTTATACTTACTCTAACGCGTCCGTCTCTTTCACTGTCCAATGCATCCTCTGTCTCCCTCAAACGAGACTGAAAGAGAAACGTTTGAAAGAATCATTGACATGTGTGAAATGTGATGTGAAGCAAACGTAGCATACATTACAAGTTTGCAAGTTCTTGCAAGATAATAAAATATAATATATTTTTAATTAAAACGGTGTTCATTATTTGCTCTACAGTAGTAGTAGCAGAGCCCAATCCAATACGCTTTAGTGCAACATTATTTGCTCTACAGTAGTAGAAGCAGAGCCCAATCCAATACGCTTTAGTGCAACGCACATAGAGGACGCTGACCAATATGTCTATCTGGGAAGGCTGCTCAACATGGAGAACAACATAAAACCTGAGGTCGCCAGACGGAAACGGGCGGGCTGGGCAGCCTTGAACTCTATCATGACAACAACAGACGTTACAATGGACACCAGACTACGTGCGGACATCTTCGACTCGGTAGTCCTACCAGCGCTCTGCTATGGTAGCGAAACCCGGTCTCTAACCAAAGCAGCAGAGAAACCAACTGAGAACAGCACACGCATCTCTAGAAAGACTCTTGATGGGTATAACTCTCAGACAACAGCGGCAAAGCGAACTTTACTTAAGCGACATCCGGAGAATGTCACACATCAAGGATGTCCTACAGTACTTCAACCATTCGAAACACCGCTGGGCTGGTCATATATCCAGAAGACAAGATGAAAGATGCAGTACCCTAACCACAATGTAGTACCCACGCGACAAAAAGAGACCTCGGGGACGGCCCCCAACTCGCTGGCGAGATTCAATAGAAAAATACAACATTC
Organism: Ariolimax columbianus; assembly: GCA_036924085.1. Taxonomy (NCBI): domain Eukaryota; kingdom Metazoa; phylum Mollusca; class Gastropoda; order Stylommatophora; family Arionidae; genus Ariolimax; species Ariolimax columbianus. Next base: position 21,123,360 of record JAVGWX010000024.1, on the reverse strand, counting down.
ACGACCCCACAACAAACAGGCTACTATCACTTGGACGTCACGCGCCCGCGACAGAAACGACTGGATCCTGAGTTGAAACCCGCTCAAGAGGGACCACCCTTTGACGAAGAACGGGTCGAACTTCAAGATACATCTCTTCTTGGATTGGTCTGCAGCTTCGTCTTCCCAGGATGTCAGACTAATGTCCAGGGCCTTCATATCACGCATGTACACATCTTTGAACCTCAACTGTGCTCGGCCGACTGATCTCTTTCGTCTGCCAACTAGTCCATATAGAATATCTTTGAAAATGCGAGCATCTTCTATGCGACGAACATGACCAAGCCATCGTAGTCTTCTCTGCGTAAGGAGAGTGTACATACTTGGACGACCGATGTGAAAGTGCACTTCTGCAAGTGTCACTCTGTCCTTACATTTGGCTTGGCTTGACTTCTTTCGTTCTCAATCTCCCTCTACTAAACCATGAAAGGCTTAAGTAGCAGAATGTAGTCCAGAGAACGGAATGCGTTGTGTCTAAGTTTACAGATTGACTGCGATATTTGCATCTTTCGGGCCAACACATCCGACTTCAGCAAGCATTTTTTTAGTACCGGGTTAGCATTCTCTCTTCGATCACTTCTCCTTAGCCAGTCTGCTCTGCTGCAGCCTATTATCCAGGACCACCACGTGGAGGCGTAGAAGGGTCTTGGCAGCTCTGGTTCGCTGGCCCTGACGCTAGCAGTCAGCTATGGGTCGCTGACCACTGCAGCTCATTCGCTGCTCAGCATCTTGATCCCAACTTTCCATTTAACTCCAAGAATGGATCACAATCAATGTAGGTGGAAGGTGTTACGCATGCACTCTTGTTTTGGCACAGGTTGTCCCTGCCATATAGAGGCGTTCTGACGACACATGCATTGCACACCATGACCCTGGTTTGAATTGCCAGTTCCTGGTTTTTTCCAAACACCCGTTGGGAGGCGAAAAAAAGGAAGCAGGAACTTTGCCAATTCGACTGTTTATTTCAGGGTACAGAGAGAACTTGTCATTGGTGTGAGACGCCTGGTATGCGAGTCTGCATTTAATTGCTTAGGGAAAAAAACCCACCTTGTATTGCGCAATATGCTGAACGTGTTTTTGCATGATTGTGTCTACCGCAACACGAGTTGTGTTTCTTGGATGTCACAATAAGCAAAGATGTCGGCTTTCAAAGGAATTTCGTTTGCATTCGTGGCGCTATTTCAATTTCCAAAGAATTAAGACAATTAATCGGACTACAATTTGTACCTGTCGCTTAGCCAAATATTGCAGAGTGGAATCGTCTATTAGCGGGTTGTGGGTTTATATGGGGAGCTCAGACGCTAGTTTGGTCAGAGTCAGGCACAATATACTGATCCGGACGTCGCGTCAGGATCATGCACAAAATACTGATCTACTGATCAGGACGACGCGTCAGAGTCAGGCACAACATACTGGCCAGGACGTCGCGTCAGAGTCAGCCACAAAATACTGAGCAAGACCACTATCGCTCTTCCATGTTGGGTTCCCTGAAAACAGGCTGTTTTCAAGTCTGTCTTGCTGATGAGATGTGGATCGACGTGATCCCCGAAGTAGTTAGTGTCATCTGCATTGTGGCAGTCGGCTGATCAGTCCAATACAGGTGTCATCTCAAATGGAGACTTTGTCTATATGTCACTCAACCGGTCTTAGAAGCCTCTGCTACAGTAGACTGAAGAAGAAGAAGAAGAAGAAGAAGAAGAAGTGGAAGAAAAAGAAGATGAAGAAGATGAAGAAGATGAAGAAGAAGAAGAAGAAGAAGATGAAGATGAAGAAGATGAAGAAGAAGAAGAAGCAGAAAAAGAAGAAGAAGAAAAAGGAGAAGAAGAAGAAGGAGAAGACAAAGGAGAACAAGTGGAAAAAGAAGAAGAGAAAGAAGAAGAAGAAGAAGAAGAAGAAGAAGAAGAAGAAGAAGGAAAAAAAGAATGCTTTTGATTCTCAAGATGTATTGTAGCCTTATTCTGTAAAACAACATCCTTGTTGCCTCCGAATATCTAAGCGAGTACTGGACCAATAGTCATTTTTGCAGTCCATGGGATACGCAGCATTCTTCTGTGAAACAACATCTCCGTTGCTTCCAAAGATCTAAGCGCTTGCTTGCTAATTGTCCACGATTCACTGCCATTTGTCAGTACTGGTTCCACGTAGCATGCAAGGAGTCTCTTTCTCAGATCCAGCGACAAGGTTTTGTTGCACACTATTTTTTCATGGTCTGGAAGACCGATTTTCCGCATTTTATTTCGTGATTTCATCATCCATGTGATGTTATGTATGTGCCCAGGTATTTAAGAATGCTGTGGATCCCATCGATTGCAAAGAAAACTAGCGATGAAGTATTCGAGGAGGCACAAACACAAATACATTTTATTGCACGGATCAGAACAACAGAGTCATCCTTTTTTCGGGCATGTTATGAGAAGAAGCGGTTTTGAGCACGTCGTGACAACGGGAAATATAGCAGGAATGAGAGACAGAGGAAGGCCGAGAGAGAAGATGTTGGACAGCCTGAGAGACAGAGGAAGGCCGAGAGAGAAGATGTTGGACAGCCTGAGAGACAGAGGAAGGCAGAGAGAGAAGATGTTGGACAGCCTGAGAGACAGAGGAAGGCAGAGAGAGAAGATGTTGGACAGCCTGAGAGACAGAGGAAGGCAGAGAGAGAAGATGTTGGACAGCCTGAGAGACAGAGGAAGGCAGAGAGAGAAGATGTTGGACAGCCTGAGAGACAGAGGAAGGCAGAGAGAGAAGATGTTGGACAGCCTGAGAGACAGAGGAAGGCCGAGAGAGAAGATGCTGGACAGCCTGAGAGACAGAGGAAGGCCGAGAGAGAAGATGTTGGACAGCCTGAGAGACAGAGGAAGGCCGAGAGAGAAGATGTTGGACAGCCTGAGAGACAGAGGAAGGCCGAGAGAGAAGATGCTGGACAGCCTGAGAGACAGAGGAAGGCCGAGAGAGAAGATGTTGGACAGCCTGAGAGACAGAGGAAGGCCGAGAGAGAAGATGCTGGACAGCCTGAGAGACAGAGGAAGGCCGAGAGAGAAGATGCTGGACAGCCTGAGAGACAGAGGAAGGCTGAGAGAGAAGATGTTGGACAGCCTGGGAGAATGGCATGGGTGACAATCAACAACAGATAGTAAACGACACATGTTATAGAATTGGATAGTGGTCCATGTTCGCCATGTGGATTCCGTGGCGAAGTTGTTAAGTCGTCGGCCTAGTGATCAGGTGGTGTGGGTTCGACTCCGGAGTCGGCCGTCTTTTTTCACGGGTGCTTGATGTGGAATCCCCTGCATCTCGTAGTTGCCTCCTAGTCGTCTTGTCCTTGACTTGCCACTGAGATAGGGCGGCTCGAGACGAGTGAGTGAGGATAAAAAGTAGCACAGTTAATTTTTACTAAAAATAGCGCTAGCAAAATTAATGATCTACGATGGACGGCGGCCTTCGACTTTTTTTTGCCATGATCGCCAACGCCCACCGGAAGAGCACCTGATAATGATGATTCTTAGCCTTCAAGAATTATTATCATCGCTTTACCATCATGTTGATCTGTTTTGTGAATCTTCATTTTCTCCAAAATTATTTCAATTCCTACAACGTGATTTCGTTTTCTCTGTCGTCATTTGCATTCCCGCTCTGAATTCAGAGCAGCACCTGTAATTGATCGTCTTCCGTACGGTGAAGCTCCGATAAACGGTTTACCCATCTATCTACTGTCACCATCAGTGTCACATTGTTTGTCTTTGACCTATTTCAGGTGGCTCTATTTTTGTCATTTATATGTTCTTTATGGTTCTGCTTCTTGCCTTCTCCGGCTTTAATTGCTTGTTTTTCCCATAAAGTTCTCCAAGGATTTATGTTTTGCTGTTAGCATTTTGTTCTTGGCTTTAGCTTCCCTATTGAGTGTCACATATCCTTTTGTTTCTGTTTTTTAATATGTATTCTTAGTCTTCTAGAATTGTTATCAGGCATTTATCGTTCCCTTTATTATTCTTGTGATTTCGTTTATCTAATAGCGTTGTCTTTCTTATATCTTTCTTGACTCCGATTTCACCAGAAATTACTGCAACAGCAGTTGCCTTCAAAATTGGTCTTGAATTTTAACCATAGAACTACGACAGGACCAAATAAAGACCTTTAAAGTGTTATATAAATTAGAAAAAGCATGCCTTTAAATTGTAACTTTAAATTGCAACTTTAAATCGTAACTTTAAATTGTAACTTTAAATTGTAATTTTAAATTGTAACATTAAATCGTAACTTTAAATTGTAACATTAAATCGTAACTTTAAATTGTAAGTTTAAATTGGTACTTTAAATTTAAATGGTTGCTACGGATGTCAATAGTGTCTTGCACCTGCAATTACGGTGTAGCCATAACAACATGACGCTATAATTGCTTTTAAAAGGCGGCCGCCCCACTATTGACATGCACCAAAAAGGTGCAACGTAATGTCATGCGCTTATTTAGCAGCGAAGGCGTGAAACCTGTAAAAATCTATCGGTAAACAAAGGTCCAGTATAAGAATGTATGCTTTTCACTCTAGCGAGTGTATGAGTGGAGTAGGAAGTTACAAAACGGCGTGAGTTCTGTGCCTGACCCGGTCGTGATGGATTTCTCATTACTTTGTTGTCCGACTTGTGCCTTCCAGCGTCAGGTTATGAAGAGGTTTCTTGACCAGGCTCTAGCATGTACAAGGGAAGATTTACTGCTTCTGTGATTTCTGTTATCCATTGTTTGCGTGGTAGGCCTTTGACTTTGTATCCATTTTATCTGTAAAGCATTGGTTTCTGAGGGATACTATCTGGTGCTTGGCGTGTCACGTAGCTGAACCATTTGATTTGCTGTCTCTTGGTGAGGCCTAGCACTAGTGTTGTACCTACTTGTCTCCTAATATTTTCGTTTCTGATTCTATCCATTCTTGTTACTCCAACCATTCTGCGCAGCCATTTCATCTCTGTTGTTACGATGTTTCTTTTATCTTTGTTATTGTCCAATGTGGGCACTGGTAGTACAATGTTTGTAGGAATATTGTGTCGTATACCGTTCTTTTTGTATCAATTGTCACGGGTTTACATCTTAATATCGGAGACATTTCCCCAATAATTTGATTTGCTCTATTACATCTGTTTTTTACTTCGATTTCTCCTTTGTCGTCTGCTGAGATGATGTACCCAGGTACGTGAATTTTTTAAACAAATTTTACTTCGTTCTACATGAATATTGTTTCTACTTCATGTCTTTTCTTGCAATCGCCAAAACTTCGGTATAACAAAAGTTGCATAATATCAAGATTGACATTTCATTGTAATTTAGAACATGTTCACTGAACTCACAATCACTCCGACCTATTTATAACGATAAATTTCCATCCTTTAATATTGTACCTTTGATTCTTTTTCTATAATACAGCCGACGCCCATTGCCTCTGTCCGTAGTGGGATTTCCGAAGTCAAGAAGCATGCTGCCTTTCAGATCCTTGATCATCTGTTCGTTTTTTAATTTCCAAATTTAGTTTATTTATTTCTTCTGTGAGCTCTTTCTTCTTTCCGTTGATACTTCAGTGTTCCATATTTCCAAAACATAGTTGGTTTTGTTTTGTTTTATTTGTTTTTGCGTTCGCCTTATTTTTCTATTCCCCAAGGCGGTGTGCGTTGCACTGTAGTTTTTATTTTGCGCCTGTCGGCCCAGTGCATCCGACTTCAGCAGGCATTTCATATAAGGGTCTGCTGCCTCCTGCATTTTCTAAGGGTTTGCTTTCCCGGGGTAACGACCGGTGCTGTGATGGGGATCGAACCCAGCACCTTCGGTTGTGAGCCGTGTCACTTAACCACTAGCCGTTCATAGTTCTTAATTCGTGTCTGTTCGTTGTCCATACAGCCCCTTCAGTTTCTTTCGGTGTACGTAATCTAGATCATTGTCTTACAGGTCATTGACCTGTTGTGTCTTTGCATGATGGATTGGCTGCCTTTTTTTCTCCTCTATGTAAGCCATACGTTCTGGTTCACGGCTGTTAATTGGATATTGACATAAAATCTACAAATTAGACATGCAAAAAGAGGCTGAATCACTTTGACACACTTCGTCTCAGGAGGGTGATGAATGTCAGATGGCAAGACAGGGTCCCGGACACGGCTGTTCTTGAGAGAGCGTTGATACCATCATCATGATGCAATCACAGATTCGCTGGGCGGGTCATGTGGTTCGCATGCCAGACTATCGGTTGCCGAAAATAATCTTCTATGGCGAAATCAGAAGGGCGAACGCTCCCAAGGAGGCCAAAAAAAGCGCTTTAAAGACACACTAAAAACGTCTTTAAAAGCCTTCAGCATGAACCTCGAAACATGGGAAGATGCTGCAAAAGACCATACAGCCTGGCGTACAGCTCTCCTCAGAGGAGCAGTGTCATGCGAGGCTTCTAAAAAGACTTCAGCAGAACAACGGAGACAGGCCAGAAAACCCCGTGAAATATCACCGTCTCACGAAGCAAACTTTCCATGCCCTCACTGCCTGCAAGTATGCAGATACCAAATCAGACTTGTTAGCCATCTCCGCACCCATTTACAACCCGGAAGTACAGTATACTCGACTGGAATGGACTGGGTAAAATGAAAAAGGAAAGGTCCTCATCAGTCGTGATGGACGAACAACAGAGAAGAACAAATAGGGATTCAGCTATCCAGTACTTCCTAATTGTTGCTGTTGTTAAATTCCCATAATGAGTAGATTTTCTCTGTTTCGGCGTCCTGAAAAGGACGTTTAGTGGTGGGTTGTTGTAGCTTTGCTCTCATCCCGAGCGTGTTGATAAAGGTAGAATGGGGTCCTCAGTGCGGTTGTGTTATGCTTGGCTGCATTTGGGTGTCGCTCACTACTACGGGGATGACATCCTTCTCTCACCTCGTTAGCCCAACCTGCCATAAAAACAGCCCGTTTCTAGGTAGGATTAAAGGTAAGTCGAGGTGAGGGTCTTGGTCAGTATATTTTCCCTAACCCATCTTAACATGTTTCATCAATATATTGTGCCTGACCAGAGAATAGTCTTCCTCCACTGGAGCCCCCACCACGTTAGCCAGGCTGCTATGAAAACAGTCCATTTCCAAGAAGAACTACGAGGAAGCCGATGTGGTAGTCTTAACCAGTATATTTTCCCTAACCCTTCTTAACATGTTTCATCAATATATTGTGCCTGGCCAGAGAAATTCTTCAGATGACATAATTTTCCTTCAAGATCAGTAAAGAAATAAGTAATTACAATTTTTTTAATTTTAATTAAAACAAGGACATATATTTCAAAACTGGACTGTTTACTTCCAAGCTTTAAGTGGCAATACCTTATTGTCCTTTCTAAACAAAAAGGTGAAGGCCAGTCCCATGGCCACATTTGCTATGAGGGATGAAGAAAACTCTTCATGCACTAAGCCGTAGCTTGTGTCAGGTGGGAAGGCCAGTTCCCTTCCTTGCTGTTTTTACCTTCCCCAACTCATGCGTCGAGTACCCTTTTACAGCTGGGTCAACTGGACGAGCGGTCATTCCACGCACGATCCACATCCCGTGTTTGGTTATATCCGTCCATGACTACGAACTCTGACACGCTGTAATCCCAGTCTAGCAAGCCGGCCCACTGTCTGTTCTAGGTGTCCGTTTATCATTCATTTAAGAAACCACATCACTGAAATGTTCGTTACTGAAATGGAGATTGCGATGTAATCATGCAGCTGAGCTTGCTCTTACTTTTGTTAATAACATACGCCAGCTCCTGCAAGCAAACACGAACCTGAACATGGATAATGGTGTACTCATTCAGTTCACTAACTGTGTTTTAATCACTTGTTAACATCAACGTATCACGAGATATTTGTTAACAGTTTCTGACCGCCGTTAGATTGGTTGAATAAAAAAATACTAATTTCACTTACGCAGCTGGTGGTCGGGAAAAGGGAGAATTGACAGACTTCCCGTATCCAAGCACCACGTCATACATAATGCATCCAGCGATTTGGATTACCTTGTTATTTGCCTACAGTATGTCGCACCTAATGCATGTTTCCTGGAGGATGGAGCAGGTCACCAGGTGGTCTGGGTCCTGTATTGCACCACAGTCATATGTGTCACCATCTGTAGATCCCCGTCGTTTCATATTCCTCTTGCACCGTGATACACCAGTTCGGAGTCTGTTCAGCGACTTCCATGTTGTATATGAAAGATGATGTCCGAGGGAAAATTCCTCCCGAAGTTCCATCTCTGGGGCCTTCATCAATTCGTACCATCTCTCGATACCACGGTTTTTACGGGTTCTCTGTATCGGCGTATTGATTTTAGGAAGCTATGTCTGAATGTGAGTCTTATGCTCTGTACCTGATGTGCAATCTTTGGGTGTCATATGTACAATACTACTTTCACTAAGCGTATCTGATGATCAGATTTTGAAAAATTACCTCAAGAAAAGAAACAAAATTCTAATTCTTAATTCAATATCTCTTTCAGAATCTCCAACCCTTTCTATGTTACTACCATGATATACGAATGAATCTACCCACCGTAGTGCCGTATCTCCATGAACAACCTGACGGTCGTTATGTGCTTTATTCTCATAATCTTTGTTCTTTATGACCTCATTTCAGTGTCCATTCAGAAAATACATTAATTTGTATTTGGTTGTTGTTGTGAAATCAAAGAGCAAAATCATCATGCGCATATCATCAAGTTTTGTTTAATAAAAAATCAGGATATTTCTATATTCCCATTTAGAAGACAGATTTGAGGCACGCAAATTCTGAGCTTGGAGTTGCAAGTCCTTCTATCAACGCAATGTTACATAACTTTTGTCTATCACTATGTATGCTAAATACCTGGAATACTTAGAATCCTCGTATTCAAACGCTTCTTAATGTATGTTGCCAGATAGCCCAAAACTATCGGCTATCCGTTGTAGGAATAGGACACTTCCCGGGGCGTACTAGGCCTGGGGGGAGGTACAAGTAATGTGTAGATGTTTCACTAGAATTTTTGAATTTTAACCGGGCCTGTTGAGCCTGCTCTTTTTGATTTATGCCAAGAGATTTTTAAACGTGCTCGAGACTGACACGGGAGCCCGATCTCACTACTCATAGATCTGAGGAATTTGTACCAGAAGATCCCACCTGAAAAAAATCTCTGTCTCCACAGGGATTCAAACTCGCGACCTCCGGCACCCGAGACGAACACCTTACCACGAGATAATAAAATTTATCACATAGTAAGCTTGCTACTATCACAATTATGTCAGGTAATTTATTAACGGTTGAAAGAAACGTCAAAACTAACTTACCTCCAATCTACTTTGAGTACTTGGAGACGTCCCACGGTAGACATTGTACGTCCTGGAAGAGGTGCTTGGAGACGTCCCACGGTAGGTATTGTACGTCTTGGATGAAGTGCTACTGTATTGTACATCCGATTGATAGCTCATTTTGAAATCTTCTAACGGTTCTGGGATACTCTGAAAATAGGAAACGCCTCACACAAGAGTGGTCTAGGGCTCCAGAAGTCTGTAGTCAACTCGGGATTTATTGAAAGGCGAAAACGATGAAATGAATGTCTTATTCTCAGTGCATTCGATTCTATTTTCCTCTTCTCTTCCTAAAACGCCACTCCAGTGTGAGGGGAATCTTCAGGCGTCACACAGGTAAGACTGGCAGAGTTTGCTACACAGTAAATTCCTTAAATACTGTTTTTTTTCTCTGTGTATGTACATTCTTGTTTCTGCGCAGACACATGCGCAGTTCCGATGTTCCAATTCAAAATTGAGCATGGACGTGAGTCAAAAATAGAAAATGTCTTGCTCTGTATTTTATTTTTATTTTTTTTTCAAAGCGTTAAATGCAAAATAGGGAATATCGTTCACTCTATGAATATGTTAATTCCTTTATGTATACAAATCATATCTGGAGTATGCAGTTGAATCATGTGAACGCTAATATATGCCAAGATATTTGGATACAAACAACCTGGTGTGTGTGTGTGGGTAAAAATAAAAATGTGAAGGTTATATAATATAGTCTACCCTAGGTAAAATGTTGATGTATGTGACCTATTTACGATATCTGTTAGTGAGAGGTGGCCGCGGCCTCTAGATCAGTGTGTTTGAAATTGCCAGTGCCAACGAGGGAGGTTTAAGCAAAGCGCGGGAGGTAGAGGAATTCAGGTAGGAATAGATGCAGGAGAGGTAGTGGCTGCACCATATATGGAGGGATGCTGATGTACCGGGTTTCGTGAACAGGGAGTTTAAAGTGTGGGTTGGAAAGTTGGCTGAGCAGTTAACTTTAACAAGAATAGCTTGGCTGACAGAAGCTGGGTGTGAATTATAGAGGAAAATACCTGCAGGATAGTTGTGCATAGATGCATTTTCAGACAGTCGAGTTGATCGCAACATTGTAGGACAGTAACGATGTGTTGATCGCAAGATTGTAGGACAGTGATGTTGTGTTGATCGCAAGATTGTAGGACAGTGCTGTCGTGTTGATCGCAAGATTGTAGGACAGTGCTGTCGTGTTGATCGCAAGATTGTAGGACAGTGCTGTCGTGTTGATCGCAAGATTGTAGGACAGTGATGTTGTGTTGATCGCAAGATTGTAGGGCAGTGCTGTCGTGTTGATCACAGGATTGGCAGTCAGACAGTGATGTCGTGTTGATTGGCAGTCAGACAGTGATGTCGTGTTGATTGGCAGTCAGACAGTGATGTCGTGTTGATTGGCAGTCAGACAGTGATGTTGTGTTGATTGGCAGTCAGACTGTGATGTCGTGTTGATTACAAGATTGGCAGTCAGACAGTGATGTCGTGTTGATTGGCAGTCAGACTGTGATGTCGTGTTGATCACAAGATTGTAGGACAGTAATGTTGTGTTTATCGCAAGATTGTAGGACAGTGATTTCGTGTTGATCACAAGATTATCAGTCAGACAGTGACGTAGTGTTGATCGCAACACATCAGCATCACAAACGATGACAACTAATGTAAATGAAGGGGGAGAAAAGTAGCAACTGTAAATCAATGTAACGTTGACATAGTTTAATTACTGATTTACAGAGTGCATTATTAAATGGTACAATGGCTAGGTAATTAGTGTCAGTTCCTTTTCTCTCACTGGCAGCTTCGGGTTTTGTCCTGTTGTAGCCCATTGAGAGGTTTTGTCCTGTTGTAGCCCATTGACAGGTTTTGTCTTGTTGTAAACTACTGAGAGGTTTTGTCGTGTTGTAAACTACTGAGAGGTTTTGTCGTGTTGTAAACTACTGAGAGGTTTTGTCGTGTTGTAAACTACTCAGAGGTTTTGTCGTGTTGTAAACTACTGAGAGGTTTTGTCGTGTTGTAAACTACTGAGAGGTTTTGTCGTGTTGTAAACTACTGATAGGGTTTGTCGTGTTGCAAACTACTGAGAGGCTTTGTCGTATTGTAAACTACTGAGAGGTTATGTCGTGTTGTAAACTACTGAGAGGTTTTGTCGTGTTGTAAACTACTGAGAGGTTTTGTCGTGTTGTAGCCCATTGACTGGTTTTGTCTTGTTGTAAACTACTGAGAGGTTTTGTCGTGGTGTAATATAAACTACTGAGAGGTTTTGTCGTGGTGTAAACCACCAACACTGTTTATCCTACTGTAAACCACCAACACTGTTTATCCTACTGTAAACCACCAACACTGTTTATCCTACTGTAAACCACCAACACTGTTTGTCCTACTGTAAACCCCCAACACTGTTTATCCTACTGTAAACCACCAACACTGTTTGTCCTACTGTAAACCACCAATACTGTTTATCCTACTGTAAACCACCAACACTGTTTGCCCTACTGTAAAACCACAAACACTGTTTATCCTACTGTAAACCACCAACACTGTTTGCCCTACTGTAAACCACCAACACTGTTTGCCCTACTGTAAACCACCAACACTGTTTGCCCTACTGTAAACCACCAACACTGTTTGTCCTACTGTAAACCACCAACACTGTTTATCCTACGGTAAACCACCAAAACTGTTTATCCTACTGTAAACCACCAACACTGTTTATCCTACTGTAAACCACCAACACTGTTTGCCCTACTGTAAACCAGCAACACTGTTTATCCTACTGTAAATCACCAACACTGTTTATCCTACTGTAAACCACCAACACTGTTTATCCTACAGTAAACCACCAACACTGTTTATCCTACTGTAAACCACCAACACTGTTTATCCTACAGTAAACCACCAACACTGTTTATCCTACTGTAAACCACCAACACTGTTTATCCTACTGTAAACCACCAACACTGTTTGTCCTACTGTAAAACACCAACACTGTTTATCCTACTGTAAACCACCAACACTGTTTATCCTACTGTAAACCACCAACACTGTTTGCCCTACTGTAAAACCACCAACACTGTTTATCCTACTGTAAATCACCAACACTGTTTGTCCTACTGTAAACCACCAACACTGTTTATCCTACTGTAAACCACCAACACTGTTTATCCTACTGTAAACCACCAACACTGTTTGCCCTACTGTAAAACCACCAACACTGTTTATCCTACTGTAAACCACCAACACTGTTTATCCTACAGTAAACCACCAACACTGTTTATCCTACAGTAAACCACCAACACTGTTTATCCTACTGTAAACCACCAACACTGTTTATCCTACAGTAAACCACCAACACTGTTTATCCTACTGTAAACCACCAACACTGTTTATCCTACTGTAAACCACCAACACTGTTTATCCTACAGTAAACCACCAACACTGTTTATCCTACTGTAAACCACCAACACTGTTTATCCTACTGTAAACCACCAACACTGTTTGTCCTACTGTAAAACACCAACACTGTTTATCCTACTGTAAACCACCAACACTGTTTATCCTACTGTAAACCACCAACACTGTTTGCCCTACTGTAAAACCACCAACACTGTTTATCCTACTGTAAACCACCAACACTGTTTATCCTACAGTAAACCACCAACACTGTTTATCCTACAGTAAACCACCAACACTGTTTATCCTACTGTAAACCACCAACACTGTTTATCCTACAGTAAACCACCAACACTGTTTATCCTACTGTAAACCACCAACACTGTTTATCCTACAGTAAACCACCAACACTGTTTATCCTACTGTAAACCACCAACACTGTTTATCCTACTGTAAACCACCAACACTGTTTATCCTACTGTAAACCACCAACACTGTTTATCCTACTGTAAACTACCAACACTGTTTATCCTACTGTAAAACACCAACACTGTTTATCCTACTGTAAACCACCAACACTGTTTATCCTACTGTAAACCACCAACACTGTTTGCCCTGCTGTATGCCACCATCTTCTTGAAACGATTGTTACATATTTTCCTTTTATATAGATTCTGAATTTGATTAGAGTCAAATGCGGTTTGTCAAGTTTTAAAGGAACGCATCAAGTTAAGATAACCTCCAAAATAAATTAATGTAATTAAAACGATCACGCGAGGACAGTTAAGACTTCTGTTCAAAGACAAAGATACACTCATCATCATCACCATGAGTCCCGTAACCTGAAAGGCCATTTGGGCACCAATACTGCAGATTGTTGGACCAGTTTCCACCCCTCCACTCGGTTTTGTGTCAGGATATTTGTTCTAGCTATGGACATTCCCGTCCACTCTCTGTTATCTTCACATCTTTTTTCTGCCTCTCTCTCTCTCGCTCTCTCTTACGATTCACAGGCACAGTACCTCGCAGTACCGACTGGGTCAACCCAGACGATCTTCGTCTTCTTCTTCTTCACTTTTATTTTTTTTTCTTGATGCTGTGATCTATCAATTTTCGTCATTGCTTCATTTTCTTCTTCTTCTTCTTCTTCTTCTTCTTCTTCTTCTTCTTCTTCTTCTTCTTCTTCTTCTTCTTCTTCTTCTTCTTCTTCTTCTTCTTCTTCTCCTCTTCTTCTTCTTCTTCTTCTTCTTCTTCACCTCTCTTCTTGCAATGTCAGCTTGCGTGCTTTTACAATAGTCAATAGGTCTTTATATTGGCCGACCTATCTCTTAACGGTATCCTGAACTGCTATATTCGTGACCTGGTCTAGATACGAAATGCCGAGAATTCAATGCAGACAACCCATCTCTATTGCACAAATTCTTCGCGCTAGAAACGCTGTCAGAGTCCGTCTCGCAAGCGTAAAGAAACACGCAAGTGACATGTGCATACAATAAACTCAACTTGGATTTAATGTTGATATTGTATCCGGTCTCATGTTGGTCAGAACAGCCATGGTCATCGCCGTTAGTGTCTGAATCCCAGTTCTGGAAACTTCCGCATCCATCAGTGCTCCCTTGTTTAACAAATGCAAAAATACACTTTACAATAATATAAAGGCATGTTGCACAGTCTGTGAAAGATACATAATGAAGATTAGCCCATCAAATACAGAAGATTTAGGATTAGCTGATCAGCGGGTCCAATTAAGATAAGCAACAAATGGGATCAAGATGCTGAGCAGCGCAAGAGCTGCAGCGGTCAACGACACATGGCTGACTGCTAGCGTGATGGCCAGCGAACCAAAGCTGCCAAGACCCTTCTACACCTCCACGTGATGATCCTGGATAACAGGCTGCAGCAGGGCAGACTGGCTAAGGAGAGGTGATTGAAGAGGGAATGCTAACCCCGTACCAAAAAAAAATACTTGCTGAAGTCGTATGTGTTGGACCGAAAGGTGCAAATATCGCAGTCAAGCTGTAAACTACGACACAACGCATTTCATTCTCTGGACTACATTCTGCTACTTAAGCCCTTTCAGGGTTTGGTAGAGAACGAACGAAGCCAAACCGAAGCCAAGCCATAAGCAATATGAGCCTCAAGCAGGCTCAAGAGATCAAATATCAGAAAAAGTATTTTTACAAATTAACCCTTTACACTCTGAAACATGCCTGAAACCAGCGGCGAAAAGGTGATCTATTTTTATTTGAACTCACCAACTACGGCAGATGAGGCAACCATGGGATGGCAGTTCTTCTATGAATAAAGTGAGCCTAAATGAGGCATGTATTCGGATACAAAGTGTGATCGCTGATAGAGACAATTCCTTCCTTCAATGGGTAGATAGACTCAATGATGATAAAAATAATAATAATAATGTTCACGTAGGCGTCAAAGGCCTGTTGTGTTGATTGACCACTACCATGTCCAACTGCTGAGGCTATGTTCATGCGTAGCGTGTTGACCGAAATCCCTACAGACGCCACAGGTGTAGCCAAGTACTCCGCTGCCTTGGGATGAAGGCTTCGAGGAATGTGTTAGACCAGTGTTTGTGTCAGACTTTCCGTGTCTGTCCGTGTCAAACTCCCAGTTTTTCCGTGACCCACCGCCGAGGCTTCTGATTGTGTCCAACTTTTGGTTAGCGTGACCCTTGAATTCTGATGTGCAATTAAGCGGAACGTTGAAATCCATCTTGGGCTGGTCTCCCACGGCTTAAGCCAGTCATGAAATGCAGCGAAATGCAGCATAACAAACAGGATAACCGATCGAAAGCACATCAATTTCACAGAATAAAGTCCCTGATTCGAAAGGGGCATCAAAAGTAGGTGCCAAAGTCGTCTACTGTGATATATCAATTGTCGTCACTGCTTAAAGTCCTGATCATCAACTTGTATACGAAATAGCAACTGATAAACAGTAACTTTATACAAACAATGTGATACCAAATGTCGTCATCCAAAAATTAGGGTGGGGGGGGGGGGGGGGGGGGGGAGGGGGGGGGAATGAAAGGTCTTTGAAAGGTCATCTGTATAACTAAAAGCGAAAGTATGAGACATTAGGAGAGCCAATTTCAACGTGAAATGAAAGGTCTTTGAAAGGTCATCGGTGTAACTAAAAGAGAATGAGTTATTAGGAGATTAGATATTTGGTAGGAACTTGCCTTTGTGTTGAGTATCTTGTTCTTCTTCGTCCCCTTCTTCTTCTTCTTCTCCTCTTTCTTATTCTTCTTATTATTATTTATTTGTTTTCTTCTTCTTCTTCATCTTCTTCTTCTTCTTTTTCTTCTTCTTCGTCTTCTTCTTCTTCTTCTTCTTCTTCACTTCTTCTCTTCATCTTCTTATTTTTCTTATTATACCACTTCTTCTTCTATTTGTTCTTCTTCTTCATATTCTTCTTCTCCTCCTTTTTCTTCTTCTTCTTCACTTCTTCTTTTTCTTCTTCTTCTTCGTCGTCTTCTTCTTCTCCTTGTTCTTCTGCTTCTTTAATACGTCGTCTTCTTCTTCATTTTTCTTCTTCTTCTTCTTCTTCACCTCTTCTTCTTGATCTTCCTCTTCTTCTTTGCCCTTATCATCTTGGAGTGAATGGGCCATCAACCAATTCTGCCCAGATAGACATGCCCTGTGCTATTTTCTTTAATTCTTTCCAGCTTCCTCCTGTTCCCATTGTGTCACCCTCCAAGTCTCTTCTCCGTATGGTCAATTTAGAGCATTAGCAGACAGACAAAAGGGTTCTGCCATCTCGTAAGAATAAAGTCTGATCAACTCCATCTGCTCACTGACAACATGTGACGATCTGCTTACATGGCACGAAAGAGGCGACATGACAGGTGGATACTGAACTGAGCAATGGGTGGACAGAAGGGCTGCGTGTGTGACTGCAAGAGCTGTGTGCATACGTGTCTCAACCCAGTTCTGAAGATAAAATCAACACGTTAAACAGAAGACACCAGAGTTAGTCTGTTAGTTAGATAGTTAATAAGTCAGTTAGGTAATTAATTGATTAGTTAGTTAGTTAGGTAGTTAGTTGGTTAGTTAGTTAGTCAGTTAGTTAATCAGTCAATCAGTTAGTTAGTTAGTTAGTCAGTCAGTTAGTTAATTAGTTAGCTAGTTAGTTAGTTAGTCAGTTAGTTAGTTAGTCAGTCAGTTAGTTAGTTAGTTAGTTAGTCAGTTAGTTAATGACTTAGTTAGTTAGCCAGTTAGTTAATAAATTAGTTAGTTAGATAGTTAGTTAGTTAGTTAATCAATTAGTTAGTTAATTAGTTTGTTTGTTAGTTAGTCGTTAGATCATCTTCATTGCACGCTGTACAAGATCACTCAAGTCTCATCCTCAGTATCTCAAACCAGCACGTCATGACTGACAGTGTCGGTTCTGAGCTAGTTAACCAGACGCCTTTCGATCTCCGTATGTTGTTCATACCTCCCCGCACCTAGTTCCACCCCCCCCCCCCCCAATTCAATCAATCCCTCCAAGGATGTAGCGTCTGGATAAACTCTCGAATATTCTTTTCGACCGATTTCCCTAGCGACGTTTAGTATATCGGCACGGCCCATTGATCTGACGCCCGCTCCCCGTTGCTGTGCTCGTCACGCTGTCAGTTCTCTTGCTGCCATCGACACCTGCTTGTCCCGGGAAGAGTATCAAGGTCATTATATGTAACCTTGACTCAAGCCACTGGCTCCGCGTAATCCTTGAATGAACCTTCCTTAAATAGCTGAGAAAACACTCGCCATTGATTCCAGCTAGACCGTCGCCTTTGTAACATCCATGATCTCCATGGTCAGACTGGTTGTGGCCGCCGCAAAAGCCTCACACTGCCCGTTGATCATTCTCTCACCGCCCTCGGCCGTAAAGACTCCTTCACCGTGTCTCAACATCACCAACACTTTGTACAAAGACCAAAAATAACTGAAGAAAACAAGTGCATTTCCCTGCCTAGCCCAGGGATAACACGAGTGAGAACCTGTTATCACAAGAGACGGAAAAATCAAAAGTCTAAGGCCCGTTTTTCATGTATAAATGTATATTCGAGGAGCGTTGAAATCGAACCGGACCTAACTGTACCAAGTGAACTTACGCACAATGCGCATGATGACGTCGCTTCGGGTGTGACCAGCACATACAAACCGTCAAAATTGCACAATTTCATTTTCCTACGACTGCAGACCGTTGAAAACATGGCGGATGTGATACGGAATCCGTCCAGAGTTGATCAGCGAGCGGTGATTTGGTTTCTAATAGCTGAAGGATGTCGACCAGTTGACATTCATCACAGAATGCAGGCAGTGTGTGGTGACAAAAGTGTGGCGAATGTAAGTTTATACAAAGAAGAGCGACAAAACTGATAGTAGGATTCCAGAATTACAGTTACGAGGAAAGTCTCAGAAAAACTGGCCTACAGTGTCTAGAAAAGAGAAGAATTCAAGGTAACAATACAGGTCTATAAGATAATCACAGAAAAGGTCAAATTAGACTATAACCAGTTTTTTTTTCAAAATACAACCACCAACGAGAACAAGATGGCACAAATACAAATTAACTAACGAAAGGTCCAAATTAGATATTAAGAAATATTTATTTGTCAGAGAGGGGTGAATGATTGGAATGCATTACCACAGGAGGTGATGGAGGCAGAGACAGTTAATGCATTTAAGAATAGATTGGAATTGCATAGTTTTTAGAGCAAGGTAATGTAGATGTGACTGGTTGTCTACAGACTCTAATGAGTCTTATAAAAGTGTATAAAAAGGTTAAGAAGTTAAAAAGCTAGACTGAAATACTAAAAGAAGGGCGATACAAATCATTCCTTGGAAATGGGTGTCAATCGAACATGATTGGATTAACAATAGTCTCTTCTTGCCCGATGTTTGGACCATCACCAATAAAGGTATGACCGGAAGACGAATTTAACATCTATCTGCGGATCATACTACATGATTTATGGTAAAGGTAAAGGTCAGTTCCATGGCAACAACTCCAGTCGGGGATGAAAATAACTGCGTGTACTAACCCGCAGCCTATCTGAAGTCGGGTAGCCAGTTCCCTTCCTAGGTGACGCTTGCGGGTTTTTACCATAGCAATAGGTCGTACTATTGGTCGACTTCTCGATGTCCAGAACTGCCTTATTCGTGACGGTGGTCTAGATACAAAATGCCGAGGATTTGACGCAGATATCTCATCTCAATTGTACAAATTCTTCGCAATAGAACCGCTGTCAGAGTGCAAGTTTCTCACGCGCAAAGGTATACGGAAATGACAAGTGCATACATTTAACTGAACCAGGGGACGTCGTGGGCTAGTGGTTAAATGACACGGCTCACAACCAGAAGGTGCTGGGTTCGATCCCCATCACGGCACCAGCCCCGGGAAAGCAAACTCTAAGAACATCCAGGAGGGAGCAGGCCCTTACATAAAATGCATGCTGTAGTCGGATGCACTGGACCGACAGACGCAAAATAAAAACCTCAGTGAAACGCACACCGCCTAGGGGATTAGAGAAATAAGGCGAACGCAAAAAACAACACAACCTGGATTTCAGGTTTATCCTTTTGTCGCCCCATAGCGGCCCCAGTTTGGTCAGAGCATCCCCGGTCGTCGTTGCTTTTGCCCGAATCTCAGTTCTGGAACCTTCTGCATCCATCATGGCTTCCAAGTATTTAAACTGTTAAAATAATGTGCAATGGTTTTCCTTTGTTCCAAAGCCAATACCAAATGTGGAAAAGAATTTGTTTTTATTTTCTCCTTTGTGAACTTGGGATTGAGATTCGTCATTCACAGACTTCAGTTCGTTCTCAAATGAGGTGTAACCAAAATCATTATCGTAGTTGGCAAGTGTGGGAAACTATCATCATCATTATCATCTAGGATGTGGGATCAAGATGCGGAGCAGCGCATGGGCTACAGTGGTCAGCGAACCATAGCGGACTGCTAGCGTCAGGGCCAGCGAACCAGAGCCGAGCAGCGCATGGGCTGCAGTGGTCAGCGACCCATAGCTGACTGCTAGCGTCAGGGCCAGCGAACCAGAGCTGCCAAGACCCTTCTACACCTCCACGCGGTGATCCTGGATAACAGGCTGCAGCAGGGAAGACTGGCTAAGGAGAAGGGATCGAAGAGGGAATGCTAACCCGGTACTCAAAAAATGCTTGCTGGTCGGATATGTTGGGCCGAAAAGTGCAAATATCGCAGTCAAGCTGTAAACTACGATACAACGCATTCCGTTCTCTGGACTATTTAAGCCCTTTCAGGGTTTGGTAGCGGGAGATTGAGAACGAACGAAGCCAAACCAAGCCAAACCAAGCCATCTAGCACACCCTTTGAGGAACGTCACTCTCATCACAGCCAGCCGATATGAATCTTGGTTTGCAGTCAATCTTCGCGCCTGCTCCATGTTCATTTTTAGAGTATACGGAATATCTTGTATCCACCTTTGCCTTGGTCAACCCCAGCGTTGCATCCCAGGTACCATGACCTCCAGGATCGCTATGATGTTTGACATGGCCGAAAAGATTCAACTTCCGAAATGAAACATTGTTTATGAGCTAGTTTGGAAAGGAAGACTAACGTCTGGTGAGACAAAATATACTGATCAGGCATGTTAGTCAGGATCAGGTAAAATATACTGATCAGGCAAAATATACTGATCAGGCATGTTAGTCAAGGTCAGGTAAAATATACTGATCAGGCATGTTAGTTAGGATCAGGTAAAATATACTGATCAGGCATGTTAGTCAGGGTCAGGTAAAATATACTGATCAGACATGTTAGTCAGGGTCAGGTAAAATATACTGATCAGGCATGTTAGTCAGGATCAGGCAAAACATTATGGCTCCTAGTAGCTGTCCCTGGAAACGGGCTGTTTTCATGGCAGCCTGGGGTGAGGGATTGGCGTGATTCTCGTAGTAGTCAATGACACACAGATGCAGCCAAGCATAGCACAACCGCCTGGAGGACCCAGGTCCACCTTCATCAGTACGCTCGGGATGTTAGGAATGCTTACTGCAACCCACCACTTAAACGTCCTTTTCAGGGCACACAAAAGAGCTACCTACTCATTGTGGGCATTCGCAAACAACAACAACATAAACCAGTTCTCTTCAACATTCACGTTTTTCTAGGATGGCTTTATTTTTCACTTTCTTTATCCAAGGAATTTTAGTATTCTTCTGTAACATTTTGTTTCGAACGCTCCAATTTTCTTCTATGCTGCTCGTGTCATAGTCCATGTCTCGCACCCATGCATTGCCACATGGAATATGCATGCTCTCAGGATCTTCAATTTTAGTTGCTATGGAAAAACTATAAGTTTTGCATATTCCGAAATCGACGTTTATTCTAGAATGAGTTACATGTGCCAATACAGCTCGCAACAACTGTTTCCGAGTTTTTAATTTTTAGCTGAGACCTAGTAAATTATCCGTCAAACCGTCAATATTACCAGTATTTTATATACCTAGCCCGTTCTCGTACTAGTATATTATATATCTAGGACGTTTTCGTGCAGATATCACGTATTAATATAATTTTATATTCATAGCCAGTTCTCATGCACATATCACGTATTACTAGAATTTTATATTCATAGCTCGTTCTCGTACACATATTATGTATTACTAGAATTTTATATCCATAGCCTGTTCAAATGCAGATATCACGTATTACTAGAATTTTATATACATAGCCCGTTTAAATACAGATTTCACGTATTACTAAAATTTTATATTCATAGTCCGTTCTCATGCACATATCACGTATTACTAGAATTTTATATTCATAGTCCGTTCTCATGCACATATCACGTATTACTAGAATTTTATATTCATAGTCCGTTCTCATGCATATATCACGTATTACTTGAATTTTATATTCATATCCCGTTCAAATACAGATATCACGCAGGAATTATCTGAAATCCACGTTCTAGTGACCTCATTTGTACACTTCTCAAGGGACACCCAACAGAGGGTGATGACAGAGGGGATGGTGCTGTAGCCGGGCGGAAGTAGTGGAACCAACGACCCTGATCACTACTGGCCCTATGATCAGGAAAGGGATGGCCAAAGACAACGCCAGATCGGTCAGCCTAGACCCTTCCAGCGACTGCACAATTGCACGGAGGAGACTTCGGGGAGTATGAATATTCCAATCGTCCGCTGGTCACTTTGTAAGGAAACTACACGATTGGGATAAAAAAAAAACAGGTTGTCTGCAGAGTTGTTTTTTTTTGGGGGGGGGGCGGGGGATAAGAGGGGGGGGGGTGTCACTGTGGTCGAACGGTGGGCAATTGAATCCAGCAAGTTTTCAAGCGACCTCTGGTCTTAAGAGTGGTGAGACCAGAGTGTCTGCATCCCGAGCTACCTCCAGTCGGCTTTACTTATGTCTTGCCACTGGCTCAAGGTAGCTCGGAACCAGAGAGTGAGGTTGATGACCAGTTACTTCTACACTATAATCCAAATACATAAAGACGAAACAGTTTGATGTCACCATCATCGCTTACGACGGCTGGCTGACTAACTAACTAAATTAGCAAATTATTTATTAAGTTATGTTGCAACATCTACTTGACATGCCAGATAAAACAGCAAGCCTTATTTGTTCAACTTTCGCAGAAGTATTCCTTGCATGCCCCCGAAAACAGAGACCTCAATCTTTCAACTCATAAAATCGCTTCAGCTTTTTCCACTTACTTAGTCAACGCACTGTACAGTAAAAGATGAACCTTCATGTTTGGATTGGACGCCTTCCAGAAATTCTGGAAACTGGCGGTGAGAATAGTGTTCTTGATTTAAGGAAATGTATGCAGGGAACTACCGTGGCCTTGACATTGGCGAATTTCATGGATTGTTCATACAAGCTGTGTTGTTATAAAATGCAGCGAAGCAAACACACAGCTTCTGGATTGACGTTCTGACAGGATCTCCCACTCGCTACCGGCTTCTAGTTTTCCCTAAAAATGTCTGAACCAATGAACGTTATTCAGTCAAATTTACAGTGACATCTTTGGTGTGTTAGAAACATAATGAGCGCATATTAAATGTTGCTTATGTGTGCGCGGGCGTGTGTGTATGTGTATGTTTGTGTCTATATACACTCGCTTTTCCACTCCATATACACTCGCTTTTCCATTCTATATACACTCGCTTTCCCACTCTATATACACTCGTTTTTCCATTCTTTATACACTCGCTTTTCCATTCTATATACACTCGCTTTTCTATTCTATATACACTCGCTTTTCCATTCTTTATACACTCGCTTTTCCATTCTATATACACTCGCTTTTCTATTCTATATACACTCGCTTTCCCACTCTATATACACTCGCTTTTCCATTCTATATACACTCGCTTTTCCACTCCATATACACTCGCTTTTCCATTCTATATACACTCGCTTTCCCACTCCATATACACTCGCTTTTCCATTCTATATACACTCGCTTTCCCACTCTATATACACTCGCTTTCTCACTCTATATGCACTCGCTTTCTTACTCTATATACACTCTCTTTCTTACTCTATATACACTCTCTTTCTTACTCTATATACACTCTCTTTCTTACTCTATATTCACTCGCTTTCTCACTCTATATACACACTCTTTCTTACTCTATATACACTCTCTTTCTTACTCTATATACACTCTCTTTCTTACTCTATATACACTCTCTTTCTTACTCTATATTCACTCGCTTTCTCACTCTAAATACACTCTCTTTCTTACTCTATATACACTCTCTTTCTTACTCTATATACACTCTCTTTCTTACTCTATATACACTCTCTTTCTTACTCTATATTCACTCGCTTTCTCACTCTATATACACTCGCTTTCTCACTCTATATACACTCGCTTTCTCACTCCATATACACTCGCTTTTCCATTCTATATATTCCATCGCTTTCCCATTCTATATACAATCCCAACCCACTCTATATGCACTCGCTTTCTCACTCTATATACACTCGCTTTCTTACCCTATATACACTCGCTTTTCCATTCTATATACACTCGCTTTACCATTCTATATACACTCGCTTTCTCACTCTATTTACACTCTCTTTACCATTCTATATAAACTCGTTTTCTTACTCTATATACACTCGCTTTTCCATTCTATATACACTTGCTCACTCCATTTACACTCGCTTTCTTACTCTATATACACTCGCTTTTCCATTCTATATACACTCGCTTTCTCACTCTATATACACTTGCTTTCTCATTCTATATACACTCGCTTTCTTACCCTATATACACTCGCTTTTCCATTCTATATACACTCGCTTTTCCATTTTATATACACTCTCTTTACCATTCTATATACACTCGCTTTCTCACTCTATATACTCTCTTTACCATTCTATATACACTCGCTTTCTCACTCTATATACACTCTCTTTACCCTTCTATATACACTCGCTTTCTCTCTCTATATACACTCGCTTTACCATTCTATAACTCTTTTTCCCAATCGCTGCCGGCCTCTGGTTTTCCCTTATAACTGTTAAACCAATGCACGTAATTCAATTTTATTTAACATGGATATACTGTGAACCAGATGGACAACGTTTGACATGGGCATGCTGTGAACCAGTTGGACAACGTTTGACATGGACATGCTGTGAACCAGTTGGACAACCAGAAACTACGTACTGGCTATTTTCAGCAGGGTCGAGCTATATGTCATACATGAAATGTACGCATAGTTTAAATTGTTTCATTCCTTGAAGATCGTTTATTCTTCTTTGCGTTCAGTATCTTTTGTTTATGCTATATCTGCAGGCCAGTCGCCATGATGAAGTCTGTAGTCTTCACCCGGTTAGAGCGGCTGCCCCACAGCTTTTGTCTCAGCTCTGAAACCCTCTGGCCACGTCTGGCAGAAGATCGTGTACTTTCTAAGTGACTTTGACTACCAAGGTCGCCTGACCTTACCCTACCTGATCTCTTCCTATGGGGCACACTGGAAGAGGAAGTCTTTCTCAGCAAGCTACGGAATCTCATAGAACTTCAAGGAAACCTTTGGCGGAAAACTGAGTCTGTAATTCCTGATGCGTTGGTGAATACATTCCGTAACACGAAGAGACGTTACAGGCATGCCTTGATGCTAATGGTGACTACCTGCTACATTTAAGTTAATCTCATTATGTTTTTTATTCCCATAACATGTCCATGTCAAATTTTATTGAACTTCGTTCATTCGTTTACTTCTTCTTCTTTGCGTTCGGTTTCGTATGCTCGTTTTATGCCACCAGCTGAGCCGCCTCCATGAAGTAACACGTCAGTTACAGGTCCTCAATGGTTCCCCACAGTTTGTCTTGTATGTTTCTCTCCTCGGGCCAGGTCTTCTCAAGGGAGTCTTGGTGCAGTGGACATGTTTGCAGGATGTGTTCTGGAGTCTGGGGTCCTCTCTTGTGCAGGCTGTGCTGCTTTTATTTTATGCATGTGTGCATTTAGTCTGCAATGACCTGTTCTGAGGCGGAAAATTGTGGTATACTGTTTCGTATTCAGTCTATTGATTGGGTGCTGTTGGTATTTGCTGTTTGTTCTCTCTATCCACTGTTGTTTATATTTTGTTTAGATGTTTGCCTTGACTTCTGGCAGTGAAACTGGGTGTGTGAATTGTTCTCTTTGTCTTCCCTCCTTGGCCAGTCTGCCCGCCCATTCGTTCCCAGGTATGCCGCAGTGAGCTTGGATCCACTAGAGGGTGATTGTATTGTGGACGGGAAAACCAGGGATTGATATCTAGTGGGACATCCTTTATCAGATAAGGTTGATCTCATTTTAATGGAAGACAGACAAACCAACTACATGAAGTAGGAAAGATGGAATTACATATCAGTGTGAACAAAACAAAAGAATTGAGAACAAGAAACAAATAAAGATCAACCAGAAAGATTAATGTTCATATAATTAAAGAACTGCAGAATGCTACCTTCGAGGCGTGTTCAAATGAAACCGGACCAAACTCCAACAAGTGAACATACGTACCGTGAACATAATGACATTACTTCTAGTGTAAATAGCACATACCAACCGTCAAGTTTGCAAAATGTCATTATCCTCTGATTCATAGTTTCCTCAGCGTATCGTTGACAACACGGCGAGTGTGATACTGTATCCGTCCAAAGTTGATCAGAGAGCGGTAATTCGATTTCTAACAGCTTCTTCTTCTTCTGCGTTCGTTCTCAATCTCCCGCTACCAAGTCCTGAACAGGTCTTTGGAAGTAGTTGGATGTAGTCCAGGGAACGGAATGCGTTGTGTCGCTAGTTTACAGCTTGGCTGCGATATTTGCACCTTTCGGTCCGACACATCCGTCTTCGGCAGTCAAGAAGACAAATTCGACAGCTGAAGAATGTCGACCAGTTAACATTCAATCGCAGAATGCAGGCATTGCATGGTGACAAAAGTGGGTCGAAGACAACAGGGAAGAACTGGACAACGATGCTTAAAGAAGGACATGAGTTAACGCAACAATATGAGCCTGACCTGGTCTCGGAAGATCTTTCGTTAACTCAAGTCCTTCTTTTAACATCGTTGTCCAGTTCTTCACTGTTGTCTTCTGCACACTTTTTTCACCATACACTGCCTACATTTAGATGTTAGAAACCGTTTGCTGAATAACTCTTGACGGATTCCGTATTACGACAACCATGTTTTCAACGGTCTGCTGAAGAAACTATGAGTCAGAGGTTTAATGAAATTTTGCAAACTTGACGGTTTGTATATGCTGTTTACACTAGAAGTGACGTCACCATGCGCATCGTACATATGTTCACTTGTTGCAGTTTGGTCCGGTTTCATTTGAACACGTCTCGTATTTGGAAAGCAACATTGATAAATGACGAACAACAAAATATATTAGCGCCAGTATAAACAAGGTCAGATTTGCTTTCAGATCTTTTCAGCTAGAATGTAACTCGGCAAAATGTGGCTGTGTCACGCGAAAGTAAAGTCGGTCCTGTTATATCATTGCTGTAATATTCGTCCATCACATGCAGTAAAGATCACTCACTCTGTTCAGTCGTGTGGACAGTCTTTCCATTTTTGATCCGCTTAAATGGATGATTTGCGTTTCTTTGCGTGAGAAAGGAACTGTGCTCTACGTCAGCCTCATTCTCTCGCCCCGAGCTACCTTTTACAAGTGGCAATAAAATTATCGAGACCACTGGAGATAACTCCGGATGCATATTATTCCTCAGGGTTTATTCCCAAAGCTTTTCTCGTAAAAAGGTATCCGGCAAGACAGCAGGTGTGTCATCTGATAGTATGGACCAGAAACAAATCTTTATGTTTATAACGAATGACACAGAAATAATTAACAAGATATTAACAAACTGTTATCACAGGGTGAGAGCCAAAGCCACCCACATAGTGATTAAGGCACTATCATTGATCTGGTTTGCCTGAAACCTGCAGAAGATAGCGCAGTCAACATGGTATCTGACCAATCGTATCACATCCAGACTGCAGACTTTCTTAAACAAATGTCTTCGCCGCATACTTTGAATTAGATGCCCAGAGGTAATGGTAAATGCAGATTTGTGGGAAAAAACATGGCAACAGCAAAGTACAGATCTGTGGGGATCCGTCCAAAGAGGAAACTCGTTTCACACGGCCACATATCGAGATCAAACGGTCTTGTTTTTGTTTATTTGCTTAGATGTTTGCCTCACTAGTTTCTACTGGCGGAGGCGCGCCATTTTCCACCCCAGACCGTAGTCCATTGGGCGATATCAGGACGCATAAACCAATGCTTGGATGCATGTGTGCGTCTGTATGTACCTATGCTAGGTTTGTGCGCCCTCAGAAGCTAGCCCAATCAAAGTGCAATGGAAGGGCCTCACCATGAGGGCGCGTGTGAAAGTTGTGCAAGGGTGTGACTGTAGGACAGAGTCAAATGAAACAGAGTGATGTAAGAATAGAAGGGGAAGAGTGGCCCCCAGGGTGAAGTGAGAATAGAAGGGGAAGAGTGGCCCCCAGGGTGAGGTGAGAATAGAAGGGGAAGAGTGGCCCCCAGGGTGAGGTGAGAATAGAAGGGGAAGAGTGGCCCCCAGGGTGAGGTGAGAATAGAAGGGGAAGAGTGGCCCCCAGGGTGAGGTGAGAATAGAAGGGGAAGAGTGGCCCCCAGGGTGAAGTGAGAATAGAAGGGGAAGAGTGGCCCCCAGGGTGAGGTGAGAATAGAAGGGGAAGAGTGGCCCCCAGGGTGAGGTGAGAATAGAAGGGGAAGAGTGGCCCCCAGGGTGAGGTGAGAATAGAAGGGGAAGAGTGGCCCCCAGGGTGAGGTGAGAATAGAAGGGGAAGAGTGGCCCCCAGGGTGAGGTGAGAATAGAAGGGGAAGAGTGGCCCCCAGGGTGAGGTGAGAATAGAAGGGGAAGAGTGGCCCACAGGGTGAGGTGAGAATAGAAGGGGAAGAGTGGCCCCCAGGGTGAGGTGAGAATAGAAGGGGAAGAGTGGCCCCCAGGGTGAGGTGAGAATAGAAGGGGAAGAGTGGCCCCCAGGGTGAGGTGAGAATAGAAGGGGAAGAGTGGCCCCCAGGGTGAGGTGAGAATAGAAGGGGAAGAGTGGCCCCCAGGGTGAGGTGAGAATAGAAGGGGAAGAGTGGCCCCCAGGGTGAGGTGAGAATAGAAGGGGAAGAGTGGCCCCCAGGGTGAGGTGAGAATAGAAGGGGAAGAGTGGCCCCCAGGGTGAGCCCCTTCCTCTCTTTCTTTTTAGTTCATATCTCCCATTACTATCAAAATATCAGTCAAGTTAGATGTTATTGGGACTGCAAATACGATCCTGCTCGAAAAGGTGCAAGGCGGACGACAAAGAAGTCGTCCTAAAAAGAGGTGGAGGGACAACATAAAAGAATGGACCAATCTCCAACCAGAGGAGGCACAGGCAGCGGCCGCTGACAGAGCGGAGTGACGAGGGGGTTGTCTTCATGTGTGCCCCAACGACGTCAACGGTTACGTGATGACCTGATCTGATCTGGAACATGGCAGTAACAAATACAACAGATAATTGGGAAAAGAAAGTGGAAATAGATATGACACACTCTCAGAAAGGGGAAATAGATATGACACACTCTCAGAAAGTGGAAATAGATATGACACACTCTCAGAAAGGGGAAATAGATATGACACACTCTCAGAAGGTGGAAATAGATATGACACACTCTCAGAAAGTGGAAATAGATATGACACACTCTCAGAAAGTGGAGATAGATATGACACACTCTCGGAAAGTGGAAATAGATATGACACACTCTCAGAAAGTGGAAATAGATATGACACACTCTCAGAAAGTGGAAATAGATATGACACACTCTCAGAAAGTGGAGATAGATATGACACACTCTCAGAAAGTGGAAATAGATATGACACACTCTCAGAAAGTGGAATTAGATATGACACACTCTCAGAAAGTGGAAATAGATATGACACACTCTCAGAAAGTGGAAATAGATATGACACACTCTCAGAAATTGGAAATAGATATGACACACTCTCAGAAAGTGGAAATAGATATGACACACTCTCAGAAAGTGGAGATAAATAGGACACATTCTCAGAAAGTGGAGATGGATAGGACACATTCTCAGAAAGTGGAGATGGATAGGGCACACACTCGGAAAGAATCCGGGCAACATAACCAGAAATGCACTGAAATGTAACCCAGAGGGAAAGAGATGGAAGACAAGAAACACTTGGTAGCGAACGATCAAAGAGGATACCAGTTTAGTTTGTGTCTCTGGTGTGTTACTCGAGAAATAGAACAGAATAGAAGAATATGTTGTGGATCTATGCTCCAAGGGGAACCAGATCGATAAATAATAATAATGATAAGCTCTAGCGTAGGATGAAGCGCAAAAGAAGATAGACCTAGTCTGTCATCTATCAAAACAGAGATGGCTTCAGATTAATGTTACAAGCAGAAGATAGACCAACCCTGTAATCCTTCCAAACAGAGATACTTCAGATTAATGCTACTTGCAGAAGATAGACCAACCCTGTAATCCTTCCAAACAGAGATGGCTTCAGATTAATGCTACATGCAGAAGATAGACCAACCCTGTAATCCTTCCAAACAGAGATGCTTCCGATTAATGCTACATGCAGAAGATAGACCAACCCTGTAATCCTTCCAAACAGAGATGGCTTCAGATTAATGCTACATGCAGAAGTTAGACCAACCCTGTAATCCTTCCAAACAGAGATGCTTCAGATTAATGCTACATGCAGAAGTTAGACCAACCCTGTAATCCTTCCAAACAGAGATGCTTCAGATTAATGCTACATGCAGAAGTTAGACCAACCCTGTAATCCTTCCAAACAGAGATGCTTCAGATTAATGCTTCAAACAGAATATAGACCAACTCTGCCATGTTTCCAAGGCTTCATCAGATGAATGCTTTCAAAATCGAATACATGAATCATTTGCGTACAGGAAGTTAAGAATGTGACCTACTTAGCCAGTAAAATGACGCATGATTCATTTTCTAATCTTTTTCGAGAAACGTTTTTTAACTTGTGTCGTTTTTAGACCAACAATTTTCTTTCTTCTTCCATCATAATAATCGAGTCATTTCCAGTCGAGTTTATACAAAATTATATTCCATGGTCATGATTTTATCTCGTCTTCCTCTTGTTCGTGTGTCTGTGCAGGCGTACGTGTGTGTATGTGTGTATATCCCCTTGTGTGTGTTAACATATATATAATTATTATTCTTTTCTCTTATGCATTCCAGCGTCAGGTTATGAAGATATCTCTAGAACGAGCCCGTATGTGTACCTAATGCACAGTGGCATTCACAGCTTCAGATATTTCTGCAAGCCTCCTTTTTCGTGGTCTGCCTTAGGCTTTGAATCCGTTGTAACTAAATGGCATTGTTTGTTGAGGGGGAGGGGGTGTGCTGTGTGGTGGTAGTCTTGTTATGTGACCAAACCATTTTAGTTGCTGTCTTTTAATGTAGTCTAATACTGGTGTTGTTCCCATTAGTCTGCTGATGTCATCGTTTCTGATCATGTCTCTCCTTGTTACACCCAATATTGTTCGCGTGCATTTCATTTCTGTTACGATTTGAATTTTCTCCTTTGATGTCAATGTTCAGTTATGACATTGGTAGAAAAGTGTAGTGACGAAAATCGTGATTTTTTTAAAGGTCGTATGGTAGTATTTGTCACGTGCTTGCAATTAAGTATTTCAGTTAATTGTCCAATAATGTGATTTGTCTTAATTACATCTTTGTTGGATTTCCGCTGTGATTCTTACGTCTGCTGATAACGTGCTCCCTAACTATGTGAAATCTTTCACATATTTGATTTGTAGCTTTTCAAAGACATAATTCTTATTTTTTAATCAGCTTTACTGGGGGATTTGCTCTTGGGGATTCTTCTTACAAGAATTCGAGTCACGGGATATTCGTTCCTCCCCGTTCTTCTTCTTCTCTTGTCCTACTGCTCTTGGCATACGGCGTCGCAGAGAGGTGGTATGTCCTACTGCTCTTGCCATACGGCGTCAGAGAGTGGTGGGACGCGTAGATTTCTTGTTATCGCCAAGTGGGAGGCTTCGGCTGTCGTTAGGTGTAACTTCCTGAGAGTGTAAGAGACACCCTCGATCCATCGACGTCGTGGTCTATCTCTTGCTCGTGGACCGGAGACCTGCATGTGATATGCTCTCGTTGCAGGCTGGTCTGTCTAAATGACCAAACCATTTGATTTGTTGAGAGTTAATGTAGGCACTAACTGGGTTTGTTGAGAGTTAATGTAGGCACTAACTGAGTTTGTTGAGAGTTAATGTAGGCACTAACTGGGTTTGTTGAGAGTCAATGTAGGCACTAACTGGGTTTGTTGAGAGTCAATGTAGGCACTAACTGGGTTTGTTGAGAGTCAATGTAGGCACTAACTGGGTTTGTTGAGAGTTAATGTAGGCACCAACTGGGTTTGTTGAGAGTCAATGTAGGCACTAACTGGGTTTGTTGAGAGTTAATGTAGGCACCAACTGGGTTTGTTGAGAGTCAATGTAGGCACTAACTGGGTTTGTTGAGAGTTAATGTAGACACTAACTGGGTTTGTCCCCACTGTCTGCCTCAGCGTGGTGTTGTGGATTCGGTCACGGATTATCTTCAGAACAGTATTCCTCACAAAACGCACCTCACAGCTCTGAATCTTACTCTGATGGGTTGCTAGTAAGGACGACGATTGACATTGGCAACACAATGTAGGAATAAACAGTGCATTAATCAGCCTCCTCTTATTTGAAAGAACCACTCTAGAGTGTTTCAAAATCGGCGCAATTTGAGAGTGAACACTGTTTACCTTCTTATTATATGTGTGATCTCCGTGTCCACTCTGTCGTCATCATCGACAATACTACCTCATCATCATTAACGCCTGAAAGTAGCTGCTCTAGCCCTTCTGCGCTTCTTGATAGTATCACTGTATCATCTGCGTATCGTAACTCTGGAATCTCGTACCCCCAATCGTAAATAGGTCAAAATTGTCAATGTTCTCGTACTACCTAGATATTTGAATTCCTTTACTTGATTGATATCAATATCACTGATGTGGAAACTTCTCTGTAATTATTCACGTGAAATCAACATAGTGTTTGCCCTGTCTGTGTCGATCTTCATGTCATATTCGTTACAAGCGAAATGGAGATAGTTCAGGCGGTGTTGTGGGTCATCTCCATTTTGGTAAAAGATGACCTGATCATCAGAAAACAACAGTTCATTGAGGGACTCCTCGTAAAAGTTAGCCAACCGCGTAATTTTATCCTTAACGATTATGAACAGAAGTGAATAAAGAACACACCTTTGTCGTACACCCCTCATCAGCACTACTTCCACCCCCGGAACTGGAATGTATCGGTCTCAATCCCAGCCACAGAGATGTGCGTGATGAACTCGGTTTGCAGTGTCGACTGCAGAGTAGAAACAATACTGGGAGGCCCCTGGCGAGCTCACCTTCTTCACCAACTCGAGGGGCATCAAGCAGAAACCGGTATCCATCCATTCCACCCTGTTTCCCTTTTGTGGGAAACGATCATCTTGTAGTGCGCTGACCCGTTTGGCTCACTCAGTTCTGCGCAATGTCCCGCTGGTCACTGTTAGAACAATGTAATGATGACTGATTTAATTTCGCTTAGCGCAGTACAATGCAAAGTTGGTACCTGGCTGTCTACAATCTCTGCCATCCCTCTTGGCTCTGAGAGAAACTCTCGTCTGTTTCCTTCGCGATTTTTCAGTTTTGTAATTAAGCACAAGCCATTCTCAGAGCTGTGTAAAGCCAAGGTGAGCACCCGGCTCGGTGCAATGCCAAGTCAGGCATTTTCAGTGTTGTGCAGTGAGGAGTAAACACGCTCAGCGCCGTACGGTGTCGATCTGGTACCGGAGCCCTGGCGGGCTAACCCCTTTCATCAACCACTTAACAGACACGTGATTCAGACTTGGAGGCGTTCAGTTGCTATCTCGCTACCTTAGGCTCGCTTTTCACAGAGAGAGACAAAATTAGGCAGGATTCTGACAGAGATGATCAGTAACAATCAATCGATCGATCAGCACATCTGCTTCTTTGCCAGGTATTTTTATAATATATATGGCTTGGCTTGGCTTCGTTCGTTCTCAATCTCCCACTACCAAACCCTGAAAGGGCTTAAGTAGCAGAATGTAGTTCAGAGAACGGAATGCGCTGTGTCGTAGTTTACAGCTTGACTGCAATATTTGCACCTTTCGGTTCAACACATCCGACTTCAGCAAGCATATTTTGAGTACCGGGTTAGCATTCCCTCTTCGATCGATTTACCTTAGCCAGTCTGCCCTGCTGCAGCTTGTTATCCAGGATCACCGCGTGGAGGTGTAGAAGGGTCTTAGCAGCTCTGGTTCGCTGACCCTGACGCTATGGAACGCGGCAACTCAAGCACTGCTAAACATCTTGATCCCATATATATATAGGGACGGCGTGGCGTGGCTCACAACCCGATGGCGCTGGGTTCTATCCCCATCACAGCACCGACCTTTACATCGGGAAATCAAACCCTTAGAAAATGCAAGAGGAAGCAGACCCTTACATAAAATGCAAGCTGAAGTCGGATGCACTGGACTGACAGGTGCAAAATACAAACTATAGTGCAATGCACACCGAGTTGGGGATTTGAGAAATAAGGCGAACGACAAACAAACAAAAAATTATATATATATATATATATATATATATATATATATATATATATATATATATATATATATATATATATATATATATATATATATATATATAAACAACGAATGTTTCAGTTTAAAACCTTACACGAGGAATAGAAATTTAAAAAAAATCACATCTTTGTATTGTAACTTGAAAGTATGGCTGCTAAAGATGTCCTGCACGTAACGTCACGGTGATGACT
This sequence comes from Ariolimax columbianus, assembly GCA_036924085.1. Lineage (NCBI taxonomy): Eukaryota > Metazoa > Mollusca > Gastropoda > Stylommatophora > Arionidae > Ariolimax > Ariolimax columbianus. The sequence continues at coordinate 21,089,183 of JAVGWX010000024.1, read as the reverse complement.
AATAATATATTTCAATGAGATGGATTATATGCAAAGGAAATCCTATTTCCTTCATGATTCTACACAGATTTTGATGTTTTACCGTGTCGAAGGCCTTAGTGTAATCAATTAAACATGTGTACAGGTCTACATTAAATTCTCTACATTTTTTATAGATATTCCTTAAATTGAATATGTGGTCCCGGGTCCCTCTGTCTTTCCTAAAACCTGCCTGGACTACTTGAATTTCATATTTAAACCTTTTCTCTATCCTTCTTAATATGATTCGCAAGAGTATCTTACTAGCGTGGCTGATCAGCGCGATAGTTCGGTAGTTCGTGCACAGCTTCAGGTTGCCTTTTTTGGGGAAGGGAATATAAATTGATTTATTCCATGCTTCTGGCCAATCTGCACTGTGCCATATCTGTTTGCACAGCTTGTGATAGACTCGAGCACATGCCTCTCCTCCTGCTTGTATTAGCTCTGCTGGGATATCATCGCATCCTGGGGACTTTCCCTTTTTCAGGCTTTTAATTGCAGAGGGTACTTCTTCCAATGTTGGTTCAGGTTCTTTCTCATCCTTTGGTAGGATTGTAACTGAGCGCTTTGTGCTGTCTCCATACATGGTTCTGCAGTACTCTCCATCTATTCAGTATGTCTTTGGTTTCCGTTAATGTGTTATCCTCTTTATCATTTATGACATGTGGAACCGGACGGAATTCCCTTGTCAGTGTTCTTATTGCTTTGAATGCATCTCTTTCTCTGCCTTGTTGTTGTAGGTTTTCTATATCCTTACATGTTTCTACTATGTATCTTCTTTTATCTTTTCTTATTTCTCTTCTAACTTTTCTTGCGCTGTTTTTATATGCTGTGTTGGTACCCTTACTTCCCATTTGTTTAAATTGTTGCCTTTCTGCAATGAGTTTCTGTGTTTCGTCTGTTATATAGCTCTGTGTCTTGTGCAATATCTTTGGAATCATTTCTTTTGCTGTCGAGATCAGAATATCCCTTGCGTACGATGTCAACTCCTCAGATGTCATCTCTTCCAGTACAGCAAGCAACGCCTCAAATTTGTTTTCTACTTTGATGTTGTATTCAGTAGGTATTGCTGATACATCGAAGCGTATTGGCTGGCAACCTTTGTTGACCCTACGTAGTCTTGTTTGGAAAACTTCAAACAGTAATTCATGGTCCGTATCGCAGTCTGCTCCTGGCAGCGTTTTTGTCGCCAGCACATTTGATCTCCATCTTTGTTGCACTAGGATGTAATCTATTTGGTTTCTTCTGTTGCCATCAGGGGAGGTCCACGTGTACAGTCTTCGTGGATGTTGTTTGGAGAAGGTGTTGGCAATGGAGAGGTTGTTTTCCGTGCAGAATTCAACCAGTTTTTCTCCTCGCTCATTTCTGTGTCCCATATGTGTGGTAATTTCATTTACAGTCAATGTGCGATTTTCATTTACGATATATATATATATATATATATATATATATATATATATATATATATATATATATATATATATATCTGACGCGTTTCTAAGCGTAGCTGTGGGTCTTACCTACGTCTCCAGCGGGTCCTGTCTTGGACCACAGAAGTCCAGTGCGTGGTAAGTGCTCCTTTGGAGGCGTCTCGGATGTTGCAACGTACAGCAAGAGAGTCTGACCGACGCGTTGGAGGTTTTCCTCCCGGTCTTTTCTTACCTCGGGGTACCAGACGGCTGTCACACTGCTCCATAGACCATCCTTTCGTCGCAAAATATGATCTGCCCATCTATGGTTTGCCTTGTCTTCATGGATCAACGCATCCCTCATCGTGAACAATCATCGTACCTCAGAATTACGGAGACCTTGCATTCGTTGTTTCCTGAGAGTTATCTCGATCAAGCTTCTCTCAAGGAAAGCCTGGTTCACTCTCAATTTGTCCTCTAGTGATTTTGTTAGTGTCCACGTCTCGGCACCGTAGCACCTCGCAGGGAGTACAGTGGAATTTCTTGTATTAAATATATATATATATATATATATATATATATATACAGCGCCGGAAAAATAGCGCTCGTCTGCTCGTCTGTGACGAGTAATAATGTTTGCCAGACGCGCCCAAAAAATTATCCGTTTTTAATTGTTACTACAGAACGACGCACGATTATTAATGATAGATTGTACGTGGTGTATCTGAATGGACCTCCACTACTACCATTTCTTGTTTCCAATGTCCACAATGAGTAGGTTACTCTTATGTTAAGGAGGTTAAGTGACGGGTTGCAGTAGCTTGCCTCACATCCCGAGCGTGCTGATGAAGGTGGACCGGGATCCTCCAGGCGGTTGTGCTATGCTTGGCTTCATCTGCGTGTCGCTCACTACTACGGAGATCACGTCGAACCTCACATTGTTAGCCAGACTGTTGTCCTCTACAACAGCCTGTTTCCAGGACGACCAACGAGGAGTCAGGTGAGGGTCTTGGCCAGTATATTTCTCCTGACCCTGACTAACATTCTCTGATCAGTGTGTTTTGCCTGACCAGACGTTAACCTCATCGTCCCGTCAGGTGAAGGTCTTGGCCAGTATATTTCTCCTGACCACGGCTAACATTCTCTGATCAGTGTGTTTTGCCTGACCAGACGTTAGCCTCATCGTCCCGTCAGGTGAGGGTCTTGGTCAGTATATTTCTCCTGACCCCGGCTAACATTCTCTGATCAGTGTGTTTTGCCTGACCAGACGTTAGCCTCATCGTCCCGTCAGGTGAGGGTCTTGGCCAGTATATTTCTGCTGACCCCGGTTAACATTCTCTGATCAGTGTGTTTTGTCTGACCAGACGTTAGCCTCATCGTCCCGTCCGGTGAGGGTCTTGGCCAGTATATTTCTCCTGAACGTGGCTAACATTCTCTGATCAGTGTGTTTTGCCTGACCAGACGTTAGCCTCATCGTCCCGTCAGGTGAGGGTCTTGGTCAGTTTATTTCTCCTGACCCTGACTAACATTCTCTGATCAGTGTGTTTTGCCTGACCAGACGTTAGCCTCATCGTCCCGTCAGGTGAGGGTCTTGGTCAGTATATTTCTCCTGACCCCAGCTAACATTCTCTGATCAGTGTGTTTTGCCTGACCAGACGTTTGCCTCATCGTCCCTCTACCACAATTTAAACTTACCAAAGTCATCTATAGATGGTACTGCAATGTTAAAACTAACAAGAATGCCCATACCTCTGGCGGTATTGCATTTTAAAGAAATAGACTAATATCTGTGTTAGTAATACAATATATTTTGGTTTGGTGCGCATGGTTATGTAGAAATTGAGGTGAATTAGTGTATAGTTAAAATTTATTAACATAAATTGCATGACCGTATTCTGACCATGCTGATTGTGAAATTTTTCACAGACTCGTGAACCATCTCAAAATTGTTCAAGCACTGTATATATATATATATAACCACATACACACACACAGCAACACACGTATGAGGCACGTATATGTGTGTGTGAGAGAGAAAGAAAGAGAGAGAGAGCGAGAGAGAGAGAGCGAGAGAGAGAGACCGCTTACAGCATTGGTTAAGTGGCTTGTGCAGTTTACGCGCGCCTTGTTTGCAAAAAGCATTTGTTAACAAGGAAATCCTCTCAATTTTCGTAGCCTCACGAGTCTTCGCCACCTCGTCTGAGTCATGATCTGAACTAAGAAGCTTCGTGTGGAATATCTTCAAAATGACGGGTCAACATTCTTTGCGGGCTTTACCAAAAAAAAATCCAAAAAAAAAATGCACTCATGAGAACTCATGACAGTACGATTTTAAAGTAGGTTGGTTCATTCATTTAGGGCACTCTGAGTTGATCACACTCGTTATTTGATTCATATTCCGTGTAATTGTTCACATTTGGAAATATTTAGTCTTAGTCTTAGTCGTAGTCTTAGTCTTAGTCTTAATCGACTTGTACATCTACAGGTCCCAGCCCTTGTTGTAGCCTATATGTGGATTTCTCTGCTGAGTAAGCTAGGCTCGAGCAGTGCTGTGTGTTTTATTCTGTGCGGGTCCCAGCTCAGTTTCCAGTCGGTTCCGTCTTGGGCACGGGGCATGTCCTGTGGAAGGCTAACTTGTTTGTTTTAGGATCGCGAGTGTTGTACAATTCGACGGAATCTTGCCATCTTTGGTTGTGGTGGTGGTGGTTGGGGTGGGGGGGGGGGGGGGGGGGGGGGGGGGGCGGGGGCGGGGGGGGGGGGTATTGTGGTCTTCAACGAGGTGTTTTTTTTTCCCCCCGCACAAGTATCACAGAGTGGATGTTGTGCTGCAGCGTGCCTCTTTTCTTCTGATTACATGGCCAGCTCAGCGTTATATCAGAACGCAACATTTTTCATTTCTCCGAAGGCTCACTGGCATTTTTTAAAAAGGAAAAAGATACTTGGGGAGGGGGGTGCGGTGGGGGCGAATACTTAATCCTTATTACTAGTCTGAAAACTAATGTTCCTTATTGTATCTGTTCCCTTCCAAAGTGGGGAGGTTGACTAACGTCTGGTCAGGTAGAATGTACTGATCAGATATGTTAGTCAGGGTCAGGTAAAATATGCTGATCAGACATGTTAGTTAGGGTCAGGTAAAATATGCTGATCAGACATGTTAGTCAGGGTCAGGCAAAATATGCTGATCAGACATGTTAGTCAGGGTCAGGCAAAATATGCTGATCAGACATGTTAGTCAGGGTCAGGCAACACATACTGGCCAAGACCCTCACCTTGGCTTCCTTTTAGCTTTCCCTGAAAACGGGCTGTTTTCATGGCAGTCTGGCTAACGAGGTGAGGGATCGACGTGATCCCCGTAGTTGTGAGTGACATGCAGATGAAGCCAAGCATAGTACAAACCACTGGAAGACCCCGGCCCACCTTCATCAGTACACTCGGGATGTGAGGAAAGCTACTGCAACCAGTCACTAAACTACCTTTTCAGGGCGCACAACAGAGTAGCCTACTCATTGTGGGCATTGGAAACAACCTTCCAACATTGTTATGTTGTTAACCTAGCCAAGGGGCAACATTATGTTGTTAACCTAGCCAAGGGGCAACATTATGTTGTTAACCTAGCTAAGGGACGATACTATGTTGTTAACCTAGACATGGGGTGACATTATGTTGTTAACCTAGCCAAGGGGCAACACTATGTTGTTAACCTAGCCAAGGGGTTAGATTATGTTGTTAACCTAGCCAAGGGGCAACACTATGTTGTTAACCTAGCCAAGGGGCGACAATATGTTGTTAACCTAGCCAAGGGGCAACACTATGTTGTTAACCTAGCCAAGGGAGACAATATTTTAGATCTTGTTACTTCCTTTAGTTTGTATGGATGAATCAATCACGTGTTAATCATGTTATTTTCTTTCAATATTTGATTTGGTTTTATATGTAGACATGTAAAGTTGATCATTCCTCTCCAGGGAAAATATACTTTGAAAGTTAATTGAAACAGCTATTTCGATCATATGGACACACTTTTAATTATTGATTTCAGTTCTTCCAACTCTGGGGTCCTTAGACTTGCTTCTAGATGTGCACGAACCAAAAGCTGCTATTATTGGATGGTGGTCTTCATATTAAAGTTAAAAACCACAAAAAGATAAAAATATTTTATCGTAAAGTTACACAACATTGTTGTTACAGATGTGTTTATATTTGTAGGAGTCATTTTAGATGAACAAGTAGAGTTTATTTATCGGAAGGGGTGTACACGCATGAGCAACGAAATGAGTTTACTTTCCGCTTCTATTGTAGGTAAGTTCTAATTACAATTATTCAAACCATTTTTTCACTTTTCGCTCTATCTGTGTTACAAATGGCCAATTTGTGAAAATATTTTATTTTCTGCTTGTATCCGTTAATTTCTTGATGAACCATTAATGATCCTATCAATTTTTTCTAGTAATTTTCCGTTAATATTCTGCAATGAAATGATTCAAAAGCTAGATAATTGTGTGGAATAGTTAGGAAGATAAGGAGGAGTGGACGTACAGAGCTTTGAGACAATCTTCTAGTACTGCTGCACGTTGTTTAGAGGATTAATGTGCTATCCTATCTAACTTCATCAAATTTCTTCTCTTCTCCTCTCTTTATATAAAGGAAAGTCAGTCAAAGGCAAAGGCCGGCGTCCATCGTAGACGATGATGGCATCAGTTATTTGCTAGCGCTATTTTTAGTAAGGATTAACTGGGCTACTTTTTATCCTCTCTCTCTCTCGTCTCGAGAGACAAAAAGTCAAGTGGCAGTCAAGGAAAGACGACTAGGGGGAGACTACGAGATGCAGGGGACTCCGCATCAATCACCCGTGAAAAAGACGGGGGAGTCTGGAGTCGAACCCACACCACCTAATCACGAGGCCGTTCATTTCAGTTCATCACGTGACCTCTTGAGATCGTCGGGGCACCCCTGCTGACATCCACAATCCAGCGGAATCCCTCTCTGCCTGCTGTTGCTTTTTGTGTCTTCTCGGGTAGTAGGTTAGTCCATTAATGGACGTTGTCTTCCCATTGTTGTCTCGGACGTAACCCCGCACAGTCGCTATAAAGGCCAGACTAATGCAAAAATGTTAATCTCGGACATTGTATATAAACGGGTGGGGCAAAAAGGGATCTCCTAACAGTGATATGGAATAAATCAGCGAGAAGATCATCAAATAACATGAAACAATATTGCATTACTGAAACACTAGGTTGGGATCAAGATGCTGAGCAGCGCCTGAGCTGCAATGGTCAGCGACCCATAGCTGACTGCTAGCGTCAGGACCAGCGAACCAGAGCTGCCGGTGATCCTGGATAACAGACTGCAGCAGGGCAGACTGACTAAGGAGAAGGGATCGAAGAGGAAATGTTAACCCGGGACTCAAAATATGCTTGCTGAAGTCGGATGTGTTGGACCGAAAGGTGCAAATATCGCAGTCAAGCTGTAAACTACGACACAACGCATTCCTTTCTCTGGACTACATTGTGCTACTTAAGCCCTTTCAGGGTTTGGTAGCGGGAGATTGAGAACGAACGAAGCCAAGCCAAGCCAAGCCAAGCCAAGCCAAGCCAAACACTAGGCTAGCTACATACAGATACACGCGTGCATCAAAGCACGGGTTAATACGTCCTGATATCGCCCAAAGGACTGCCGTATGGGGTAGAAGGGGGCATGCCTCCACCAGTATAATAAAGAGAGGCAAACCTTCAAGAAACAAATAATTCACTATTTCCTTCGATGTTCCTCTACGCATGCGAAACATGGATCATTACAGCAGACCTCCCGAAAAGAATCCAGTTCAATTAGATGAGATGTTACGTTGTTGTTGTTGTTGTTGTTGTTGTTGTTGTTGTTGTTGAATGACCACAATAAGTAGGATTGCTCTTTTGAGCGCCCTAAAAAAGGACGTTAAGTGGCGAGTTGTCATAGCTTTCTTCACATCCCGAGCGTGCTGATGAAGGAGGACCGGGGTTCTTCAGGCGGTTGCGCTATGCTTGGCTTCGTCTGCGTGTCGCACACTACTACGGAGATTACGGCGATCATTCACCTCGTTAGCCAGGCTGTCGTGAAAACAGCCCGTTTCAAAGAAGGGCTGCGTGGAGACCGAGGTGAGGGAATTGGCCAGTACATTTTGCCTGACCCTACCTAACATGTTTGATCAGTATATTTTCCCTGACTAGACGTTAGTTTTCCTTCCCATGAGATGTTATAAAAGACTCCTAAATATCACCTACAATGACCGTATCACAAATGATAAGGTACGACGTAGACTCGAGAATACAAGTGGACTGTACGACGACCTCTTCACAATGACCAAAAGGCGGTATCTCCCTTGGTATGGTCACGTCTCAATCTCCAACGGCCATAACAAATACGATACTTCAGGACACAGAAACAATTGACCATGGTTATTAATTTAATGTTCACGGGACGGCGTGGCCTAACGGTTAAGTGACACGGCTCACAAACCGGAGGTGCAGATTTCGATCCCCATTACAGCACCGGCCGTTACCCAGGGAAAGCAAACCCTTTAAACATGCAGGAGGAAGCAGACACTTACATAAAATGCATGCTGAAGTCAGATGCACTGGGCCGACAGGCGCAAAATAAAAACAACAGTGCAACACACAACTTCTTGGGGATTAGAGAAATAAGGCGAACGCAAAAAACCCCCCACAAATGTAATGTGCAAATCAATTAAGCCAGACCTTCGTCCAGCACCTGCTACAGCAGTTTCAAATACAAAACCAACCATAGAGAAGAGATAACTTCACATTTCAGATTGACTGCTTGGTCGCTAGCTTTTCCTGCTTTTGAATTTCTTGAGCTTATCGGTAACAAGGGTATTCAGAAATAACTTCGTGTAAGACTCGCTAACTTCATGCCTGCATTGGAACTGCATTTCTGCTTTCGGTAGACGTTTAGTTGTCTGATGTATTTTTATCTTTAATGTTTTCGAGCTCGCTCGCACTGTTTTTATTTCATAAACAGCGCTTTACATACCTGTATTTCTTGCAGCAAGCAGGCCCGCCAGCTTGGAGTTTATTTTTAGAAATTCTTTGCCGGTGTTGTGTTGGCCTGGAAGTTTCATGAGCATCTAACGTGACGTATGGAACGAAGACATTTACTGATACAGTTCTGCATTCTGGATCTGATAATGTTTGTCACGTGCGGCTGTTTGCGAGGCATATAGTAGAACTGAGTTTGCATTCCTGCTGAACAATATAATGCTATTTTCCATTGAGGATGCTAGGCGAAGCGAATTGAAAAGAAAAATGACCCTATTAATAATAATAATAATAATAATGTTGGCTTAGGTGTTTGAGGCTTGTTGCGTCGGTCGGTCACATCTATGATTCATTGCACACGTAGAACAACGTTCTAATGTAAGGATTTATTTTTAAAACATTTTTTCATAAAACATTCAAGACTAAAATGGTTACAAATGTTTTTCTTCGAGTTAGTGATTATTATTCTTATTCTTATTATTATTATGTCTACCCCCATGTTCGATGTAGTTTCGAGTTTCTTAGCTGCTGCCACCGCTCAGTCGGTTGTTCAACAATGTCTCTCAGAGCAAGTCAGGAACAACCTCAACAGCAGCGTTCAAAGCCACAAAAATGCGACTGCAGAAATGACCACTATTGCTGCTTTCGAATCAATTTGCCGGTAAAGGTTTTAATGTATTTTTAAATGCTGTTTATTAAGTGTGTGTGCGTGTGCATATGTGTGTGTGTGTGTTTGTCTGTGTGTGTGTGTCTGTGTATTTGTGTATGTGTGTCTGTGTGGGTGTGGGTGTGTGTATGTGTGTGTGTCTGTGTGTGTGTTTGTCTGTGTGTGTATCTGTGTGTGTGTTTGTGTGGGTGTGTGAGTTTGTGTGTGTGCGCGCGTGTGTTCCTGTGTGTGTGTCTGTGTGTGTGTGTCTGTGTGTGTGTGTCTGTGTGTGTGTGTCTGTGTGTGTGTGTGTGTCTGTGTGTGTGTGTCTGTGTGGGTGTGTGAGTTTGTGTGTGTGCGCGCGTGTGTTCCTGTGCGTGTGTCTGTGTGTGTGTGTCTGTGTGTGTGTGTCTGTGTGTGTGTGTCTGTGTGTGTCTGTGTGTGTGTGTGTCTGTGTGTGTGTGTCTGTGTGGGTGTGTCTGTGTGTGTGTGTCTGTGTGTGTGTGTCTGTGTGTGTGTGTCTGTGTGTGTGTGTCTGTGTGTGTGTGTCTGTGTGTGTGTGTGTCTGTGTGGGTGTGTGAGTTTGTGTGTGTGCGCGCGTGTGTTCCTGTGTGTGTGTGTGTGTGTGTGTGTGTGTCTGTGTGGGTGTGTGTCTGTGTGTGTGTGTGTCTGTGTGGGTGTGCGTTAGTGTGTCCATTCCCCTATTATGGTTGCATTGTTAGGAAATTTTCTTTTTCATTTAGCACTGAACTCGCTTCTCTCATCAAACGTCGTCAATAGAATTGTTTTGTAAGCTGCTTGTCGTTTATATTAATAACGTGTTTGGCTACACAGACTGCATAACCTAGTGCGGTTTGTTGCTGTTATTGTTTAATGCCCACAATGAGTAAGTTTCATTCTTTTATGCGTCCTGAAAAAAACGTTAAGTAGTGGGTTGTAGTCGCTTTCCTCACATCCTGAGCGCGCTGATGAATCTGGACCGCGGTCCTCCAGGCAGTTGTGCGATGCTTGGTTTCATCTGCGTGACGCTCACTACTACGGGGATCACATCGATCCACATATAGTTAGCCAGGTTGCCTTGAAAACAGCCTGTTTTCAGGGAACACTACGTGGAAGAGAGATTATATGTCTTGGTCAGTGTATTGACCCTGCCACGACGTCCTGGTCAGTATTATGTGCCTGACTGGACTAACGACTCAGTTCCCCCTAGTATGGATTTAACAAGAGACACCAGAAGACTGGAGATGTGCAACAATACTCCCAATATGGAAGAAAGGCCAGCAAAACGGACTGTTCAAAATATAGAGGAATATCATAACTTGGCCATACTGGAAAGATATTCTGTCAAATACTGGGAAAAAAGACTACGCCCAAACATAGAACCGCAACTTAGCGATGCACAGATGAAATTTATGAAAAAACAGGAGCTGTACAGATGCAATCTTTGCGCTCAGACAAGTAGCGGAGAAAACAATAGAGTACGAAAAGATACTGCATGTTGCTTCATGGACCAAGAGAAGTCATCCATTCAAGTGGATAGATACCAAATGTGGACGATAAGGAGTAAATAAACATTTCACCAATCTGTATAAAAGTCTTTATGTGAATAACCAATGTACAGTAAGAACAAACGCAGGACATTCTGAAAAAATTGTCATATCAGGACCGGTGTACGGCAAAGTTGTGTACTCTCCCCTTTCCTGTTTATCCCATCTATAGACGCAATACGTAAAAAAGTCAACATTAGTAAGGTAAACAACCTCAGTGATCACTTAAATGAACTTCTCTTTGCTGATGATCAAGCAATAATAGGAACCTCAGAAGAACAAGTGCAGAAACATATCAACAGTCTTAATGGGGCCTCTAGGGATTACAGTATGAAAATCAGCATACAGAAAACCGAAGCTATTAGGATTGCAAGAGAAGAAACACAAAGAAGTGTTTTTATTGAAAATCTACAAGTAAAAAAAAGCCAGAGGTAATTGCAAGAATAGCACACACACAAGCATAGGGACTGGCTCGCCCTGCATTCAAGCACTGGTTTATGCGTCCTGATATCGCCCAATTGACTACGGTCTGGGGTGGAAAATGGCGCGCCTCCGCCAGTAGAAACTAGTGAGACAAATATCTAAGCAAAAAAAAAAAAAAAAAAGAAAGAATGAATAGCACACTTGAGGATCCTCACCCTGGGGGCCACTCTTCCCCTTCTCCCTCCTCTCACCTCACTCTGTTTCATTTGACTCTGTCCTACAGTCACACCCTTGCCCAACTTTCACACGCGCCCTCATGGTGAGGCCCTTCCATTGCACTTTGGTTGGGCTAGCTTCTGAGGGCGCACAAACCTAGCATAGGTACATACAGACGCACACATGCATCCAAGCACTGGTTTATGCGTCCTGATATCGCCCAATGGACTACGGTCTGGGGTGGAAAATGGCGCGCCTCCGCCAGTAGAAACTAGTGAGGCAAACATCTAAGCAAAACAAAAACAAAACAAAGAATAGCACACACAACAGCGGCGCTGACTCGGCTGAAACCTACATGGCAGCTGAAACCTACATGGCAGCTGAAACCTACATGGCAAGACAGGCGGCTCGCCCTCGGCATAAAAGTTAGAGTAATGCGCTCTTTGGTGCTACCAATATTTCTGCGAGACCTAAACCATTACAGCAGATATCCAGGGCAGAATACATGCAATGAAAATGAGGTGCTATAGAAAACTCCTAAACGTTACATATAAAGATCGTGTCACGAACGTAGTAATACGTCAGAGAGTTGAAGACGCTATTGGTCCTTTTGAAGATCTGTTCACAGCTATCAAAAGACGAAAGATGGCCTGGTGCGGACACGTCGCGAGGTCCAACGGAATTCCCAACTCGATACTCTTTGGTTCCGTACCGGGACAGAGAGGGCAAGGACGTCCAAGGAAGAGATGGGTGGACAACATCACTGAGTGGTCAGGCCTTGGTCCCGATGAGATACGTCAGGCGGCGACAGACAGAGAGGGATGGCGTGGGATTTTGGGAGTGTCTTCGTGTGTGCCCCAACGACCTGATAGGTTACGGGATGAACTGAACTGAACAAGTAAAACAGGTGATAAATTTCACATACATGGGTAACATAATCTCAGACGATGGCAAAACACATCTAACACATATGTAATAAAGCAAGTCAAATCATTAGGCAAACGGCACCGATATTACAATGTAAACACGTGACCATGGATACAAAAATAACGCTATACAACACAATTTTCCTTCCCACGTGCTATCCGTACCAAAATCGGACATTAACTAACAAAGATAAAAGACACATCGTAACAACAGAGATGAATGCCTCTGCAGAATGCTTGGAGTAACAATAATGGATAGAATCAGAAACGAAGATATTAGGAGACAAGTAGGTACAACACCAGTACTAGACCTCATCATGAGACAGCAATCCAAAAGGTTTGGCCACATGACATGCCAAACACCTGATAGTATCCCTCAGAAAGCAATCCTACACAGATATAATGGATACAAAGCCAAGGGCCGACCACGCAAAAAGATGGATAGCATAAATAACAGAAGCAGTAAAGCTGCACGTGTACGATGCACATATAACGTCCGGTCAAGAAACCTCTCCATAACCTTACGCTGAAAGGCACAAGCACATACTACGGCCCGGTCAAGAAACCTTTTCATAACCTGACGCTGAAAGGCACAAGCACATACTACGGCCCGGTCAAGAAACCTCTTCATAACCTGACGCTGTTCAAAACATGTCTGATCAGTATGTTGTGCCTGACCCTGACTAACATGTCTGATCAGTATGTTGAGCCTGACCCTGACTAACATGTCTGATCAGTATGTTGTGCCTGACCCTGACTAACATGTCTGATCAGTATGTTGAGCCTGACCCTGACTAACATGTCTGATCAGTATGTTGTGCCTGACCCTGACTAACATGTCTGATCAGTATGTTGTGCCTGACCCTGACTAACATGTCTGATCAGTATGTTGTGCCTGACCCTGACTAACATTGTCTGATCAGTATGTTGTGCCTGACCCTGACTAACATGTCTGATCAGTATGTTGTGCCTGACCCTGACTAACATGTCTGATCAGTATGTTGAGCCTGACCCTGACTAACATGTCTGATCAGTATGTTGTGCCTGACCCTGACTAACATGTCTGATCAGTATGTTGTGCCTGACCCTGACTAACATGTCTGATCAGTATGTTGTGCCTGACCCTGACTAACATTGTCTGATCAGTATGTTGTGCCTGACCCTGACTAACATGTCTGATCAGTATGTTGTGCCTGACCCTGACTAACATGTCGGATCAGTATGTTGTGCCTGATCCTGACTAACATGTCTGATCAGCATGTTGTGCCTGACCGTGACTAACATGTCTGATCAGTATGTTGTGCCTGACCCTGACTAACATGTCTGATCAGTATGTTGTGCCTGACCCTGACTAACATGTCTGATCAGTATGTTGTGCCTGATCCTGACTAACATGTCTGATCAGCATGTTGTGCCTGACCGTGACTAACATGTCTGATCAGTATGTTGTGCCTGACCCTGACTAACATGTCTGATCAGTATGTTGTGCCTGACCCTGACTAACATGTCTGATCAGTATGTTGTGCCTGACCCTGACTAACATGTCTGATCAGTATGTTGTGCCTGACCCTGACTAACATGTATGATCAGTATGTTGGGCCTGACCAGACGTTAGTCCTCCTTCCTGGATAAACAGCGTAAACAAGACGTGCTGTAAAATGGGGATAAGTGTCACTCGGACGAAAGACAAATACATACCACGACACTGGGCTACAACCCAGTAGAAAATAAGACGACAAAAGAAGAAGAAGGAGAAAAATCAGAAGACGAAGAAGAAGATGGTCTTTAACAAAAGGGTATGTCTTGTTATATGGACAAATTAACGACTGTCTAATCTTTTTTCGGTTATTAGTTCTCTTTTCTTCTTTTTCTTCTTCTTCTACTTCTTTTTCTTCTTCTTCTATTTCTTCGACTACTTTTTCTTCTTCTATTTCTTGTTCTTCTATTTCTTCTTCTTCCTCGCTTTTTTTCCTCTTCTTCATCTTCTTCTTCTATGTCTTCTTCTTTTTCCACTTCTTCTTATTATTTTCCTTCTTTTTCTTTAATTTCTTTTTGTTCTTCTTTTTCATTTTCTTTTTTTGTTGTTGATGCTATGCTTCTAGCCCTGTGAGGTTCCCGAATGAGACCCCGGTTCAGGTCTTCGTCAGTTCCCTACATCCTTTCGAGCGTGGCTGCTCCCCCAGGGCCAGACTGCCTCTCGTTGGTTTGTTTAAGTATGAAAGTCCTGCAGGATGAGTTCTGATGTTTGCTTGGGCTCTCCACAATCGTACGTCGGGGTGTCTCTGAGACCAATTCTGTGGAGGTGGGCCCTGAGTCTGTAATGTCATTGTCAATGTTTTGAGTCTGACGATCTTTGTCTGCTCATCTCTGCCAAGATTGTCTATGCTGTCAATTTCTGGTCAGCATTATCTGTGCTGGGGAACTAGCATTTGCAGACGATGTGGCCCTGATCACTAAATCCGAAGCACATCTCCAGATCAACTTGCAGGTCTGGGAAGAAGAGTTGAAGAAGAGAGGAATGCACATCAGCAACTCCAAAACAAAAACCACCGTGATCGCCAGAGATGAAAAGAGACATCAGATAACCCTAGGAACACGAGCACTGGAGCAGGTCAGCAACTTTAAATATCTAGGAGTGGTAATAGACAGCAGGGGAGGAATCAAAGAGGAGTTAACTGCACGAAGGGCATCAGCAGGTAGACTTTTCCATGTAATAAACAGAGGTTTTTTCAGTAGAAGAAAAATAAGCAGATGGATACAAAGATGGATGTATACCGCTTGACATATGTGCCTGTCCTGACATATGGATGTGAGTCATGGGCAATGACTGCAGCCCAAGAAAGGCAATTACAAACTTCAGAAATGAAGTACCTAAGAAAGGCGGTTCAGGTGACGAAAAGGGACAAGATCCGTAACCAGACAATACGTAGCAATCTTAAAGTTCAACCTTTGCAGACACGAGTGGAGCAGTCCCAACTACAGTGATTTGGCCATGTCTGTAGAATGGAAGAAGATCGGATACCAAAGCGGTCATGGGAGATAAAAAGTCAAGGACGCAGACCCCAGGACGCCATAAAGTACGTTGGGTAGACAACATACGAAAGTCCCTAAGTGATGGCTGAATTAGAAAGAGGCCCAGAAAAAGACGGCGGATAGAGCAGTGTGGCGTTCTCTCTGGCAAACCTCTACACCTCACGGTAGAAGAGGAGCGACTAAGTAAGTAAGTAAGGTAGTAAGTAAGTAAGTATTATGGTCTCTACATTCCGTCCTCGTGGATCATTTTATGAATGTTTTTGCTTCTTTATAACTCTGTAGATTGGGACTCTGAGTGCCGTCACTTCCGGCTTCTTCGATCGCATCTGTCTTCCAAGCATCCTAACATGGACGGAAATCTACTTTAGGACTAGAATCTGGGGGCAACTCTTCCCCTTCTGTCGCTTGCTACCTCACTCTGTTTCATTTCTCTGTCCTACAGTCACACTCTTGCACAACTTTCATGGTGAGGCCCTTCCATTGCACTTTGGTTGAGCTAGCTTCTGAGGGCGCACAAACCTAGCATAGGTACATACAGACGCACACATGCATCCAAGAACTGGTTTATGCGTGCTCTGTTTTGGGTTGTCTCTCATCTTCCGATGGTACCTGCAAGGCAGTAGGTTGGTTTGTCTACCGTGGTTCCCTTCCAGTGGCTAGAGCATATAGCGGCTCTTACCCGCTTGGGTACCCGTCATAGGACACAAGGGGTATTTCAGTGGGGAAAGCAGTGCCACCTGTTGTCCCACCCCATCCTGCTGGAATACACCACCGGTTTTTTTTTTTTGCTTAGATGTTTGCCTCACTAGTTTCTACTGGCGGAGGCGCGCCATTTTCCACCCCAGACCGTAGTCCATTGGGCGGTATCAGGACGCATAAACCAGTGCTTGGATGCATGTGTGCGTCTGCATGTACCTATGCTAGGTTTGTGCGCCCTCAAAAGCTAGCCCAACCAAAGTGCAATGGAAGGGCCTCACCATGAGGGCGCTTGCGAAAATTGTGCAAGAGTGTGACTGTAGGACAGAGTCAAATGAAACAGAGTGAGGCGAGAAGAGACAGAAGGGGAAGAGGCCCCAGGGTGAGGCCACGACTGCTTATTCGTCCAGTCATCATCATGTAGCATGTCCTTTGTAGAACGTCGCTCCCATCACTGTCTGTCTTAAAGAAACTCGTTCCCTTGGCAAAACACCAGCCTCCGCCACAGTCATACCCAGGCATTCCTGGATATCTTGGTGCCATCGTCTTCTTGGTCTACCCCTTCCTCTTTTGCCTGGCACCATACCTTCCATCACCGTTCTCTCAAGACCGTTGTGTCTCTTGATGTGACCAAAGTATTTACATTTTCTAGCCAAAAGGGAATTGATAAACCAGTTCTCCTCTATGCTCAACTCTTGCCGAATGTCTACATTTGTTCTTTTCTGGTCAGGGTATTCTGAGGATCTTTCTGTAACATTTTGACTCGAAAGATTCAATTCTTTGTCTAGAAGTTTTGGTAATCGTCCATGCTTCACAGCCATAAGCTGCCATAGGAAAAACAGAGGCTCTCAAGACTTTTACTTTTATCGTTTTGTTGGTGCCCTGTCATAATTTCTTCAGGCTGTTCAATCTCTGTATTGCCATTTTTGTCAATTCTGGAGCCCACATATTCAAAATGCGTGACCTGATCTATTTCCTCACCACCCACTGTAAATTTATGCTGACATTGTGTTTTATCGGTGGTCATTATCTTTGTTTTGTTTATGAACAGATTTTGATCTTTACCATGTCCATTAACGGCTGAAAGTAGCTGCTCTAGCCCTTCTGCACTTCTTGATAGTATCACTCTGTCATCTGCGTATCGTGACTCTGGAATCTCGTACCCCCCAATCGTAAATGGGTCGAAACATTCAATGTTCTCATCTTCTCGAACATTTCTCATTATACATTCCGCATATATTTTGTACAGATAAGGTGAGAGGATACATCCCTGTCGGACTCCCTTTTGTACTGCAAACCAAGCTGATGTTTGCCCAGATACTCAGACAGCGGCTTGTTGATCTTGGTATACTGTTTCAATGAGGGACTAAATGCAAAGGAAACCCCATTTCCTTTATGATTCTCCACAGATTTTGATGTTTTACCGTGTCAAAGGCCTTAGTGTAATCAATGAAACATGTGTGCAGGTCTACATTAAACTCTCTACATTTTTCATAGATATTCCTTAAATTGACTAGGTGGTCCCGGGTCCCTCTGTTTTTCCTAAAACCTGCCTGGACTACGTGAATTTCAGATTCAAACATTTTCGTTATCCTTCTTAATAGGATTCGCAAGAGTATCTTGCTAGCGTGGCTGATCAGCGCGATAGTTCGGTAGTTCGTGCACAGCTTCAGGTTGCCTTTTTGGGGGGAGAAGAATATAAATTGATTTCTTCTATGTTTCTGGCCACTCTGCACTGTGTCATATCTGTTTACACAGCTTGTGATAGACTCGAGCACATGCCTCTCCTCCTGCTTGTATTAGCTCTGCTGGGATATCATCGCATCCTGGGAACTTTCCCTTTTTCAGGCTTTTAATTGCAGAGCGTACTTCTTCCAATGTTAGTTTAGGTTCTTTCTCATCCTTTGATAGGATTGTAACTGAGCGCTTTGTGCTATCTCCATACATGGTTCTGTAGTACTCTCTCCATCTATTCAGTATGTCTTTGGTTTCCGTTAATGTGTTATCCTCTGTGTCATTTATGACATGTGGAACCGGACGGAATTCCTTTGTCAGTGTTCCTATTGCTTTGAATGCATCTCTTTCTCTGCCTTGTTGTTGTAGGTTTTCTATATCCTTACACGTTTCTACTATGTATCTTCTTTTATCTTTTCTTATTTCTCTTCTAACTTTTCTAGCGCAGTTTTTATATGCTGTGTTGGTCCCCTTACTTCCCATTTGTTTTAATTGTTGCCTTTCTGCAATGAGTTTCTGTGTTTCCTCTGTTATATAGCTCTGTTTCTTGTGCAATATCTTTGGAATCATTTCTTTTGCTGTCGAGATCAAAATATCCCTTGCGTACGATGTCAACTCCTCAGATGTCATCTCTTTCTGTACAGCAAGCAATGCCTCAAATTTGTTTTCTATTTTGATGTTGTATTCAGTAGGTATTGCTGATACATCGAAGCGTATTGGCTGGCAACCTTTGTTGATCCTACGTAGTCTTGTTTGGGAAACTGCAAACAGTAATTTGTGATCCGTATCGCAGTCTGCTGACGCTCCAAATCTGGAGGTCGCTCCACTATCCGCCACCTGTGGACGTGCCTGGTTGGGGTCGGTCGCCCCACTATCCACCACCTGTGGACGTGCCTGGTTGGGGTCGGTCGCCCCACTATCCGCAATCTGTGGACCTGCCTGGTTGGGTTCGGTTGTCCCTGTCCTCCAGGAATGCGTCCTGATATCGCCCAATGGACTACGGTCTGGGGTGGAATGGGCTCGCCTCAGCCAGTAGAAACTAGTGAGGCAAACATCTAAGCAACAACAAGCAACAACAAGCAACAACAAGCAACAACAAGCAACAACATAAGACTATAAGCATTTTTTTTTTGGTAACAGCATCCCGATGTAAATTAAATTTACGTGTTATTCAAAACTGATTGAAAAGTGGAAGTTGTAAATATTTTAGGTGTCAAAGGCAGTAATATCATAAATTTAAAATGAAGTCATTGTACGTATTACAATTGTGAACATTGTTGCTGTTTTCTCAATAAATAATACATTTTTTAGATTTAAATTAAAAGGTTTCTTTTCATCTCGTTCATCATATACCATCCTGTCTTAGAACAAAACAAAATTGAGAGTATTTTCCTAAAACAAAATGACCACCTTTATCAATATAAGCTTTCACTGTTCCAGACACTACGGCCAGTACATGAACTGCTTCCAGGCCCGCCTGAACTCTTCAGAACTTCCAGCTGACAGATTTCTGGACCTGATTTTCTCGCAATCTGACATGCAAAGCGCTTACCGAGGATTGTGTACTCTGGATTTAGAGAGTATGTAGAATGTACATGAAGAACATTATTTGAGTCTCAATACTTACTTTCCGTGTCCAAACGACAAGTTCTACAGTATGCGTGCAGTATTCAGGTCAGGTCAGGTCATCCCGTAACCGGGGCATACATGAAGACATCCTCACAATACTTCTCTGTCAGCGGCCGCTGCCTGTGCCTCTTCTGGTCGGAGATTGGTCCATTCTTTTATATTGTCCTCCCACATCTTTTTGGGACAGCCTCTTCGTCGTCTGCCTTGCACCTTTCCGTGGAGGATCGTATTTGCAAGACCATTTGATCTCGATATGTGACCGTACCATGCGAGTTTCCTTCTTTTGACAGTTGCCAAGAGGTCTTCAAAAGGCTCTATGGCTTATATTAATTATATCTCGTATTTCTTCATTTGTAACTGGGTCTTTGTACGTGACGTTTAAAAGTCTTCAGAAACATCTCATCTCCAAGGCCTGTATCCTTCGCTGAAGGTCAGCTGTAACTGTCCATGTCTCACAAGCATAGAGGAATATTGACAGGACCAGTGTACGCATTAATCTGATTTTCGTGCATAGTGCTAACTGTTTATCTTGCCATATTTTGTTAAGCCGTGCAAGCGCCGCTGTTGTCTATGCTATTCTGGCCAACACCTCACATTTTGATCCTTCATCCCTGACAATCGGCCCAAGTATCCAGCGACATGGATTATATTGTGATTTGCCTTGTCCCGCCTATTGCATGTTTCCTGATGGTTGGGGGCAGGTCATTAGGGGGTCTGGGTCCTGTATTGCGCCACAATCACATGTGTCATCATCTGTGTATCCCCATCGTTCCATATTCCTCTTCCACGGTGTTACACCAGTTCGTAGTCTGTTCCTCGGCTTCCATATTGTTTATAGTAGCTGATATCCGAGGGCAGGTTCCACCCGTAAATCCATCTCTGGGTCATGCATTAATTCGTGCCATCTCTCAATGATATAAAACAATAGAGTATCGCACATTAAAAATCCCTCGGCAGTTGGAAATCGAAAAGAGTAGGCTAAACGGCCGCTGCACGGGCAGAATTCAAAATTATGTTAAAAATATACCCAATCTATCACGGGAACCTCGCCGATCCTACGGAGTTCCCGCGTTGTGCTGAGGTTCTCTAAAAATATGGATAAGAATAGAGAACGTATGGGTTAAACCTGGTTCCACGGCGTTGATTCTTGAACTAAACGAAACTAAACTGAACAGGGAAGGGATACAACTGGGTAAATGTAATTTTGTAATTTGTAATTTGTAAAATGTAATGTAACTACTACTACTCCTATTTCTACTACTACTACTACTACTGCTATTTCTACTGCTACTACTACTACTACTACTACTACTACTACTGCTGCTGCTATTTATACTCCTACTCATAGTTTCTGTTTTGTACTCGCTAATTCACATTTTGTATTTAGCACAGGTAGTCGCAAGCGCGTTCATGTGGTTTTGCAGTTTTAATTCATCGTCGTACAGCAAGCACTGATCATCCGCAAAGAGTAATTCGTGAATTGAGTTATGTTCTATATTTATTTCATGAAGGTGCATAAATAAAATGAAGAGTGGACAATTGGGCCGTTTGATAATCTGTTCACAGCTATCAAAAGGTGAAAGATGTCTTGGTATGGGCACGTCACGAGGTCCAACGGAATGACAAATTCGATACTGCATGGTTCTGCACCAGGAAAGACAGGGCGGGAACGTCGAAGGAAGAGATGGGCAGACAACATCACTGAGTGGTCAAACCTTCGTCCCGGTGAGGCACAACTGGCTGCAGGGGACAGATAGAGATGGCGTAGGGTTGTGGGAGTGTCTTCAATGTGTTCCGCACGCAAAGACCTGATGAGTTACGGGATGAACTGAACTGAGCTGAGGTCCAGACACAAGAAATGAAAATAAGAAACACACATACAGACGAATGTGCAGGTCAATTTGGAAATTGAGTTGAGTGATCATAATGTGGACATTGAAATTGGATTAATTACAACCGAATTTCCACCTAAAATGGAAATATAAAATTGTATTACGAATGGTCCTCAGCTAAAGCTAACTGCAACACGTGAACATATGTACAATGTGCATGATGACGTCGCTTCTGGTGTATGCAGTCCATACCAACCGTCAAGTTTGCAAATTGTAATTATCTTCGGACTCATAACTTCCTCAGCAGATCGTTGAAAACATGGTGGTGTGATACAGATTCCGTCCAGAGTTGATCAGCGAGCGGTGATTCGGTGTGTAACAGCTGAAGAATGTCAACCAGTTGACATCAATCCCAGAATGCAGGCAGTGTATGGTGACCCAAGTGTGTCGAAGACAACAGTGAAGAACTGGACAACGATGTTTAAAGAAGGACGTGAGTTAACGCAACAATATGCGCCTAACCTGGTCTCAGACGTGCGTTAACGCAACTATACGCACCTGACCTGGTCTCAGACGTGAGTTAACGCAACAATATGCGCCTGACCTGGTCTCAGACGTGAGTTAACGCAACAATATGCGCCTGACCTGGTCTCGGATGATCTTTCGTTAACTCACGTCCTTCTTTAAACATCGTTGTCCAGTTCTTCACTGTTGTCTTTGGCACACTTTTGTCACCATACACTGCCTCAATTTCCGAGGAATGTCAACTGGTCGACATCATTCAGCTGTTATAAACCGAATTACCGCTCGCTGATCAACTCTGGACTGATTCCGTGTCACACCTGCCATGTTTTCAAAGGTCTGCTGGGGAAACTATGGGTCAAGAGATAATGAAATTTTGCAAACTTGACGGTTGGTATGTGCTGTACACACCAGAAGTGAGATCATCATGCCCATCGTACGTACGTTCACTTGGTGGAGTTAGGTCCCGTTTAATTTAAACACGCCTCGTAGCGAAGATGCTAAACTGATGAGATAATGTCAATACATTTTAGACCTTCGACCGAATATTCGTTGTCTGTTGAGCACACCCGAGGTTCGCCATTGCTACAGCAACTTCAACCAAGGGATAAACAAAGTGGTTAGCCTGCAGAAGAAAAAACAGCTGCCTACAACCACAGTACAGCAATATGCATGCAAGTAAGCCAACAATAAAATATGGTTTTAAATATCTTTTACATTTTGCTTGAAAAAGTTTATTCTCATTTACGTATTCATCATTATCATCAAGTGCCGTCTCCGCATAGGAGATTATCGGTAACGGTTCTCTAGCAGTCGCTGTCTCGTGTCAGGCTGGTACACCCTGACCACATCCTGATGTTATCTGTCCATCTGTACATCTGCCGCCTTCTGGCTCTCTTGGTCTCTACCCTTCCCTCCAATATAACTTCTAGCAGACTGTCATGTCGCTTGACATGATCAAAACAATTTATTTTTCTGCTTTCCTTCAGAAGAATTGTTTCTCCAGAACCTCATTATTGGTTTTCCTATCTTTCCAGGAAATCCAAGTCTTCTAAAAACCGACATTTTAAATGTGGAGAAGTCCAGGATTCATCCCAAGTACCCGAAGGCTGTGGGGGTGGGGGGGGGGGGGGGATAAAGGCGGAAACTCTTATAAAAAGAAACGACTTACCAGGCGAAACAGCAAACTGTGCGGTACACACAAGAGGCTTATTTAACAAGAAGAAACTACGGCTAGCCACCATGGAAGGGTGTGGGACCTCATCATGTATTACCATAGAACGTATTGTATCTGACCAGACATCTACGTGTTACTGTTTGTTTAAAAAAATTAATATTTCTAAAGCTTTGGTGAAAGTATTAAAGAATTTAATAGATAGCAATAACTAAGGTGGTATCTTAAGAGCTAAAAACTAAGAAGAACTAAGAGCTAAGAAGAACTAAGAACTTAGAAGAACTAAGAAGAACTAAGAACTAAAAAGAACTGATAACTAAGAGGAACTAAGAACTAAGAAGAAGTAAGAAGAACTAAGCTAAAACTATAAAGAACTTAAAACTAAAAAGAACTAAGAGCTAAGAAGAACTTAGAAGAACTAATAAATAAGAAGAACTAAGAACTAAAAAGAACTGAGAACTAAGTAGAACTAAGAACTAAGAAGAAGTAATAAGAACTAAGAACTAAGAAGAAGTAATAAGAACTAAGAACTAAGAAGAACTAGAACTGAAAAGAACTAAGAACTAAGAAGAACTAAGAACTAAAATAACTAAGAACTAGGAAAAAGAACTAAAAAGAACTAACAATAAATAAGAACTAAGAAGAGCTGAAAAGAACTAAGAACTCAGAAGAACTAAAGAACTAAAAAGAACTAAGAACAGAAGAACTAAGAAGAACTAAGAACTAGAAAGAACTAAGAAGAACTGAGTACTAAGAAGAACTAAGAAAGTGGCATCGTTATGTTTTTAGAAAAGTGTACAATTATGCCATACGTGCACGACAGCTTATAAAGACACAGATAAATACGAGGGCTATTTGAAAAGTTCTGCCTTTGAGGAGATAATTTCATTCACGTGAATAATTTTTACATAAGTTATAAATATTCATTTAGCTTGGAATGTCAATTAGGGGATGTGTCATTTATTTTACCACGTAGTTACCATCCCAGTTCACGCACAAACGCCGACGTCGGACAAGTTGTTGCATCAGGTCAGATTAGGTCATCCCATAACTGCTGAGGTCGTTGGGGCACACATGAAGACATCCTCATAACACCACGTCACCCTTCTCTGTCAGCGGCTGCTGCCTGTGCCTCTTCTGGTCGGAGATTGGTCCATTCTTTTATGTTGTCCTCCCACCTCTTTTTTGGACCGGCCTCTTCGTCGTCTGCCTTGCACCTTTCCGTGGAGGATTGTATTTGCAAGACCATTTGATCTCGATATGTGACCGTACCAAGCGAATTTCCTTCTTTTGACAGTTGCCAAGAGGTCTTCAAAAGGGCCTATTGCTGTTGTAATTTTATCTCGTATTTTCCTTATTTGTAACTCGGTCTTTGTACGTGACGTTTAAAAGTCTTCGGAAACATCTCATCTCCAAGGTCTGTATCCTTCGCTGAAGGTTAGTTGTAGCTGTCCATGTCTCACAAGCATAGAGGAATATTGACAGGACCAGTGTACGCATTTATCTGATTTTCGTGCATAGTGCTAACCGTTTATATTGCTAGATTTTGTTAAGTCGTGCAAGCGCCACTATTGTCTGTGCTATTCTGGCCAACACTTCACATTTTGATCCTTCATCACTGACAATCGACCCAAGATATTTAAAACGGTCGACCACTTCGAGTTCTTGACCATTAGCTTTTATCCTGCTATTGAAGCCCTCGGCGTTGTTGGTCATTAATTTTATCTTTCCAGCGTTTATCTCCATACCATAGCCCAGAGCTGTTTCATCGAGCCTTCTGACCCATTCCTGGATTTCTGCTTCTGAACCCGCCAACCCGTCGATATCATCTGCAAAACGCAGGTTGTTGCATCCGGTTGATATCTTTATCTTCTTCGTTCGTTCTCAATCTCCCGCTACCGAACCCTGAAAGGGCCTAAGTAGCAGAATGTAGTCCAAAGAATGGAATGCGTTGTGTCATAGTTTACAGCTTGACTGCGATATTTGAACCTTTCGGTCCAATACATTCGACTTCAGCAAGCATTTTTTTAGTATCGGGTTAGCATTCCCTCTTCGATCCCTTCTCCTTAGCCAGTCTGCCCTGCTGCAGCCTGTTATCCAGGATCACCGCGTGGAGGTGTAGAAGCGTCTTAGCAGCTCTGGTTCGCTGGCCCTGACGCTAGCAGTCAGCTATGGGTTGCTGACCACTGCAGCTCATGCGCTGCTCAGCGTCTTGATCCCAATCCGGTTGATATAAAAATCAGACGTCCTCTCCCGAAATCAGGTACGCACAGTTGCTTGCACATCGTCGTGACAAGGGTAACTAACACGTTCCTGTATCCAAGCAGGGCATGGATAATGTGACGGACTCGCTCTATGGAAAACCATAAGCATCGCGGTAATATCTTTCTGCTTGACCCGGGGATAAGGACGAATCAGTTCGTCTACCCGGGCTTGGTGCTGTGCATCCACATCTGCTATCGCTCGTCCGCTGTGAGTCTTGTCATGCCGGCCCGCCATGGCTTGACAGTCGGCTTTTGCAGTCCGTGTGCACCTCCTGAACGCACTGACATGCACACATGCGTCACCATATACCGCAGTCATTCTTCGATGCATGTCGATGGGCAACCATATTTTGACGAAGACCGCTATTTTATTGCCTAATGAACGCATGCGCCACGTTCCACTGGCATGCCACTACACGATCCTATAGTCACTCCATGCCACTACATGCCCTTATAGTCACTCCATGCCTCTATAGTCACTTCATGCCCTTATAGTCACTCCATGCCACTACATGCCCTTATAGTCACTCCATGCCTCTATAGTCACTTCATGCCCTTATAGTCACTCCATGCCACTACATGCCCTTATAGTCACTCCATGCCTCTATAGTCACTTCATGCCCTTATAGTCACTCCATGCTACTACATGCCCTTATAGTCACTCCATGCCTCTATAGTCACTCCATGCCCTAATAGCCACTCCATGCAACTTCATGCCTCAATAGTCACTCCATGCCACTACATGCCCTTATAGTCACTTCATGCCACTATAGCCACTTCATGCTACTATAGTCACTTCATGCCTCTACATGCCTCTATAGTCACTCCATGCCCTTATAGTCACTCCATGCCCTTATAGTCACTTCATGCCTCTACATGCCTCTATAGTCACTCCATGCCACTATAGTCACTTCATGCCACTATAGCCACTTCATGCTACTATAGTCACTTCATGCCTCTACATGCCTCTATAGTCACTCCATGCCCTTATAGTCACTCCATGCCCTTATAGTCACTTCATGCCTCTACATGCCTCTATAGTCACTCCATGCCCTTATAGTCACGCCATGCCCTTGTGGTCACTCCATGCCCTTATAGTCACTCCAGGTCACTATAGTCACTTCATGTCACTCCATGCCCTTAAAGTCACTCCATGCCCTTATAGTCACTCCATGCCACTATAGTCACTCCATGCCACTATAGTCACCCCATGCCCTTATAGTCACTCCATGCCACTATAGTCACTCTAAGCCAGTACATGCCACTATAGCCACCCGATGTCACTATAGTCAATCCATGCCTCTATAGTCACTCCATGCCCTTATAGTCACTCCATGCCTCTATAGTCACTCCATGCCCTTATAGTCACTCCATGCCTCTATAGTCACTCAATGCCCTTATAGTCACTCCATGCCTCAATAGTCACTCCATGCCTCTATAGTCACACCATGCCCTTATAGTCACTCCATGCCTCTATAGTCACTCCATGCCCTTATAGTCACTCCATGCCTCTATAGTCACTACATGTCACTATAGTCACTCCAAGCCAGTACATGCCACTATAGTCACTCCATGTCACTCATTGCAATTATAGTCGCTCCATGCCACTATAGTCACGCCATGCCCTTATAGTCACTCCATGCCCTTATAGTCACTCCATGTCACTATAGTCACTTCATGTCACTCCATGCCCTTAAAGTCACTCCATGCCCTTATAGTCCCTCCATGCCACTATAGTCACTCCATGCCACTATAGTCACTCCATGCCGGTATAGTCACTCCATGCCACTATAGTCACTCCAAGCCAGTACATGCCACTATAGCCACCCCATGTCACTATAGTCACTCCATGTCACTCATTGCAATTATAGTCACCCCATGCCACTATAGTCACTCCATGCCAGTATAGTCACTCCATGCCACTATAGTCACTCTAAGCCAGTACATGCCACTATAGCCACCCGATGTCACTATAGTCACTCCATGTCACTCCGTGCAACTATAGTCACTCCATGCCAGTACATGCCATTATAGTTACCCCATGTCACTATAGTCACTCCATGTCACTCCATACAACTATAGTCACTCCATGCCAGTACATGCAACTATAGTCACTCCATGCCAGTACATGCCCCTATAGTCACTCCATGCCCTTATAGTCACTCCATGCCAGTACATGCCACTATAGTCACTTCATGCCACTCCATGCCCCATATAGTCACTCCATGCCACTACACTCCCCTACAGTCACTCCATGCCACTACACTCCCCTACAGTCACTCCATGCCACTACACTCCCCTACAGTCACTCCATGCCACTACACTCCCCTACAGTCACTCCATGCCACTACACTCCCCTACAGTCACTCCATGCCACTACACTCCCCTACAGTCACTCCATGCCACTACACTCCCCTACAGTCACTCCATGCCACTACACTCCCCTACAGTCACTCCATGCCACTACATTCCCCTACAGTCACTCCAAGCCACTACATTCCCCTACAGTCACTCCATGCCACTACACTCCCTTACAGTCACTCCATGCCACTACACTCCCTTACAGTCACTCCATGCCACTACACTCCCCTACAGTCACTCCAAGCCACTACATTCCCCTACAGTCACTCCATGCCACTACATTCCCCTACAGTCACTCCATGCCACTACACTCCCTTACAGTCACTCCATGCCACTACACTCCCTTACAGTCACTCCATGCCACTACACTCCCTTACAGTCACTCCATGCCACTACACTCCCCTACAGTCACTCCATGCCACTACACTCCCCTACAGTCACTCCATTAGAGATCATTTTCACATAGTTGTCACGTGGCTCCGAACACTGTTGTCATAGTTACGGAGATGCACGTAAAACTTTTTATATCGCTCTCGTATGTATCAGCTGCTAACGAACTGACCAAAACAAATATATTTTGTTCTGCTTCTAATTTTCAGCGTTTCCGTCACAAGATATCTGTGTGAAACAGATGTTTATGCCTTCTGTGACTCCAAAATTGGACAGATAATGCAGGACTTCTATTTTGCAGGGATACCCGAATCGTGTCGGAAGTTAGCAGGAGTCAAATCCCGATATGTGAACATTTCAAACGATGTAAATGTGCCAGTTTCTAGTGAGACTCGTGTAATGGTGACATTATCAACGCTAGGGTTTTTCTGTAGTGTCATTTTTCGTATCGGCCTTATACTTGAGGATCTATAGAGAATTATGTCATCAGTCTTCAAAACCAGGACCAAGTTATAACCTTTCATTGCGTAAACTGTTTTGTGCCTTGTTCGTAGTTCTTAGTCGAATTGTACTTTTCCAAGGGTGGATAGGGAAGGAAGACTAACGTCTGGTCAGGCACAACCTACTGATCAGACTTATTAGTCAGGGTCAGGCACAACCTACTGATCAGACATGTTAGTCAGGGTCAGGCACAACATACTGATCAGACATGTTAGTCAGGGTCAGGCACAACCTACTGATCAGACATGTTAGTCATGGTCAGGCACAACCTACTGATCAGACGTGTTAGTCAGGGTCAGGCACAACATACTGATCAGACGTGTTAGTCAGGGTCAGGCACAACATACTGATCAGACATGTTAGTCAGGGTCAGGCACAACATACTGATCAGACATGTTAGTCAGGGTCAGGCACAACATACTGATCAGACGTGTTAGTCAGGGTCAGGCACACCATACTGATCAGACGTGTTAGTCAGGGTCAGGCACAACATACTGATCAGACATGTTAGGGCCAGGCACAACATACTGATCAGACATGTTAGTCAGGGTCAGGCACAACATACTGATCAGACAAGTTAGTCAGGGTCAGGCACAACATACTGATCAGACATGTTAGTCAGGGTCAGGCAAAACATACTGATCAGACATGTTAGTCAGGGTCAGGCACAACATACTGATCAGACATGTTAGTCAGGGTCAGGCAAAACATACTGATCAGACATGTTAGTCAGGGTCAGGCAAAACATACTGATCAGACATGTTAGTCAGGGTCAGGCACAACATACTGATCAGACTTGTTAGTCAGGGTCAGGCAAAACATACTGGTCAGACATGTTAGTCAGGGTCAGGCACAACATACTGATCAGACATGTTAGTCAGGGTCAGGCAAAACATACTGATCAGACATGTTAGTCAGGGTCAGGCACAACCTACTGATCAGACATGTTAGTCAGGGTCAGGCAAAACATACTGATCAGACATGTTAGTCAGGGTCAGGCAAAACATACTGGTCAGACATGTTAGTCAGGGTCAGGTAAAACATACTGATCAGACATGTTAGTCAGGGTCAGGCACAACCTACTGATCAGACATGTTAGTCAGGGTCAGGCAAAACATACTGATCAGACATGTTAGTCAGGGTCAGGCACAACATACTGATCAGACATTTTAGTCAGGGTCAGGCAAAACATACTGATCGGACATGTTAGGGTCAGGCACAACATACTGATCAGACATGTTAGTCAGGATCAGGCTCAACATACTGATCAGACATGTTAGTCAGGGTCAGGCACAACATACCGATCAGACATGTTAGTCAGGGTCAGGCAAAACATACTGATCAGACATGTTAGTCAGGGTCAGGCAAAACATACTGATCAGACATGTTAGGGTCAGGCACAACATACTGATCAGACATGTTAGTCATGGTCAGGCTCAACATACTGATCAGACATGTTAGGGTCAGGCACAACATACTGATCAGACATGTTAGGGTCAGGCACAACATACTGATCAGACATGTTAGTCAGGGTCAGGCACAACATACTGATCAGACATGTTAGTCAGGGTCAGGCAAAACACACTGATCAGACATGTTAGGGTCAGGCACAACATACTGATCAGACATGTTAGTCAGGGTCAGGCTCAACATACTGATCAGACATGTTAGGGTCAGGCACAACATACTGATCAGACATGTTAGGTTCAGGCACAACATACTGATCAGACATGTTAGTCAGGGTCAGGCATAACATACCGATCAGACATGTTAGGGTCAGGCACAACATACTGATCAGACATGTTAGTCAGAGTCAGGCTCAACATACTGATCAGACATGTTAAGGTCAGGCACAACATACTGATCAGACATGTTAGTCAGGGTCAGGCAAAATATACTGATCAGACATGTTAGGGTCAGGCACAACATACTGATCAGACATGTTAGTCAGGGTCAGGCTCAACATACTGGTCAGACATGTTAAGGTCAGGCACAACATACTGATCAGACATGTTAGTCAGGGTCAGGCAAAATATACTGATCATACAATGTTAGTAAGGGTCAGGTAAAACATACTGATCAGACATGTTAGTCAGGGTCAGGCAAAATATACTGATCAGACAATGTTAGTCAGGGTCAGGCTCAACATACTGATCAGACATGTTAAGGTCAGACACAACATACTGATCAGACATGTTAGTCAGGGTCAGACACAACATACTGATCAGACATGTTAGTCACGGTCAGGCCCAACATATTGATCAGACAATGTTAGTCAGGGTCAGACACAACATACTGATCAGACATGTTAGTCAGGGTCAGACACACCATACTAATCAGACAATGTTAGTCAGGGTCAGACACAACATACTGATCAGACATGTTAGGGTCAGGCACAACATACTGATCAGGCAATGTTAGTCAGGGTCAGGCACAACATACTGATCAGACATGTTAGTCAGGGTCATACACAACATACTGATCAGACAATGTTAGTCAGGGTCAGGCAAAATATACTGGCCAAGACTCTCAACTCGGGTTCCTGGCAGTCCTACCTGGAAACGGGTTGTTTTCATGGCAGCCTGGCTAACGAGGTGAGAAACCGACGTGATCCCCGTAGCAGGGAGCAAAACGCAGATGAAGCCAAGCCAAGCACAATTATCTGGAGGACCCCGTCCACCTTCATCAGCATGCTCGGGATGTGAGGAAAGCTACGACAACGCGGACAACCCGCCACTTAACGTCCTTTTTAGGGCGCACCAAAGAGTAATCCTACTCATTGTCGGCATTCAGCAACAACAACAATAACAACAACAACAGCAACAACAACAACAACAACAACAATATATAAACGATTTTGACATTGATATAAGATTGTAAAATTTGCAGATGACACAAAATTATGTAGAAGAGTCTCACATATAGCAGAGATGGGTATATTGAGGTTGAATGTCGATAAAATTCGAGACTGGTGTGTGAGATGCGTATGGAGTTTAATGTAGATAAATGTACATGCATAGATCCAATACGGAATATAATTACAGAATGGGCGAGAACAATATTAGAATGATAGATAAGGAAAGGGGCCTAGGTGTTATAATAGAGCATTCGGGAAAAATGAATGAATAAGTTCAAGTAGCAGTGAATAAGATAGATGCAATGTTAGGTATGATAAAAATAAATATTAAACATAGGAGCAAGGAAGTGATAGTTAAACTGTATAAAGCATTAGTTAGACCTAGATTGAAGTACTGTGTACAGGTGTGGAGTTCTTATCATAGAGGGGATATAAACATGCTGGAAAGGATACAAAGAAGAGCCACAAAGATG
Source organism: Ariolimax columbianus (assembly GCA_036924085.1). Taxonomy (NCBI): domain Eukaryota; kingdom Metazoa; phylum Mollusca; class Gastropoda; order Stylommatophora; family Arionidae; genus Ariolimax; species Ariolimax columbianus. The sequence goes on along the minus strand of JAVGWX010000024.1, from coordinate 21,057,501 downwards.
AGATAGTGGGTTTTCAGAATTACAGTTATGAGAAAAGACCTGGAAAGAAAAAAAACTTAGTGCATTATTATTCTAATAATTTGTCCTGTTATTCTAATGATTTGTCATGTAGAGCCTTGTTATTCTAATGATTTGTCATATAGTGTCCTGTTTTTCTAATGAATTGTTATGTCGTGTCCTGTTATTCTAATTATTTGTCATGTAGTGCTCTGTGATTCTAATGATTTGTCATTTAGTGTCCTGTTATTCTAATGATTTGTCATATAGTATCCTGTTATTCTGATGACTTGTCATGTAGAGCCTTGTTATTCTAATGAATTGTCATATAGTGTCCTGTTATTCTAATTATATAGGATGGTTTTGTTGAGATATTAATTGTTGTACATTTTGGGTTGGCATTTATGTGTGTTTTTTGTTTTTTTAAAATTTTTCCTCAGCTTAAGAATGTATAGTAATTTTCGATCAACCTCAGGGCTGATCCTAATTTGTTGGTGGGCGGGTTCTGGCCCAATGCTGTAGGTTGGCCACCCCTGGCTTAGAGTATGTAAAAGGTTCCACAGGTTGTCAATATAATAAATTAATCATAATTACCAATCCACTTTGACTTTATATTTATTGATGATGTTTGCTGCAAGCAAATATATTCCGAATTTTGAATAATTAAGCTATTAGAAATAATGGAGCACATCTTTCCTGTGACACAGTTTAAAACATTCGCCTCTGCCCATCACATTAAAGGTCAAAGTAGAGGTCAGTGTCATGGCAACAATTTCCGTCTCGAAAATGGATGCAGCAAGTCAGGTGGACAGTCGTGGAACTTACTTTCGGTTCGCCACACTTTTGTCACCATACACTGCCTGCATTCTGCGATGAATGTTAACTGGTCGACATCCTTCAGCTGTTAGAAACCGAATCACCGCTCGCTGATCAACTCTGGACGGATTCCGTATCACACCCGCAATGTTTTCAACGGTGGGCTGAGAAAACTATGAGTCGGAGGATAAGGAAATTTTGCAAACTGAACTTGGTGATTGATATGTGCTGTTTAGATCAGAAGTAACGTCATCATGCGGATCGTACGTATGTTCACTTGGTGTAGTTAGGTCCGCTTTCATTTGAACACTTCTCGTAGTTTCTTCCTATCCCCCTAGCGATTTCTCGTGAAATAGCGGTGAAACCCCCTCTTTTTTAGTTCTTAGTTCTTAGTTCACCTGTACTTCTACAGGGGCAGATGGCCCTATGCAGATCCCAGCTCTGGTATGAGCTGGATGTAGCCGGGAGAAAGATTTCCTGCTTAGCATGCTAGGCTCGAGCAGCTTAATACTCTGCAGCATTGGGACAAGCGCTTACGGAGGGTGGGTAACAGATGTGCGAGTCCATCTTAATAGGCGCATCTATGCTGCTCTAAACAAACCAATTAACCGTGACTGGTGTTATGCGATGTCACACAGTTAATCACCTCTTAAGATTCGCTGTGAGGCAGTGGTGCTATTCTTGTCCTTGTCATACACAAAGACCCCGGCGGATCACTCGGGCCCCTGCTTTTAAGCCTGTATATTTCTCCAAGCCTGTTCCTATATCTTTACTAACGCTTTTATTGCATTCTCTTCTCGTGATCTGAGAAAGCTGATGCCTTCATTATTAACTTTAAATAGTTTTCTATCTTGGTTATCCTTGAACAGTTTACTTATGTATGCTGCGTTGTTGTTGTATGTATCTTTCTTAGAAATTGAGACAAGTTGACACATTTAAATACCTTGGCACATATATAACATCAGATGGAAGATGCAATTACGAAATAAAATGCAGAATAGTCCAAGCAAAATCGGTCTTCCAGACCATTAAATTCCTTTTTGTGCAACAAAACCTTGTCACTGGAAATGGGAAAAAGAGTCCTTGGGTGATATATGGAACTAGTTCTGACATATGGTAGTGAATCATGAACAATTAGCAAACAAGCGTTTAGATCTGTGGAAGCAACAGGAGATGTGGTATCACAGAAGAAAGTTGTGGATCCCATGGACTGCAAAGAATACTGATGATACAGTACTCGAGAAGGCGCCAACAAAAAGACAACTTGTTGCAAGGATCAGAACAAGACTGTCATCATTGTTTGGGTATGTTATGAGGTATGCTGGTTGGAGCACGTCGTGACAACGGGAAAGATAGCAGGAGAGTGAGACAGAGGAAGACCCAGAGAGAAGATGCCGGACAGTCCAAGAGAACGGCATGGGCGACAACCAACAGAGTTGGCCAACGACACACAGGATAGAACTGGATGGAGGTCTATGATCGAGAAACTGGCATGGCACCTTATGATGAGGATCTTTCTCAATAAGCAAGATGCCTTCATTGTTGTTCTAAATTGCCTCCTACTCCTAATCCAAGCTTGTTCGGTTTGGATAGTTTCTTTATTTCTCCATGCGCTTGTTATGTGTATTCTTTGTCGTCTTCTTCTATTATCACTTCCATTCTATTGGTTGTTCTATTGCCTGTCGGCACATTGTACTCATCTCTTTGTCCATTTCACTCTAATCTAGAGTTCCTTTCGTTCTTTTTATTTTTTTTTTTTTTTAAGTTCATGCTTGTCTCTTGTTTTTGGAAGCGTTTTATATTATGATTACATGTTTATTTTTAAACATTCCCAATTAGTACTTAATTTCTCTCTTCTGTACCTCTACTTTCTTTCTATCTGTTAATTTCCATGTTTATTGTTAACTTCCACAAGATACTTTTACCTTAGTTCTAGATGTTTAAACAATTAAAATAATACTCCAAATAATACAGCAGGAAATAAGGTATAATGCAGACGGTGTTTGTATGACTGCATAATTTAGACACGACTATAACGGACGAACAAGGTCCTGGAGAGATGTCCAACACATCACTCACATTCTGAGGGATGTCTCTATAACATCTTACGGTTATGGGAAAGGCACTACACGCAACTATAAAAGTCACTTCTCCCTGCCCCCCCCCCTCCTCCTCCGCTGCCTTGCGGTATACCTGTTTACGGGAAAGGCTTCGGGAGTAAACCCTGAGGACAAATCTGCATCCTGTGCTATCTCCAGACGTCTCGATAAAATCTTGCCACTGACCAAAGATAGCTCAGGACCAGAGAGTGAGGTTGACAAAAGGCGCAGTTTCTTCCACATTTTAACCCAAATCACCGCGTAAGTCACCCATTTCAACGGACACAGCAAAAGACAAGACTATTCACAGGACCTACAAAAAGAGAGTGATCTTCATCACATGTGATGGGCGATCATCATACAGATATCTCTCGTACAACTGAGTTAAAAAATTGAAACATATGACGAAATACACCACTAGTTCTTAGACCTGGAACCATCACCAAGTTATTCAGACCTAGGACTGGTTTGCAAGCTCAGGGTTATGTTTTTCCAATTTCTACCTTTCATCTGCGGCCGTCCTCAGCTCAGCATACGTCTTCGCCGCATGTCTCTGCATGCTTGTGTTCAAAGGGTGCTTCTTGGTCTGCCTGTTCCTATCTTTTTCTGTGTTCTGTCTTCCAAGACTTTCTTCAACTGATTCTCATCACGTAGGTTGTGGTCCAGCCAGGTCGGTTCTTTGTTGTTGTAGCGGCTCTATTTCCTTTCTCACCGGCTATTCACTTTAAAGTTACTTCCCCTCTGTCAGAGTTGTCCGCCACGGTCTTTTTGTATGGCAAGAACAAGAATAGAAGCACTGTTCCAGAAAGAGAATGTCGTAAGAGGCAACTAACTGTATGACATGGCATAAAACTGCCCATGGTGTGATGGTTTGTTAAGAACGGCATAGATTAGAACATCACATCAGGATCAGGCACAATATACTGATCAAAACCACTGTATCTCTTCAATGTAGCGCTCGATGAAAACAGGCTGTATACTGACCAAGACCACTATCTCTCTTCAATGTAGCGTTCGATGAAAACAGGCTGTATACTGACCAAGACCACTGTCTCTCTTCAATGTAGCGTTTCATGAAAACAGGCTGTATACTGACCAAGACCACTGTATCTCTTCTATGTAGCGTTCCGTGAAAACAGGCTGTATACCGACCAAGACCACTGTCTCTCTTCCATGTAGCGCTCGATGAAAACAGACTGTTTTCAAGGTCATCTGGCTGACGAGACGTAGAATGATGTGATCCCCTTAGTAGTGAGCGTCACATAGATGAAGCCAAGCATAGCAAAAACGCCTGGATTATCGCGGTCTTCCTTCATCAGCACGCTCGGCATGTGAGGAAAACTATTACAACTCGCCACTTAACACCCGTTTCCGGTTGCAAAAAAAAAATTAAACTTACTCATTATGTCCATTCAACAACAACAACAACAACAACAACAACAAAAAGCGAAGCTAAATACCCGACATGATACTGAATCACTGCGCCTAGATACCGTTTTGACAACAAAATACTCCCTCAATCCAAAACAGAATGGCAACCCTGTGCTCCCTGTCCGAACAGATGGACTCGGCCTGGGACAAGGTGACCTCAGCTGTACATGCAGTCACAAGGGACGTTCTGGCCCAAGAAAACAGACGCGAAAACCATGGAAACCATTATTTCCTAGAAGCGAAAAAAGTGGCTAGGTGCAGACGCAGCAGAACGAAGGCATCTCCAGAACATGTTCGTCGTAATGAAGGCTCGGAGGTAATTCTACAACTCAGTGGCAGATGGCGCAGAGGAAGCGCTGAAAAACAACAGATTTCAATCAGCCTATCAGATCATCATATTCTTTTTCTTCGTTCTCAAACTCCCCCTACCAACCCCCTGGGCTTTGCAAGTAAAAGGATATTCTCAGGAGAACGAAATTCTTTGTGTCGTAGTTTACAGCTTGCATGTGATATTTGCACCTTTCGGTCCAACACGTCCGACTTCAGTAGACATTTTTGCGTATATGATTCTATGCTGAAGTTCGTTATCCAGGATCACGGCGTGGAGGTGGAGAAGAGTTTTGACAGTTCTGATTCGTTGGTCCTGACGCTAGCTGTCAGTTTAGGGTCGTTGACCGCTGCAGCTCATGCACTGCTCACGATATAGATCCCATCAGGCAGCTAAAACGTGAAGAGTCGATTCCTCCCACAAACATCTGGATCCCGCAAAGTATAACTAAATCTATCCACCCCACGTGGTGCACAACATAAAAGATAATGACATTCTGGACTGAGTACTACGTAGATGTCGTAAACCGTCCAACAGCTGTTCTGACCTCCCACTCTCTCCCCACTCCCTTCCCCGACCCCCCCCCCCCCCCAACCCCTGAATCAACACCCTCGACACTGCCTGCCGCTCCACTAGATCAATGATTCCGTCCATGGCGCGGTGCCAGGGAAGGGACACATCGCTGACAGACACCGGATGGTGCTGTGAACCTGTCGGAAAGTTGGAGGCCTATACCAACTCCCGCTCTGGTGTTACGATGAAGCCGCTCTATCAGTCGTTTCGCCCCAGGAACTCCCAGATGGTGTAAGGCATGTTGGGTCTGTTCGGACTAAGGCAGTGCTCTGTGTCGTGTTAAGCTGTAAACTACGACACAGCGCATTTCGTTCTTTGGAAAACATCCTGCTACTACAGAGCCCATTCCAGGGCTTTGTAACGGAGATTGAGAACGAAGAAGAAGAACAGAAAGAAGAAGAGGAAGAAGAAGAAGATGAAGAAAAAGTAGAGGAAGAAGAAGAAGAGGAAGAAAAAGTAGAGGAAGAAGAAGAAGAGGAAGAAAAAGTAGAGGAAGAAGAAGAAGAGGAAGAAGAAGAAGAAGGAGAAGAAGAAGAGGAAGAAGAAGAAGAGGAAGAAGAAGAGGAAGAAGAAGAAGAAGAAGAAGAGGAAGAAGAAGAAGAAGGAGAAGAAGAAGAGGAAGAAGAAGAAGATGAAGAAAAAGTAGAAGAAGAGGAAGAAGAAGAAGAAGAAGAAGAAGAGGAAGAAGAAGAAGATGAAGAAGAAGTAGAAGAAGAGGAAGAAGAAGATGAAGAAGAAGAAGAAGAAGAAGAAGAAGAAGAAGAAGAAGAAGAAGAAGAGGAAGAAGAAGAAGATGAAGAAAAAGTAGAAGAAGAAGAAGAAGAAGAAGAAGAAGAAGAAGAAGAAGAAGAAGAAGAAGAAGAGGAAGAAGAAGAAGAAGAAGAAGAAGAAGAAGAAGAAGAAGAAGAGGAAGAAGAAGAAGAAGAAGAAGAAGAAGAAGAAGAAGAGGAAGAAGAAGAAGAAGAAGAAGAAGAAGAAGAAGAAGAAGAAGAAGAAGAAGAAGAAGAAAATCACCGTCACTAGACGTAGAGCAAGCATGCCATCGACGGAGCAGCATCAGGCAGTAACACAAGAATGTTCGGGGCATTGATCTCTTTCAGCAAAGGTTGGATGCGCGACAGGTATGCGCGAGAAGACTTTCCCAGGAACGGATAGTTCTGTAATGGGTCTATATCTGCTACATTAAAAACGGGACAATGCTGTTGATAGCAGTTGGTTCAGTTGTATCTGTGGTTTACAATGTTTACATCAATGATCAACCGACAAGTCCGGACACTTGACAATTCATATATGTAGATAAGGTGGTTACCGCTCAGGGAAAGTGTTTCACTGAAGTGGAACCACTACCGATTGGCTGAGTACTGTGAGGATAACCATCTCAAAAATTAACCCCAGCAAAACTCAGGTATGTGCATTTCACCCGAAGAACAGAGAGGAAAAAAATTGGAAATAAATGTCAAAGTTGATTAAGGTTGAGTTTAATCAAAATTTGTTAATGGGTATGGTCAGATACCGCACCGAGACGAGAACACAAACAAAACCTACGTTACGACCAATAGGCCTTCATCAGGGACAACAAATAACAACAATACTGAACTAACAAATCAACATATAAGGAAAAAATGGTCTACTTATCTGATAGTAGACCCAGTCTGTCTAAGCGACCGGTTGGGTCAGATGCTTGACTGAAAATGAAGGGCAGCGGTCAAACAAGGTGGCCAGAAGGGCGTAAGAAGTTAGAGGGAATGCGCCGGATAAGCCAGTGGTGGCCAAATATGGAAACGGCCAAGTGGTGATCCAGGTGGAAGAACAAAAAGAAGGCGATATAAACCGGGAGGAGTTGAGATTAATATGGGGGGGGGGGAGGAATAACTTATAGAAGAAGGGGGAGGGGGGGGGCAAATGAAGACAAATAGATGGGGGCCAGTATAAGATTTTAAGAAAAGGTATGGAACATATTAATGCCATGCGGTTGGAGACAACCCATATTGGAGATAAGTCTACTCTCAGGTGCGAATCGATGACGATCGTCAGAGTAGCACGAAACTAGACCAGTGACACTAACATCAGCCTTACCCAGGACCATTGAAGTGGCTGGCAATTGGGGAACCAGTGCGACAAAGAACAGAGAAGCGAGAGGTAAAAATTCAGATCTGCTGGCAGGGACATGAACATAACGATACACATAAGTATCTAAGAATTATAATGGATCGCACATTGTCACACAAGGAACACTGCATGGCGTTGAAACAAAATCTTTGCGCAAGAAATCTTCTTCTTCTTCTTCTTCTTCTTCTTCTGCGTACACAGTCAGACAGTAACCATTATTTTTTCGAGAAAAGCGGCGGTCATCCTGAGGCTCTCGCCACTGCCATTGAGCTTGTCTTGCAGTTCCACTGGTAATGGCCACATCTGCTCTCTCTGATCCTCGTATGTCGGGCAGTTCTGCAGCAGATGTTCAGTGGTCATTTTACCAGTACCGCACGGGCATTCGTCGGTACACCCTATCTTCAATTTGTTGAATAGGTGGTACCTCAGTCTGTTGTGGCCAGTGCGAAGTCTGAAGACAACGACCTGCTCTCTTCGGTTCAACTGGTAATAGGCATCGTTTTTGGTGTAACCAGTATGTTCGGTTTCCCATTTGGTCATGTATCTGGCGCGCAAGAAATAACATACTATGTAAGCTAAAATACAAATCATATGGAGCATCACCAACGGTGTTGCGTACATCGGCTTTCGCGCATCGCGTCAGTACGGAACGAAACACTTCGATACGTGGGTGTAGCTGTTGTTGTTGTTGTTGTTGTTGTTGATGAATGCCCACAATGAGTAGGATTACTCTTCCGTTCTCCCTGAAAAGGACGTTAAGTGGCGGGTTGTTGTAGCTTTCTTCACACTCTGGGCGTGCTGATGAAGGTAAATTGGGGTCCTCCAGGCGGTTATGCTATGCTTGATGGGAAATCTAAATTCAATCGCTGACATCGCACCACCAGAAAGCAGGTGATTTGTTGAATGAGTATTCGGAAGGAAAAAAGCAGTCCTGTGATCAGAGACACCCTCTGTCTGGATATAATGCGGATGGGTTAGCTTGGCTTCGTTCATTCTCAATCTCCCACTACCAAACATTGAAAGGGCTTAAGTAGCAGGATGTAGTCCAGAGAACGGAATGCGTTGTATCGTAGTTTACAGTTTGACTGCGATATTTGCACCTTTCGGTCCAACACATCCGACTTCAGCAAGCACTTTTTGAGTACTGGGTTAGCATTCCCTCTTCGATCCCTTCTCCTTAGCCAGTCTGCCCTGCTGGAGCCTGTTATCCAGGATCACCGCTTGGAGGTGTAGAAGAGTCTTGGCAGCTCTGGTGCGCTGGCCCTGGCGCTAGCAGTCAGCTATGAGTCGCTGACCACTGCAGCTATGAGGGACGACTGAAATCAAGGAAAAGTTTCCTTCAAACTGTGAAGTCCACAAACCAGAAACCGAAACAAAACCGCACCTAAAATGGCGTTAATGATATGGTGAGTGGATGGATGGGGATCAAGAAGAATTTTCGACGGGGTATAATATACCTTACCCTGTGTGGAGAGTCCTGAACGGATGTCAAACGGGCGTGTCCAGGTGTAGATCGAACATGAAAATATTAGGATATACACAGCCATCGAAGACCGCGACCATCTGTATAACTGCTCAAATAATGCAGGAACCATGTACTTTGACTGGTCTCATGGCAGCAAATGAAAGAGCTTTCATGGTAGCTTCTTCTTCTTTCGTTCGCTTTAAAATATTGTCTATATCTGCAATGTTGTCTCTTGTATAAACTTCACTGTCTTTTGTAGTTCACATACAGGTCCATCAAGTTTCTCTTCCAGTGTTGTTTCTATGGGCCAGTGAGATTTTCTCTGTATATCATATTCGGGGCAGTTTTGTAGAATGTGCTCTGCCGTCTGGGGCGCCTGTCCGCATGTACACATGGCTGAGTTGCCAATCTTCATTTTCTGCCTGTGTTAATACCTTTGTGTCTCTGCGCTCTCTTAGTGCTTGTATCCTTCCCATTTTCTCCATCTCCACAATAGGTGTTGATTTCATTGCTCCTGTAATGACCCTAAGTGCCTGATTTTGCACCTTATCCACCTCTTTTAGGGTAGTGTTTGCTGCGGGGCACCACGCTGCTGACCCATATTCCAGATGTGGCCGTATACCTTGTTGGTAAACTTTGTTAAGTATTTTTCCACTAGCACCCCACGTGGTTCCACTTAATTTTCTCAGGATGGCTTCCTCCTGGCTTTTTTGGCTGCCTTGTTGACGCGTTCCCTCCATGTCAACCTATCATCAAATGTAACTCCAAGATAGGTGGGTTGATTATCTTCATTGAGGTGTTCTCCATTTATCTTGATAACTCCAGCTTTTTGTTTTGGGGAGAGGGTGAAAAGCGTAGTGCTACATTTTTCGGTGTTAATGTTTACACACCATCTGTTTGTCCATGAGGTCAAGGCATCAATAGCTCTTTGCAGGATTCTGGTGGCCACTGTTGCTTGCTCATTTACACACCATATTACCAAGTCATCTGCATACATTGCAACTTTTGTTCCTTGTGGTAGCTCAGCAATCAAGTCATTGATGAAGACTATGAAAAGTGTAGGGGAAAGAACCCCTCCCTGAGGCACACCATGACGCAGTAGAATTTTCTTACTCTTGAGACCATCTAGTTGGACTTTGGCTCTTCTGTTATGTAAGTATGCTTTTATCCATTTGTACATCCTACCCATCACTCCATTATTTCTCAGTTTCTTTAAAAGTCCTTATTTCCAAACCTTATCAAAAGCTTTCCTTAAGTCTATCCATGCTGCTAATACTAATTTCTTGTCCTGGAATGCGTCCTCGATCTCTTGTGAGAGGTATGTTGCCTGGTCTTCAGTGGAGTTGCATTTCCTAAATCCTGCCTGTTGTGGCACAAGAAGGTTTTGGCCCACAAGATACCACTGGAGCCTTAGGTTGATAATACGTTCTATTGTTTTACATATGCAGCTTATATATATCAAGAATAAAATTGGTCCCAAAACCGAGCCATGTGGCACTCCACTTTTCACTTCACACCACTCAGAGTACTCCTTATTTATACCCACTTTTTGCCTTCTTCCTGTTAACCAATTTTCAATCCATTTTGGCAACTTCCCCACCTATTCCATGTGATTTTAACTTTCGAAATAATCTTTGATGAGGTACTCTATCAAAGGCCTTTTGCAAAATCCAGATAAATAACGTCCACTGGCTCCCCTTTATCTAACATTTTGGTAACCTCCTCCATGAATTCTAATAGATTTGTTAAGCATGATCTCCCTCTGGTAAACCCATGCTGACTATTATCTAAATGCATTACAATGTTTTCTTTGATTATTGACTGTAACAATTTACAGACTAGGCCTATGCCATGCAGATGCTCGTTTAGCTCACAGATTCGCACTTAATACTCTGTAGGTATTGGGATGATTACTGATGTTAAATTATCTGTAGGCCATATTCCTCCTGGTAAATATTGTTCACATTTTGAAAAAGTAATTCTTGTATGGTTTTTGCTGCTTTGATGACTTCTCTTTATATGACCAAAATATCTTTACTGTCGGACTCTATTAATCTTTCGTTCACAATTGCAATTCTTATTTTGTATTTTTATTTAACCGGAAACAACAAATGCATTTTCCTAGAAGACAGAGAGGGAAAAGAGAGCACCTAAAAGCAGAGACAAATCTGCAAGATTAACAAATGGAGCTTGTATATTCTATCGATTTTAATTCAACCTCGAAAAGAAACGACTTCGTAGTAGACGAAAAGATATGCTGCACATTGTCTTGCAAAAATATTGTAGCTTTCAGCCGTGCAAGAAAAACTGATAATGATGGGTACGTTTGATTTGAAGTTGGAAGAAGTTAGTTGAGTTTAGTCTAGACAAGACTCTAGCGCCCCCCTTTAGTAAATTTAATTTTTTTAGACTAGTTAATAATTTATTTAAGCAGAGGCTAAACTTCAGTTAGTAAGTTCAAGTAGACTACGTAGTCTAATTTGTAGTAATGATCTAAGTCTCTAAGAGTTAGTAGTTGCGTTACTTGGTACTTATTATTTTAAACAGTGGCCGCGTACCTTTCATTTTCAGTCATTGAGTGTTTAAAAAATGTTAACAGATTGAGATTTACGTACCTTAGCACGCTGCACTGCAGTGTTCTGTCTCAAGATACTCAAGTTATTCACATAGATGATGAGTCGTGAGATGAATACAAGAACAGACCGGGGGGGGGGGGGGAGTGCGGCGAGATGAATACAATAATAGCCCGGGGGATTGCGGCATTTGGTAGACTTCATAGAAAGGTGTGGGATAGATGAGGGATCAGGACTCAAAACAAAAATGATGGTCTACGTTGCAGTGAGCTGTTCTACCTTTCTTCTTATAATACTTATATGATTAGATGCGTGTGGGACTTGGACTGTGTAGTCGTCATGTTGGGAAATTAAACCACTTTAACCTGCACTGCCTGCGGAAATTATGATGATTAGATGACGACATGGTCGTCATGGTGCCAAACACAGATGTGTTAGTATGATAAGGCAGGTATTACGAAATATTTTGTTAGAGATTGGTGAATGCTTGGAATGCATTGCCACAGGAAGTAGTGGAGGCAGAGACAATTAATGTATTTAAGAATAGATTGGATGCACATAGCTTTTAGAGAAAGGAAATGTAAAAGAATCTGGTTACTTACAGACTCTGCAGCGTTTTCAAAACCAATATAAAACGTTAAGTCAAAAATACACACCGTGATATGTGCAGCACAGCTGAGATGGCCTGGGTATGTGATACACATGTCAGGACAAGGAACAGTTGTCATCAATATGGCAATCAGCAAATATTAAACCCATACTGAAGAAAGGGAAACAACCAGGACCATCTGGAAGCTATTTGTCTGTGTCCATCTTCTTTTCGCTTATCCTGTTGTGCCTTTCAGAGTCAGGTTATGAAGAGATCTCTAGAACGAGCCCTATGGTGTGCCTCATGCACAGTGATATTCCCTGCCTCAGATATTTCTGTAAGCCACCTTCAACGGGGTCGGCCTTTGACCTTAAATCTGTTGTATCTAAATATCATTGTTTGTAGGGGGATGCTGTGTAGTGGTAGTCTTGTTACATGGCCAAACCATTTAAGTTGCTGTCTTTTAATGTAGTCTAATACTGGTGTTGTTCTCACCTGTATCCTGATGTCATCGTTTTTGATCATGTCTTGTCTCTCCTTGTTACTGCCAATATTTTTTGCAATCATTTCATTTCTGCTGTTATGATTTGCTGGTTTTCATTTGATGTTAGTGTCCAGTTTTGACATTGCTAGGCCTCATCAAGAGATAGTAAACCAAATGGTTCAGCCATGTCAAACACCAGATAGTATCCCTCAGAAAGCTATGCTTTACAGATACAATGGATACAAAGCCAAGGGCTGACCACGCAAAAGATGGATAGCAGAAATAAGCAGTGTAGCTCCCTGTGTACACAGCACATAGGACTCGATCAGGTAACCTCTTCATAACCTGACACTGAAAGACACAAGCAGGACAACAAGTGTAAAGAAAGAAAGACTGTTTGGTCTCTAATCTTATTTGTTTGTTTATCTTAAATTCTTTCCAACTCGTGTTCAATATTTTTAAAGACAATTATTTTCAAATGCATTCATCCTATTTTCAAGAGTTTGGGTCATTTTCCAGCTTTCACATCCATATATTGATTTACTTATATTGTATTTGAGTTGAGCAGGCTGACATTGATGACTTTACTCAGTGATTTTGATTTCCAGTTACTTGTTAATTGGTTAAATGCAAATGAGGTCAAGGCAATTCGAGAGACAATTTCAGTTGCTGTGTCTGCGTCCTGTTCCATTTTGCTGCCTAAGTAGATGCAATGTTCTACCTTCTGTAATATATGTCTGTTCAGTTTGATATCAGGGACTTTCTTTGTGAGATTCAGGATTTTTGTTTTCAAAGCATTTATCTACAGACCTACCTCTTGAGATAGTTGGCAGTCTGTATTTTTTTTCTTGTCTCCTCAACACCTGTACTTGTGCACAGAAGAGCCGGCATTAAACAGAAATGATGACATGAAACTCTAAAAATTCATGTTTGGCATGGCACATGAACATTTCATCATCATCATGAAGCATGTTCTTTATAGAACGTCGCTCATATCCCAGTCTGTCTGAAAGAAACTTTTCCCTTGCCAAAACCTTCAGCCTCTTCCATAGTCATACCCAGGCATTCCTGGATATCTTGGTCCCATCATCTTCCTGGTCTACCTCTGCCTCTTTGACCGAACACCATACCTTCCATCACTGTTCTCTCAAGGCCGTTGTGTCTCTTGATGTGACCAAAGTATTTACAATTTCTGGCCAAAATAGAATTGATAAACCAGTTCTCCTCTATGTTTAACTCTTGCTGACTATCTATAATTGTCTTTTTCTCCGTCCAGGGTGTTCTGAGAATCTTTCTGTAACATTTTCGACTCGAAGGATACACATTCATTGTTAATTGATGATATTATTTATAAATAACAAATAGCTAGACTGTTTTATTGAACTTTAAACATATTTCAATCCTCTATGAGGAGCTGAGAGGCTATTCCTGTCAGGCAGTACACACTGACCATGACGTCGCATCAGGGTCAGGCACAATATACTGACCAAGACCACTATCTCTCTTCCATGTAGCGTTCCCCGGAAACGGGCTGTTTTCAAGACTGTCTGGTTGACGAGATGTGTATCGATCTGATCCTTGCAGTAGTGAGTGTCACTCAGATGAAGCCAAGCATAGCACATCCGCCTGGAGGACCGCGGCCCACCTTCATCAGCACGCTCGGGATGGGAGGACAGCTATTGCAACCCGTCACATAACGTCCTTTTCAGGGCGCACAAAAGAGTGAACCTATTCATTGTGGGGCATTCAAAACAACAATCCTCTACAGATTTATGTTTTTAAAGTTGATATAAAAAGCATAATAGATTTAGTTCGAGTGGCTACTGACTATTCTGTTTTGTTGTTTTGATAACTAAGGGATAAACTGGACATATGTTTTGAAGTGTGCGTTGTGGACTTGGACAAGCCATGGCAGGAATATGAAGTAACAACATACACTTCACCTGTGACCTACATGCGCTGGGATCCAGCAGGAACTGCCCTGCTTGTGGTTAACGCTGCTGGCATTTTTAACTTGTGGAGTATGAAGGTGGGTGCATTTGAATGTATGTGTGTAAGAAAGGTTTCAGTTCTGTGTGTGGTGCGTGCTTTGGAATCAGCATTGCGAAGCACAACTGCTATTTTTCTTTGCCAACTACAAATTCTAAACGTTGCTTACTATCCGTGTCTCAAAAAGTCTTTGCCCAAAAATCAGTTACTGTCAATGCTTTCATTTGCCACCATCAGGTCTACCATTGCACAAGAGTCCTGCATCCTAGGACATATAATCAGGTGTTCCTGGTTCTGGACGCAATATCCATTGCAATACATTCGCAATATCCATTGTCTGTATATCCCCACTTTTTCAGGTTAGACCCACATCTGGATACAACTGTTCAGAGATCTCCACATAGTATATGGCAAATCATGTCCTGGGGCAGGTTCTTCTTTGATCTCCATCATTCTTCTTCTTTTTCTGCTTTTGGGGTTTTCTGATCAAGCTAAATCTTCAGTCCTATCGCCAGGTTGAAGTGCACAGTCCTTTCCATGCCTGAGCGGTGATACCATAGTTTTATGCCTCAGTTCTGCTCCATCTAGCCATGTCTGGCATTTTTTTTCTTCGTAGGTCAGACATTCTTGAAGTACGTGTTCATGGGTCTGGACTCCTGTCCCAAATGGACATTCATTTGTTTTGGGAGATTTTGAGCAGATATAGGTGGCCCAGTAGTCTGCTGTGGCCCATTCTCATGTGGAAGATTGCAGTTTGCTGGTGTCTTTGTAGCTGGTGGATTGGGTCTGGACTGTTACTCTCTCCAATTGGGTCTGGACTGTTACTTTCTCCAATTGGGTCTGGACTGTTACTCTCTCCAATTGGGTCTGGACTGTTACTCTCTCCAATTGGGTCTGGACTGTTACTCTCTCCAATTGGGTCTGGACTGTTACTCTCTCCAATTGGGTCTGGACTGTTACTTTCTCCAATTGGGTCTGGACTGTTACTCTCTCCAATTGGGTCTGGACTGTTACTCTCTCCAATTGGGTCTGGACTGTTACTCTCTCCAATTGGGTCTGGACTGTTACTCTCTCCAATTGGGTCTGGACTGTTACTCTCTCCAATTGGGTCTGGACTGTTACTCTCTCCAATTGGGTCTGGACTGTTACTCTCTCCAATTGGGTCTGGACTGTTACTCTCTCCAATTGGGTCTGGACTGTTACTCTCTCCAATTGGGTCTGGACTGTTACTCTCTCCAATTGGGTCTGGACTGTTACTCTCTCCAATTTCTTTCTCCCATTTCATTCATTTGGCGTCACTTTTCTATGATGTTTATCTGGGGTTCTGTTCTGAGGACTGTACAGTCCACAGAAAACTTGTCCTTGATTTCAGTCGTATTCTGACCGCTTTTGTCTCTCAACTTCAGATGAAACATGCCTTCTAATATCCAGAAGTGCGATACCAGCGATTGCATGGTCCATTGGTGTCGGCTCAAGGTATCCTGTTACAATTCAGCATGTCTCATTTACCGCTACATCGACATGTTTCGTGTGTGTAGGTGCATTCCATACCGGTTCAGCATACTCTGTCTAATTCTAAACGTTAAACAAGGAAAGAGAGATAATAAATAATCATTGTTGTTTGTTTTATGGCAAATTGACTAGCTCGTGAATTTGATTATAGTGAAGGAATGTTGCGCACGTCAGCATCACTCTCTCGTCCTCAGCTACCCTTATTCAGTGGAAAGACATGTTCAAGATGACTGAGGGCAGAAGAGGATGCAGATTTTTCTGCTTGTGGACAGCTGTGATGAACTTTCCAAGGCAGCCACATTTTGCTATGATTTTCCAGAGTCTGTCTCTGTTCACGGAGTTAGATGAACAAAAGTCGTGTACAAATCATGATGCTGTTACCTTACATGTTTCCTAGATTTGATGAGCTGCAAATATCTCATGCCAACCATCCTACGACAAGCTTGGCAACCACACAGACTTTCTGGGAGTACCTTGAGATGTTGTTAAACTATTAACTTGTGTCAGAATTGTTCTAGCAATCGACAGGGCGAAGTTTTCCCTGTGGTCATCACAAGATTGATGATTGTGCAGAGTCTGTATACAACCAGTTTCATTTACATTTCCTTGCTCTGAAGCTATGTGCATCCAATCTATTCTTAAATGCATTAATTACCCCTTCCTCCACTATTTCCTGTGGCAATGTATTCCAAGCATTCACCACTCTCAGACTAAAGAAATATTTTCTAATATCTAATCGAGACCTCTCTTTAGTTAATTTGTAACTATGCCCTTCTTGTTCTTGTAGGTGGTTGTATTTTGAAAAACTTGTTATAGTCTAATTTATCCGTTCATTTGATTATCTTCTAAACCTGTATTAAGTCACCTTGAATTCTTCTCTTTTGTAGATACTGTAGGCCGGTTTTTCTGAGTCTTTCCTCGTAACTGTAATTGTGGAATCCCACTATCAGTTTTGTCGCTCTTTTTTGCGACGTTCTATAAAGGACATGCTACATGATGATGATGATTGATTATCTTATAAACCTGTATTAAGTCGCCTCAAATTCTTCTCTTTCCTAGTCACTGCAGACCGGTTTTTCTGAGTCTTTCCTCATAACTGTAATTCTGGAATCCCACTATCAGCTTTGTTGCTCTTTTTTGTATCCTTTCCAGCATGTTTATATCCCCTCTATGATAAGGACTCCACACCTGTAGACAGTACTCCAATCTAGGTCTAACTAATGCTTTCTACAGTTTAACTATCACTTCCTTGCTCCTATGTTTAATATTTCTTTTTATCATACCTAACATTGCATTTGCCTTTTTCACTGCTACCTGGACTTGCTCACTCACCTTACCTGTATGATCTATTAAAACCACTAGGTCCCTTTCCTTTTCTATCTTTCTAATATTGTTCACTCCCATTCTGTAATTATGTTCCATATTGGATCTACCCATATGGATGACTGTACATTTGTACATCTTAACAGAAAACATTTTTCTGTCTTGCATGGTTGAGTTGTAAATTTCCTTTTAGTTGACTTGCCCATATTTACATGATGAGGTCTTAGTTGAGCTGTACTTCTACAGGGGCAGATGCCCCTATGCAGGTCCCAACTCTGTTGTGGGGCAGATGCACCTATGCAGGTTCCAGCTCTGGTGTGAGCTGGATGTAGCCGGGAGGACTTCCTGCATAACAGGCTAGGCTAGGCTCATGCAGCTTATTACTTCCCTGAGTTGGGACAAGTGCCACAGAGGGTGGTTAACCGATGTGCGAGTCCATCTTAATAGATTCATAAATAGAGCAGAGTAGATCCGCAGCCTGTTAGGCACCATCTATGCTGCTCTTAACAAACCACCTAATCATGGCCGGTGTTATTCCATGTCACACAGTTAGTTGCCATTTACGGCATGCTCTCTGTGGGGCAGTGGTGCTAATCTTGGCTTTGTAATAAACAAAGACCCTACGGACCGCTCGGGTGACTTGATGAGGTACCCAATTCAATGCCACTTAACCTTCCTTAGTTCACTGTTAGGACATTCTTGGCAGGTTTACAGTGGTACTATTCTATGCTCTCAATTCTAGCCCCAGCAACATCTAGATGTGTTCTTCTTTTTTGTTCTTTCTCAATCTCCCGCTACCAAGCCCTTAACAGGGCTTTGTAAGTAGCAGGATGTAGTCTGGAAAACAGAATGCGCTGTGTCACTAGTTTACAGCTTGACTACAACATTTGCACCTTTTGGGACGATACATCCGTCTTCTGCAGTTTAGACGTGTCGTATTTGTGCTCTTGTAAAAATATTAAGTGCTCATTTTTAATTGGTATCCAGATGCTGAACAGCACATGAGTTGCAGCAGTTAGCGACCCAAAGCTGACTGCTAGCGTCAGGGCTAGTGAGCTGCAAAGGTCCTTCTACACTTCCACACAGTGATCCTGGATAACAGGCTGCAACAGAAGGCTAAGGAAAATGGATTAAGAAGGAAGGCTAACCCGGAACTACAAAATACTTGCTGAATTCAAATATCGCAGTCAGGGGACGGCGTGGCCTAGTGGATAAGTGGCACGGCTCACAATCCGAAGGTGCTGGGTTCGATCCCCATCACAGCACCTGCCGTTACCCCGGGGAAGCAAACCCTTAGAAAATGCAGGAGGAAGCAGACCCTTACATAAAATGCATGCTGAAGTCGGATGCATTGGGCCGACAGGCGCAAAATAAAAACTACAGTGCAACGCACACCGCCTTGGGGATTAGAGAAATAAGGCGAACGCAAAAAAAAAAAAAAAAAAAGAAGAAAAATCGCAGTCAAGCTGTAAAATGCGGCACAGCGCATTCAGTTCTCTGGACTACATCCTGCAGCTTGCAAAGCCCTGTTCAGAGCTTGGTAGCAGGAGTTTGAGAACATACAAAGAAGAATTAATTAACTACTTCATTTTACTGTTTTTAATCTAAGACCATAGCACTGATGTACCTAATGCACAGAAACCATTCTTATTGTACACAGAACTACTTGTTGAATGTATGGGAAAAGGCTGGAACTGTGGAGATGGATAAAGAAGAGGTGCTTATTCTTGCCTGGTTGCACAGTGGTGCTCAGGTACGTCTTATTTGGCAAATCTGAATGAATTTATTCTTCTACTTCTTCGTACGCAGTCAGACAGTAACCATTATTTTTTTGAAAAAAGCGGCGGTCATCCTGAGGCTGTCGACACTGCCATAGAGCTTGTCTTGCAGTTCCACTGGTGATGGCCACATCTGCTCTCTCTGATCCTCGTATGTCAGGCAGTTCTGCAGCAGATGTTCAGCGGTCATTTTACCGGTACCGCACGGGCATTCGTCGGTACCACCTATCTTTAATTTGTTGAATAGGTGGTACCTTAGTCTATTGTGGCCAGTGCGAAGTCTGAAGACAACGACCTGCTCTCTTCTGTTCAACTGGTAATAGGCATCGTTTTTGGTGTAACCAGTATGTTCGGTTTCCCATTTGGTCATGTATCTGGCTTTGATAAGCCGTTTTGACTCTTCGTACGTCATACTAGTATCTGTTTGTGGTAGTCTTGCACCTTCTTTTGCCAGTCTGTCTGCCTCCTCGTTGCCTTGGATGTTGCAGTGTGATGGGACCCACTGTACCACTACCCTTTTTGGTGCGGACTGCTGGCACAGTTGGCAGAGTGCTGCTCTTAAGTCATTAAGCTCAGTGTTTTTCTGGCTTTTTAGCGCTGTGACTACGGCGAGAGCATCTGTAAGCAGGACTATATGGCTTTGAATGAATTTATTCAATTAGAAGTAGTTGTTAAGTTTATATATCTTTGTCTTTTACACGATGGTGGAGATGGAATTTTTAAGTATGAATTTATAAACACCACCAATCCTGACTAATCTCTTAGAGATGGTGGTGGGAAACGCCCTGTAGCAGGACCTCATATAATGACAGCTCAGCTGTTACCATCCAAAGGCATAATGCTGGTCCTATATTTCTGGGTAGACTAAATGTCAGCATGGAAAAGCATGGAGACTGGATACCCTCAGAGCTGCACCTTCTGCAGGTTTCCTAACTTAACTTAACGTCTTTATACTGGTTTAGAAGACTGCAGAGTTTGTATACAAACAATTTCATTTACATCTCCTTTGCTGTAAAAACTATATGCATCCAGTCTATTCTTGAATGCATTAATTGTCCCTGCCACTACTTCCTGTAGCAATGCATTCCAAGCATTTACTACTCTCTGACTTGAAAAATATTTCCTAATTTCTAATCTGGACCTCTCTTTAATTAATTTGTAGCTGTGCCCTCTTGCTTTTGTAGGTGGCTATATTTTGAAAAACTTGTTATAGTCTAATTTATCCTTTCTATTGACTATCTTATAAACCTGTATTGTCATCTCAAATTCTTCTCTTTCCTAGACGCTAGAGGCCGGTTTTTCTTTTCTCATAACTGTAATTCTGCAATGCCACTATCAGTTTTGTCACTTTTATCCTTTCCAGCATGGTTATATCCCCTCTACGATAAGGACTTCTCACCTGTACACAGTGCTCCAATCTAGGTCTAACTAATGATTTATACAGTTTGACAATCACTTCCTTGCTCCCATGTTTAATATTTCTTTTTATCATACCTAACATTGCTTTTGCCTTTTTCACTGCTACTTGGATTTGCTCACTTATCTTACCTGTATGATGTTATAACCCCTATATTTCATACACAGGTCAAAAGTTAAAATACAGGCTGTCCTACTTGCCCCAGATTTTCCGTTATAATTGTTAAACCAATTAACATATTTCAATCAAATTTGGGGGTCAAGACGCTGAGCAGCACATGAGCTGCAGTGGTCAGCGAACCAGAGCTGCCAAGACCCTTCTACACCTCCACGTGGTGATCCTGGATAACAGGCTGCAGCACGGCATACTGGCTAAGGAGAAGGGATCGACGAGGGAATGCTAACCCGGTACTAAAGTAAATGCTTACTGAAGTCAGATGTGTTGGACCGAAAGGTGCAAATATCTCAGTCAAGCTGTAAACTATGACACAACGCATTCCATTCTCTGGACTACATTCTGTTACTTAAGCCCTTTCAGGGTTTGGTAGCGGGAGTGTGAGAAAATCATAATGAGCTTATTAAATGTTGCAAATGGTCACCATTAGCATCACGACATGCCTGCACACATCTCTCTATGTTATGAAAAGTATTCACCAACGCATCAGGAGTTACAGACTCAGTTTCCCACTGAATGTTTTCTTTCAGTTCCATAATATTCCTTTGCTTGTTGAGAAAGACTTTCCAGTGTGCCCAGTGGGAAGAGATCAAGTGGGGTAAGGTCAGGTTACCTTGGTGGCCAAAGTCACTTAGAAATGACATGATTTTCAAAGAAGGAAGCAGTTTCAGCCGTGCTGACATTTGAGGTCCAGTCAATATTCCTCTATGTTTGTGAGACATGGACAGTTACAGCTGACCTTCAGCGAAGGATACGGGCCTTGGAGATGAGATGTTTCCGAAGACTTTTAAACGTCACGTATAAAGATCGAGTTACAAATGAGGAAATTCAAGATAGAATTACAACAGCAATAGGGCCTTTTGAAGACCTCTTGGCAACTGTCAAAAGAAGGAAACTCGCTTGGTACCGTCACATATCGAGATCAAATGGTCTTGCAAATACGATCCTCCATGGAAAGGTGCAAAGCAGACGACATAAAATAATGGACCAATCTCCGACCAGAAGAGGCGATGCAGCGGCCACTGACAAAGAAGGGTGGCGTGGTGTTGTGAGGATGTCTTTATGTGTGCCCCAACGACCTCACCGGTTACGGGATGACCGGACCTGACATTTGAAGTGCTGCAAGGGGCTCCATCCTGCTGAAAATAGCCAGTACGTAGTTCTGTGTCGTCCAGCCGTTTCACTGTATGTCCCTGTCAAATTATATTGGGGATCAAGATGCTGAGCAGCGCATGAACTGCAGTGGTCAGCGAACCAGAGCTGCCAAGACCCTTCTACACCTCCACACAATGATACTGGATAACAGGCTGCAGCAGGGCAGACTGGCTAAGGAGAAGGGATCGGAAAGGGAATGCTAACCAGGTACTCAAAAAATGCTTGCTGAAGTCGGATGTGTTGGACCGAAAGGAGCAAATATCGCAGTCAAGCTGTAAACTATGACACAACGCATTCCGTTCTCTGGACTACATTCTGCTACTTAAGCCCTTTCAGGGTTTGGTAGCGGGAGATTGAGAACAAACAAAGCCAAGCCAAATTATATTGAATCACATTTATTGGTTTAAAAGTTATGAGGGAAAACCAGAGTCCGACAGCGAGAAGGGCACCTTATAGGCACTCACACATGTGCGCGTGCACACACTTACAACATTTAATATGAACTCATTATGTTTCCCACACACCAAGGTGTCAAACTGTATTGAACTATGTTCATTGGTTTAACCTTCACCAAGCTGCGCTCAAAAGTTGATGTAATTTCTGCTGCAGCTGCATTAATTTTCAGCACGTCGTATTTTACTTTGGTTGTTGATTTTGAGAGCATGTAACCATTTTATTAGTAGACCTAAAGATATGATTGTGTTGTGTGTAGAGACATAAATGAATAAAGAACTTGTTGGTGTTATTGTTTTTGTTGTGTGTGTTAGTTTCTGAGATAGAAGAAGATGAAGATGACAATTTTTTTAAACGAAGCACAAACATTTAGACTTACCGATTCGGGAACGTCGCTCCTCATATAATCCATTGGAATCGCAACAAAGTATGGATACTGTGTTTATAATAACAGCACAACTGTTAGTTTACACTAAAAACGTATTTATTACATCAATATGAACGAACTAAACTGAAGTACGTCACAAAGATCTTCAACAACTTACTTCACCATCCCCAATAATGGGGCGTGTCCACATTGATTGAAAAAGAATAATATATACTTTCAAAACTCTGTTTTATCAAGGTCGATTTATACTTTCGCAGCTAAAGTTGGTAGGGAAGAAAGTTATGATTGAGTACTATCAAATCAGCCGCATTTTCGTAATTTTGTACAGCACTCCGTTTATGCTTAATATGATAATATCGTCGTTAGGTAAAAATGTCAGCCTTCTGTGCACAAACTGGGGTCTTTTGTTGGCAATAATAACGGCATCAGGCGCGGTAAAGGTTAAAATTTAAAGGGGGGAAAACAGGAGCAGGCAGAAAGTTGGGCACCCAGTATAAGCTTCATAAGATGTCATATACATTTGTTAATGATTTGTCAATGCTTGTGATTTCAGACATTATTTAACCCAGAATCAAGAGAGGTGAATTTGTACAATGAAAAGTTTACAAGAGCCAAGATGTCTCCCTCCGTCACGCAGTTTGGAAAAAAGCCAGTTGATGGGTGGATAGCAGTAACGTCAACAGGAATGGTTTGTAGATTATACGAGACTAGCTGGGGTACCCAACGCTGCCCAGAACAGTTATGTTCATTATTAAAACCCTCTTCCCGAACTCCTCTCTTACCTTCTCATTGCACGTTCTTTCCGCACCTCAAACCCACTCCTTCTCGTTCTCCTTCATCCAGTAATTTATTAACCCGTCCATCTCTTCACCGCTCAACCCCTCCATCTCTTCCCCACTCAACCCATCCATCTCTTCCTAACTCAACCTGTCCATCTCTTCCCCACTCAACCCGTTCATCTCTTCCCCACTCAACCCCTCCATCTCTTCACCGCTCAACCCCTCCATCTCTTCCCCACTCAACCCATCCATCTCTTCCTAACTCAACCTGTCCATCTCTTCCCCACTCAATCTGTTCATCTCTGCCTCACTCAACCCCTCCATCTCTTCCCCACTCAACCCATCCATCTCTTCCTAACTCAACCTGTCCATCTCTCCCTCATTCAACCCGTCCATCTTTTCCTAACTCAATCCATCCATCTCTTCCTCACTCAATCCGTCCATCTCTTCCCCACTCAACCCCTCCATCTCTTCCCCACTCAACCCATCCATCTCTTCCTAACTCAACCTGTCCATCTCTCCCTCATTCAACCCGTCCATCTTTTCCTAACTCAATCCGTTCATCTCTTCCCCACTCAAGCCGTCCATCTCCTCGCCGCTCAAACCATCCATCTCTTCCTCACTCAACCCATCCATCTATTCCCCATCCAATCCGTTCATCTCTTCCCCATCCAATCCGTTCATCTCTTCCCCATCCAATCTGTCCATCTCTTCCCCACTCAATCTGTTCATCTCTGCCACACTCAACTCGTCCATCTCTTCCTCACTCAACCCATCCATCTCTTCCTCACTCAACCCATCCATCTCTTCCCCACTCAACCCATCCATCTCTTCCTCACTCAACCCATTCATCTCTTCCCCACTCAACCCATCCATCTCCTCTCCACTCAACCCATCCATCTCCTTCCCACTCAACCCATCCATCTCTTCCTCACTCAACCCGTCCAACTCAATCTGTCCATCTCTTCCCTGCTCCCCCTAACTACTCATCCCTCCCCACTATCTTCCGACCATCCCTTCCGGAGATCTCTCATTCCCTCTTCAACCCACCCAGAACCCCAACAATCACTTTACCTCTCCACCTGTCCACTCCCTCATCTCATGCATGCACACCACACTTCAAATTGGGTCATGTGGTCACAGTTAATATTCCTGTATGCTGTTTTTGTAAATATTTAGAAAAAATTGTGTCCTAATTTTAGGCAAGGCCTCTCATGCGTCAAGGTGAGGAAATCCAGAGATAAGGATAGGGTGCCCAAATGTCATGCAGGTAGTAATGTCCTATTTGTCTTAAAAGGCAACTATGCAAGTTTGGTTGAGATTGATAGAACAGTTTCGAATTGTTTAAAAAACAAGTAAACTGACAAATTTTTCCGTTTATATGTACAAGTCGTTTCAATGAAACCGGACCTAACTGCACCAAGTTAACATACATACGATGACATGATGACGTCACTTCAGGTGCAAACAGCACATGCCAACCGTCAAATTTGCAAAATTTCATTATCCTCCAACTCATAGTTTCCTCAGCAGCACAATGATGAAAACATGGCGGGTGTGATGCGGAATCCATCCACTGTTTATAAGCGAGCGGTGATTCGGTTTCTAACAGCTGAAGGATGTCGACCAGTTGACATTCATCGCAGAATGCAGGCAGTGTATGGTGACAAAAGTGTGTCGAAGACAACAGGGAAGAACTGAACAACGATGTTTAAAGAAGGACGCGAGTTTACGAAAGATCTTCCGAGACCAGGTCAGGCGCATATTGTTGCGTCAGAAGATGCCGTCGCCAAAATTGATGCAGCAATTCGGGTGAACTATCGCCTGAGCTAACATTCGCTAGCAGAAGAATTTGCTGTGTTGCTAGGGACAGTTAAAATGGTGGTTAGAAAGAAACTGAAGTTTAGGAAGGTGTTCACAAAGTGCATCAATACCAGACCCTTACATAAAATACATGCCGAAGTCGGATGAAATGGCCGACAGGCGCAAAATAGAAACATAGTGCACAGCCCACCACCTTGGGGAATAGAGAAATAAGGCGGAACAAAAAAATAGGAAGAGAAATTTAGTGATCCAGGATTCTCTTAAGAGGCTCTTGGTCGAAATCACTCCAGAACCAACATATGCAAAATCTCTACAATTGATGAATGATGCTGTAATTTATGCAAACAAGGCAAAACATAGATGGGCAGGTCACATTTTGCGACAAAGTCGTTGAAGCACAGAAAATCACAATCTGGCACCTCTGAGGTAAAAAGATACCATGTGGGACGACCTCCAATGTGTTGGTCAGACTTCCTTACTGTACGCAACAACGTCCAAGACGTCTCTGGAGGAGTGCTTACCACCCACTGAATTTCCACGGCCCAAGACAGGGTCCGCTGGAGACAAAGTTGAGATCTGCAGCTACACAGGGTGTCATCAAGATATATATAAATAAATAAAGATTTATATTTTGGTAGTAAAGGTCACTTAGTTTAACCCTGTGAACCTGTAACACCGATATATCGGAGTGTGTGTAAATACCCCATTCCCGTTTGCCGATGTGGCGGGTGGACCATTATTTTAAAGTGTTTTTGGGCTGTACCGTTTGAATTTTGGCCATGATATAGTCATGTCTACACAGTACACGCATGTGCAGAAATTACAAATATCTATCGCCTGAACCTGGTTTGCCTTTTGGCGTCAGGTGTATAAGGTGGGACTGGCTGACTCGGAAATTCTGTCAATCCATCTTTTGCGGGGCCGGCCTCTAGCTCTGGTACCACTGCATTTAAGTGTTAGAGCTATCTGTGGGACGCTGCTGTGTTGCTGTCGCGATATCTGGCTAAACCACTGAATTTGCTGTTTTCTAATGAGGTCTAGCGCTGGCTTAGTACCCATCTGTTTCCTGATCTCATCGTTTCTAATTCTGTCCCATCTTGTCACATTTAGCATTCGCCTCAGGCATTTCATTTCTGTTGTTTCTATTTCTCGCTTATCTGTTGCTGTTAGTGTCCACGTTTGGCACTGGTAGCATAATGTAGGCATGAACTTTGTGTTGAACAGGGCTCTTTTTGTGTCAATCTCGATGTGCTTCTTCTTCAGAATTGTTGATATCTGGCCAATTATTTGGTTTGCTTTGGTGCAATAACAAATATGGCGGCACAAATATCGAAGCATGGCTTCACTATCATTTCCGTTATGAAAATGTTTTTTTTTTTTCCAATTAAAAAAATAGCCATTCTAAAAGCCTAATAGAACAAGCTTAAAGTGATTTCAAGGATTTTGAGACTGATAAATTGGATTTATCAGGTGATTATTCTGAAAAAGATCCGTTGTTATTTGAATGCCAACATGTGTGTGGTCAAGCTAGATCTGTTCTTTGTATGATCAAAGTACGATCCTGGAGGGTATCCCACATAATGTATCAAGTAAATTTTATGAATATATTCCACACTCTACGGAAGTAGGAACATTGGAGATTAGCAAGTCAGTCAATTTTAGATAGAATAACTAAATTACAGCACATAGTTTTGTCATGGTAAATAGCTTTCCTTAAATGTTTTCATTGTGCATATTTTCTCGAGAAAATGAGATTTTACGGACTGATTAGCCAGGGTTCAAAGGGTTAATATGTTATGAAAATATGAGGAGTTAGCGATCATATAGCATAGACCATGGTAATCATATTTTTACATGAAGACAAATATATTTTTATTTTGGTTCATCTTAGATTCATGTGGGCCTGATTCCGGATCAAACTGCGTCACTTATTACATCCAAGGCCTGTCTCGGGCAAACCAACACTCATATCGCTCAAGCTGATGTTGCTTTTATGCCAGACGGGCAGGTTTTGATTGCCACAAGCGATGGTCAGCTTTCTTCATCTGTGCACTGTTTTGTTGCATCGTTATCTTTGAAAAACCAGCAGTGCACTATTAGATGCAGTGCTTCTGCCAGTTTTTTCTTAAAGAAACAAATTGTAGTAAGTATCTGGGCATCAATGTCACTTTTTTGTGTCGCGACAGTGTCATTTGACTCTTTAACTTCATAGATTCAATGTAAGCAACATTTGTCACTGGGAGACGCTGCAGTAACTTCAGTGCTGAAGAAATGGGTCTTGAGACAAGCAGCTGAAACCCTTATAGACCATAAGGAACAGGCAGAAAAGCCCTCGCAGTGTTAATGGCGCTCAAGAACCAGTAAAAAAAATTACTCAGTGCTCTGGCAGACTTGCTCGAACGCCTGTCTCAGTGCTTAAAATAAAAGGATAGTCCAGTGGATACACACCCACTACGACATTCCAGGCAAAGAGGAGGCGGACAGACTCGCTAGAGCGGGAGGAATGCTTCAGCAGAGTGATACAGAAATCACATGCAATGATACTAAAGCATTCATCAGGGCAACGTACAGTGCAAAATGGAAAAAAAGACCACTCTGGCCACATAGAAAACGATGCCTACCGTCAACTCTCCAGGCGAGACCGGGTGATCATTCTCCGGCTACGCACAGGCCACTACAGACTTAGATGTCATCTGTACGACAAGTTCAAGATTGGCACAACAGACCTTTGTGCCTGCGGCACAGCCCCCATGAAGGCAGAACATATTTTGCAGTCTTGCTCACTGTATACCGACAAAAGAAGTAGTATTTGGCAACATCCAGTGTCCTTCCACGAGAAGCTGTACGGAAGTGTGCAGAGCCTTGAGTCAACTGCTGCCTTCGTTAGAGTCATTGAAGTTGAGGTCTGAAGACGAACGAGGAAGATTGTCAGCTCTTCAAGCATTGGAAGTTGCTGGTCATTGTAGACCTGACCTTATCCAAATATCTCTAGACATTGACCACATTATCATTTCCAGTGCTGTCAAAATAGTTCTGCAGTTAATCTCTGGACACTTAATCACACCTGGCAATGACAAGTCAGACAGACTAGCAAAGGAGGGATCAAGACAAGAACAGACACACACAGCAACAATTTTACAAACAGCAAACTTGACAGCAAACAATAGTCAATTCAACTATCAATAATAGCTTCCAGAATTGTCATCTTCAATGTTAAAACAAGGCAAAGACACAGGCCGCCGTCCATCGTAGACAATGATGGCATAATTTATTTTGATAGCGCTATTTTTAGTAAGGATTAACTGCAATACTTTTTATTCTCACTCTCTCGTCTCGTGCCGCCCGACCGCAGTGGCAAGTCAAGGACAAGACGACTAGGGGGCGACTACGAGATGCAGGGGACTCCGCATCAAACACTCGTGAAAAAGACAGCCTCGACCGGAGTTGAACCCACACCACCTGATCACAAGGATGGCGGCTTAACCACTTCGCCACAGAATCTCCAGTGTTATAACAATGATAAAGAAAAGCAACTCTATTTTACCTGAAATAATGGGGAACTGAGACGCTAGTCCAGTCAGGCACAACATACTGACCAGGACGGCGCATCAGGCACAATACACTGATCACAATCTCTCTTTCATGTAGCATTCCCTGGAAACAGGCTGTTTTCATGGCAGTCTGACTGACGAGATGTGTATCAGCGTGTTCTCCGCAGTAGTAGCCAAGCATAGCACAACCGTCTGGAGGACCGCGGTCCACCTTCATCGGGACACTCAGGATGTGAGGAATGCTACTACAACCCGTCACTTAACGTCCTTTTCAGGGCGCACAAAAGAGTAAACTTACTCACTGTGGGCATTAAACAACAAAACAAAAACCTGAAATAATTTGTTGCTTGCATAATCAAATTACCTATAGCTTGAACCTCTGTAGCAAAGCGTTTACTAAATATAAACCAGCAGGTTTTTTGTATGACTTTTTATAGTCTTATATAAAAGTTCAGACAAATGTGTGTATTCCATTTTAATATTTGTTTAAAAAAATGTCAGAAATACAATTATAAAAACATACAAAACATTGGCAAACTATAAAGAAACGCAAAGAATACAGCATGAAAATCAACATAGAATACCTGCCGAAGACGGATGTGTCGGACCGAAAGATGCAAATATCGCAGTCAAGCTGTAAACTAGCGACACAACGCATTCCATTCTCTGGACTGCAACTTGCAACGCCCTGTTCAGGACTTAGTAGCGGGAGATTGAGAACGAATGCAGAAGAAGAAAATAGAAGAAAACTATTTCATGAAAGTATCTAGGAAAGCAGGACAAACCAATATCATCTTCGCAAGGCAGCAAATCAAACAGGTAATAATTAGGCAGCACATTATCAGCAGACGGAAGAATCACAGCGGAGATCCAGCAAAGATGCAATAAAGCAAATCAGATCATTGGACAATTACACCAATACTTAATTGCAAGACTGTGACAATATCTACCAGAAGAGCTTTATACAACATGATTTTCGCCCAGACTTTATGCTCAGTTCAGTTCATCTCATAACCCATCAGGACGTTGGGGCACACTTGAAGACACTCCCACATTCCCACGCCATCTCTCTCTGTCCGCTGCCACCAGTCGTGCCTCACCGGGGCGAAGGTTTGACCACTCAGTGATGTCTGTCCCCGTCCTCTCTTTCCCGGTATGGAACCATGCAGTATTGAATTTGTAATTCCGTTAGACCTCGTGACATGCCCATACCAAGACATCTTTCGCCCTTTGATAGCTGTGAACAAATCCTCAAATGGCCCAATTAATATTTGTTTTTTAAAAATTTCAGAAATACTATTATAAAAAATACAACACGTTGACAAATTAAAAATAAATGCAACGATTACAGTATGAAAATCAACATCCCCAAGGCGGTGTGGGTTGCACTATGTTTTTATTTTGTGCCTTTCGGCCCAGTGTATCTGACTTTAGCATGCATTTTATTTATGGGTCTGGTTCCTTCCTCTAACGGTTTGCTTCCCCGGGGTAACAGCCGGTGATGTGATTGGAGAGCGAACTCAGCACCTTCTGATTGTGAGCCGTGTCACTTAACTAATAGCCCATGCCGATCCCGCTACCATTGCCAGAATTGGACACTAACATAAATTTTAAAACGGCAAATCGTAACAGCAGAAATGGAATGCCTGCGAAAAATACTTGATGTAACAAGCAGAGACATGATCAGAAACGATGACATTAGAAGACAGGTGTGAACAACACCAGTATTGGACTTAATCGAGAGATGGCAGCTACAAAGGTTTGGCCACGTAGCACTACTACCACCACACAGCAAGGAATGCTATTTAGATACAACGGATTTAAGGCCAAAGGCCGACCAAGAAAAAGGTGGCTTACATAAATATCTGAAGCGGTAAATGCTTCTGTGCCTGAGGCACATAGACGGCTCGTTCTAGAGATCTCTTCATAACCCAACGCTGATTAGCAAAACTGGATAAACAATATAAAAAAGCACATCTGTCATTCTATCTTGTGTTTTTTTCTCCCAAAAATCATTTGTGATTGATTTTTCTAATATCTACTCACAAAGAATACTGACCATTTTCAATGATAAATACAAAATATATAAATTGTATAAATATATAAATAAAATATATATAAATGTATAAATAAAATAAAATGTATACATAAAATATATAAATGAATAAATAAAATTAAATGTATAAATAAAATATATAAATGTATAAATAAAATATATAAATGTATAAATAAAATAAAATGCATAAATAAAATATATAAATGTATAATAAAATAAAATGTATAAATAAAATATATAAATGTATAAATAAAATAAAATGTATAAATAAAATATATAAATGTATAAATAAAATATATAAATGTATAAATAAAATATATAAATGAATAAATAAAATAAAATGTATAAATAAAATATATAAATGTATAAATAAAATAAAATGAATAAATAAAATATATAAATGTATAAATAAAATAAAATGTATAAATAAAATATATAAATGTATAAATAAAATATATAAATGTATAAATAAAATAAAATGTATAAAAAAAATATATATAAATGTATAAATAAAATATATAAATGTATAAATAAAATATATAAATGTATAAATAAAATAAAATGTATAAATAAAATAAAATGTGTAAATAAAATAAAATGTATAAATAAAATAAAATGTGTAAATAAAATAAAATGTGTAAATAAAATAAAATGTATACCCAACATTTTCTCCTAGCCCGACTTTGGCTCTCAAGAACCAAGGTTAACAAAGCTGAGCTTCCTCAGCCGGGAGAACAGTGAAGTGTTGCTGGCTTGTTGGGGGACCTGTACTTTCAGCTGCATTGAGGTGACGTTTGATTGCTTGGTGACCAATAGCTATCTTTTCATTTAATCGCAGTGCTATGTTGATAATACGGAATATGGGACGAAGAGAGCATTGATATTAGGGTGGTGGTTGCTGGTGATCTGTTAATACTATCATAATTTAGTCATTTATATTCATCATAATTCAGTCAGTTTTGAATATATTTATCATAATTTAGTCCGTTTTGAAAAAAATTATCATAATTTAGTCCGTTTTGAAAAAAATTATCATAATTTAGTCAGTTATGTATAGATGTATCATAATTTAGTCATTTATATTTATAATAATTTAGTCAGTCGTGTGTATATTTATCTTTATTTAGTATGTTTTGAATATATTTATCATAATTTACTTGGTTTTAAAAAAATCTTAATTTAGTCAGTATAGATCTATCAAAATTTAGTCATTTATATTTATCGTCATTTAATCAGCTTTGTACATATTTATCTTAATTTAGTCAGTTTTGAATATATTTCTCATTATTTAGTCCGTTTTGAAAAGAATTATTATAATTTATTCCATTTTGTATAGATTTAACATAACTTAGTTATTTATATTTATCATAATTTAGTCAGCTGTGAAAAAAATTATCATAATTTAGTCAGTTTTGTATAGATTTATTATAATTTTGTCATTTAAATTTATCATAATTTGGTCAGCGTTGTATATATTTATCTTAATTTAGTCAGTTTTAAATATAGTTCTCATAATTTAGTCCATTTTGAAAACAATTATCGTAATTTAGTCCGTTTTGTATAGATTTATCATAATTTAGTCATTTATATTTATCATAATTTAGTCAGTTTTGTATATATTTACCTTGATTTAGTCAGTTTTGAATATATTTACCATAATTTAGTTAGCTGTGAAAAAATTATCATAATTTAGTCAGTTTTGTATAGATTTATCATAATTTAGTCATTTATAGTTATCATAATTTAGTTAGTTTTGTATATATTTACCTTAATTTAGTCAGTTTTGAATCTATTTGTCATAATTTAGTCCGTTTTTGAATAATTTATCGTAATTTAGTCAACTATATTTATCCTATTTTATAGTAGAGAGCCCCCACTTGTGATCAGTTGTGATTTTTTATTTCCCTCGGCAGGTGTGGCACCTGATAGAGCAGTCAATCCCTCTACACAAAATGTTCCAGAATCCAACAGTCACAGAATATGCATACAAAACCAAGCACTGGACACACAAGTCCTCCTGTACTCACAATTCTGGCCTGACTGGCATAGCCAGACCTAAGCTGCCAATAAGCCGCTCTTTTAACATGGAGTCCACCAATTTTCTATCCTACTTTGCGTGCACTTATTTTGATGGCACGATCAAGATTATTCACAGACAGAGTTACCAGGTAATGAACGCAGACAGTTATTCTAGAACTAGTAATATTTAAATAAACTATTAGAATTAATGAGAAGAAAAAAAACTATGAGGATCAGTAGAATACCTGTGGTTGAGAGGCAAAGCACTCCTCTCTCAAAGCGATGAAAAGAAACTGTGGGTTCGGTCCCCGCAGGTTTCAAGCCACCTCTGGTCCCAAAGAGGTGGGATCAGAGCGCCTGCATTCTGAATTGCCTCCAGTGGTTTTGACTTTTGTCTTGCTACTGGTTCAAGGTAGCTTGGGACCAGAGAGTGAGGTTGATGGCGGTAAAGGTTGTTTGTTGTTTCGAATGTCCGCAATGAGTAGGTTTACCTTTTCTGTGCGCCCTCACATCTCGAGCGTGCTGATGATGGTGGACCGGGGTCCTCTACGTGATTGTGCTATGTTTGGCTTCACCTGCGTGTCGCTCACTACTACGGAGATCACGTCAAACCTCACCTTGTTAGCCAGATTGTTGTCCTCAACAACAGCCTGTTTTCAGAACGACCAACGAGGAAATCAGGTGAGGGTCTTGGCCAGTATATTTCTCCTTACCCTGGCTAACAATCTCTGATCAGTGTGTTTTGCCTAACCAGACGTAAGCCTCATCGTCCCACGGTAAAGGCTAAACAACTCTGATCAGTACTGGCCCTCTGACCAGGAAAGAGATGGTCAGTGATAACTCAAGATCCATCAACCCAGACCCCTGCTACGCGATCATGAATACGCGGGATGAGACTTTGTGAGGGGGGGGGGGGCATGAACAATCATTCGCTGGTCACTTTGTGGCAAAACTACACAATGAGAAACCGGTTGTCTGCAGACTCTTCTGGGGGATCGGTGTGGTTGAGAGGTCAGGCACTCGTCTCTCAAAGCAATGAATGGAAACGGTGGGCTATCGAATCCCGCAAGTTTTCTAGTGACAACTGGTCTCACAGGAGGTGGGACCAGAGTGCCTGCATCCTGAGTTACCTCCAGCCGTCTCAACTTATGTCTTGCCACTGGTCCAAGGTAGCTGTAATCCAAATACAGCACAAGTTACATCATCAATATAAAACTGCCGGGTAATGTCGCATCGTCGTTTGCCATGGGTAACTAATTAATGATATTGAAGAATGGGGTATATCTAATGGAAAGAAACGAAAATAAAATCAGGAAGTTTTGCAGAAATTAGGGGTGAAAATAGATATGGCCAGTTCCAAGTCCGAATAAGAAATAAGAAAGGACGGTTGGGCAGGGGTCAGATCCACCACCCCCATAGAACCCATCTTGCTACAAAAACATTAACCAACTTATCATTTTTATGCAAGAAGACCAGACACCTGAGTGGTCAGCTGGGGACTTTGTGTATGATAAGGACAAGAATAGAACCACCGCCCCACAGAGAGCATGTCGTGACGGGCGACTAACTGACATGGCATAACACTGGCCATGGTTAGTTGGTTTTGTTAAGAGCAACATAGATGGGGCCTAACAGGCTGTGGGTCTACTTTACTCTAGTGTTTGAGTCTACTAAGATTAACTCGTACATTGGTTAACCACCCACCACGGTACTTGTCCTAACGTAGCGTAGCAGAATAATAAGCTGCTCAAGCCTAGCCCACATGTCATCGGCTATATGAAATAGTATTTCAATTACCCCATGGAGGGGACGGCGTGGCCAAGTGGTTAAGTGGCGCGGCTGACCATCCGAAGGTGCTGGGTTTGATCCCCATCACAGCACCCCATCCGTTACCCCGGGGAAGCAAACCCTTAGAAAATGCAGGAGGAAGCAGACCCTTACATAAAATGCATGCTGAAGTCGGTTGCACTGGGTCGACAGGCGCAAAATAAAAACCACAGTGCAACGCAGACGGCCTTGGGGATTAGAGAAATAAGGCGAACGCACACACACAAAAATATTTCAAAAAATTATTACCATGTCGTATTTCCATGTTCTCGTGCACACGACTGAACTTCACGAGACTGACGCTCTTCGCAGACAGTACCGGTTTTGGTTTGGCTGTGAATTGTGCACACAGGGCAATAATGGGCTGAAGCATATTGCCCTGGAGAGATTGGGCCTGCCCGGTTAGCAAGATGCCCAAGACTGAGTGATGCCCCTACGACCAAATGTGGTTACGGGAAAGACACGACAAAAACTGGTTGTATACAGACTCTGTCGGATCTTCTAAGCCAGTATAATGACGTTAAACTAAAGATGTGTTAACCTTTAGCACGCCGTACTGGTTTTTGACAATTATCACAACTTCATATTTCGTTCTATGGTAGTTGAATTTCAAAATTTTTAACTTTTCTGTTTGTTGGTCAATAAATATGATTTTCTTGTGTGTAGAGACACAATTGAATAAAGAATGTGTGGGTGTTATTGTTTTTGTTGTCTGTTTGTTAGTTTCTGAGATACAAAAAGATGAAGTTAAAAATTTATGGAAATCTCGGGAAAAAATTGAACTCGACCGCTAGGCCTAGTCGCTCCGATAGAAATCCATGGAAACCACAACAACATATCGATACAAACAAAATAAACTGATCTACTAGATAAAATCTTTCTCAACAACCTACTTCACCTTTCGCAAAGATCCGGCTTGCTCCAAACGGCGTATAAGAATAAAAATTGTTCAAAAACCATTTGTAATCTAACATACGATACTTTTACCTGCAAAATATCCTGTGTAGATGGTGACATATTCAGCATAAAAATAAAATGGCACAAAAAATAATTTTTTTAAAATTCCGGTCTTGTGGGTCGAGTTCGTGTCGCCAACCTAGACCAGGGCATGCTAAAGGTTAAAGGAAATAATTGTAAAACAATGTTGTCGTTTTATTCCAGATTATTTATAAAGCATCTTTGGATCAGCTGACAAGTTTCAAAACCTTGCTAATCCCAGAACTCTCATCAGTCGAACCACCTGAAAAACGATCTCGGCTATCAATTCCTCATCTAGTCTCAGCAGTTCAGACTAACACAGGATGTGGCTTAGTAGCTCTTGGTGAAGGTCGTCTCTACCTTTTCCGTATGTTCAACTCGCGTGAAGGCTCTCTTCAGATGTTGCCAGCGTTTGTTGTTCTATTGTTAGAATACACAATGTTCGTTGGTCTGGATGTATGGGATGTCTTACTTGCAGTAAGACAAGGTAATAATTTTCCTTACTCTTATGTTCTTATTATTATGTTATGACGAAATTAATTTTTTTAGTTGCATGTACAGTGTTTTATCAGTTACAAAGTGGCTCATCTGCCAAAGAATTTGCCTACCTCGGCAGCTTGACATCATTAAATGGGTGCAGCGGTCTCGATAGGTCAAGGTGAATCAGACTAGCTGTGTATGTTATGCATGACCTCTGACGTGGTAAGAGCAACAGCAAGATTTCCCTTGAAATAAAAATCTGCATCTATCAGTCTTGCATGGTCCCAGTCCTGCTTTCGGCTCCGAAACCTGGACATTAATGAAACATGTCAGAACTGTATGGCTTCCACATATGCAACCAGTGGCGTACCCTTGGCGTCTGATGGCATGGTGGCATACGCAACGTGAAGGTTTCTGCTAACACAGGCCTACACCAAATCTCATAAACACTTGACCGCTGCCGAGTTTCTTTGTTCGGTCATGTCATACAACTAGACCAGGAAACCTCTGCACACAAGATACTACACAGGTCATTCTTCAGCGCCAAAAGTCTTCCCCCACCCAGCTGAAGGCGCAGAAGAGGTCGTCCATCCCCACTCTGGACGAAGCCTGTAACTAAGCCGCAGCAGTGTGTCATGGATGTGGCCGACCGACGCAACTTGCCAAGACACCTAAGCGTGCTTACTTACCCATCTACCATATTCACTGGGGAGGAAGACTAACGTCTGGTCAGGCCAAATATACTGATCAGACATGTTAGTCAGGGTAAGGAAAAATATATTGATCAGACATGTTAGTCAGGCAAAATATACTGATCAGACATGTTAGTCAGTGTAAGGCAAAATATACTGATCAGACATGTTAGTCAGGGTCAGGCAAAATATACTGATCAGACATGTTAGTCAGGGTCAGGTAAAATATACTGATCAGACATGTTAGTCGGGGTCAGGTAAAATATATTCATCAGACATGTTAGTCAGGGTCAGGTAAAATATACTGATCAGACATGTTAGTCAGGGTCAGGCAAAATATATTGGCCAAGACACTCACCTTGGCTTCCTAGTAGCCCTCCCTGGAAACGGGCTGTTTTCATGGCATCCTGGCTAACGAGGTAAGGTATCGACGTGATCCCCGTAGTAGTGAGTGACATACAGATGAAGCCAAGCATAACACAACTGCCTGGAGGACCCCAGTCCACCTTCATCAGCACGCTCGGGATGTGAGGAAAGCTACTGCAACCCGTCGATATAACGCCCTTTTCGGGGCGCACAAAAGAGTAACCTCCTCACTGTGGACATTCAAAATAATAACAACCATATTCACTTTGATAACGTGAAGTTGTTCTTTCACATTAGCATTTATGAGGATATAAATAGCACAGCTTAACTTAACATCATTATATTTACTTAGAAGACTCTGCAGAGTCTGTATACAATCAATAGCAACCTCACCGAATGAAAGCCAGAGAAAGAATGGCGATCATGAGGAAACTTGCTGGCACAAGCTGGGGAGCAGACGAAGGCATACTAAAGAAACTGTACACTGGAAGAGTGAGACCAGTTCTCGAGTATGGCATCGCGGCATGGACAACAGCAGCGAAGGCGAACTTCGATAAAGTTAACAAACTTCAAAACCAAGCCATGAGAATCATAACAGGTGGCATGAAGTCAACGCCAATTGTAGAACTTGAAAAGATTACAAAACTGCAATCCATGACCGACAGAAGAGACTGCAGAGCCCAGCTGCAGTCAGAGAAACTCCGAAGACTGACGGACCATCCAATGTACCAGAGGCTAAACAATCTGGGAACTGGGAAACTAAAGCGGAGAAACTTTGCAGAAATAGCCAAAGCAAAGATGCACGAAGATCCCATAAACGCACTAACAACACCAAAACCCATCACTACTGTACGAAAACCTACTTGGAGGCAGGATATATTTCCAGAGGTGGTAGAAAATATACCAGGTATTGCAAACAAAAACTGCCAGACCGAAAAAGAAAGGAGAGACACTACCCTAAGCTTCATAACGAAAAGCTACCCAAGCATGGACTGGACCCATGCATACACCGACGGTTCTGTAACAAACACTACACAGAACGGAGGGGCAGGAGCATTCCTGAACCTACCAAATGGCAGAAAAATAACACTGTCATTCGCTACTGGTAAGTACACGAGCAATTTCAGAGCAGAGGCAGAGGCACTGAGGGCGGCAGTGGAAGAAATGGCAACACACAGTGAAAATGAGAGCCATATAGTCCTGCTGACAGATGCTCTCGAAGTAGTCACAGCGCTAAAAAGCCAGAAAAACACTGAGCTTAATGACTTAAGAGCAGCACTCTGCAAACTGTGCCAACAGTCCGCACCAAAAAGGGTAGTGGTACAGTGGGTTCCGTCACACTGCAACATCCAAGGCAACGAGGAGGCAGACAGACTGGCAAAAGAAGGTGCAAGGCTACCACAAACAGATACCAGTATGACGTACGAAGAGTCAAAACGGCTTATCAAAGCCAGGTACATGTCCAAATGGGAAACCGAACATACTGGTTACACCAAAAACGATGCCTATTACCAGTTGAACCGAAGAGAGCAGGTCGTTGTCTTCAGACTTCGCACTGGCCACAACAGACTGAGGTACCACCTCTTCAACAAATTGAAGATAGGGTGTACCGACGAATGCCCGTGCGGTACTGGTAAAATGACCACTGAACATCTGCTGCAGAACTGCCCGACATACGAGGATCAGAGAGAGCAGATGTGGCCATTGCCAATGGAACTGCAAGACAAGCTCTATGGTAGTGGCGAGAGTCTCAGGATGACCGCCGCTTTTTTCGAAAAAATAATGGTTACTGTCTGACTGTGTACGCAGAAGAAGAAGAATAGCAACCTCAGAAAAACAACAACATACCAACAATTTTAATGAGGTCTGTATAGATTACAGTATGAAAATCAACATAGAGAAAACCAAAGTTATGACAATGGCAAGAAAAGAAATAGAAACCACAATACAAAACCAACAAGTAAAACAGGTGAAAGATTTCAGGTACCTGGGTAACATAATCTCAGCAGATGGCAAAGGAAACACCAGAATCCAAAACAGATGTAATGAAGCAAGTCAAATCATTGGGCAAATGTTCCGATATTACTGTGTAGAGCACATGACAATGGACACAAAAAGATGGCTATACAACACAATATTTCTACCCACTTTGTGCTATCAGTGCCAGAATTGGATATTAACCCTACCAGACCGCTGTCCCCATTTTTCGGTAATTTCCTTAACTGCCGCTAAACCGCTGGACCTAATTTTCGGTACTTTGGATAGTACGTCATAAAATGCGTCAGAATCTAAAAATAACCAACCAATCGTGGTCAATCCTCATGATTAGTCATTGCAAATGGCTGCCCCCATGTTTGAATTGATTTTGTGGGGTTTAACGGGAACAAATTCGGAAAATTGACAATGAAACGAACGGCTGATGAACCAAGCACTTCAACAGGAAAGCAAAGTAAGTCTAGGCTTACAGTCCAACAGGTGATCAATAATTTGGTTGATTCAGACTCTGTTCAAGTGAAACAGACAGTAAGAGCTCGAGTGATGAGATGAAGGCTTTTCTTGGACTGAAGATCTATATGGAATACTCATGTATAAAGCCCAGCTATCAGGATTATTGGACAAATGAGGGCTCTTTGTTGTGTTTACTCCCGGATTTCGAAATGTTTTATGACTCGAGACAGATTCTTTGCCTTTTGCTGGGTGGATTGGCACACAAAGATGGAATATTGACGCTAGATGAAAGGTAAACCTATTTTCTACAATGTCTCCAAGCTACATCTTATTCTAACCACTTGTTTTCATGTAACTAACATTTTTCTATATCATGTTGGTTTTTTCTCTTTAATGCTCTGGAACCCAGGTATGGGGGACAGTTAGGTTCAGGGCCTTAGGTCTGGTAGGGTTAACAAACAGATAAAAGAAACTTGTAACAACAGAATGCTTGAAGTAACAAGAATGGATAGAATCAGAAAAGAAGATAGTAGGAGACAAGTAGGCACAATGCCAGTGCTAGACCTCATCAAGAGACAGCAAACCAAATGGTTCTGAGTTCTAGTCTAAACTCTTAAGTGCTGGAAGGCACATTTGTGCTTTAGTCTGTTACGTGTTGGGGGTGTGTGAACCATAGAAATCAGCGTGTACGTGTTCTATCTGCAGCTAACAGTTTGGTATGTTAAATACGAGGCGTGTTCACATGAAACCGGACCAAACTGCAACAAGGGAACATACGTACAATGCACATGATGATGTCACTTCTGATGTAAACAGCACATACCAACCGTCAAGTTTACAAAATTTCATTATCCTCCAATTTATAGTTTCCTCGGCAGACCGTTGAAAACATCACATATTTGATACAGAATCCGTCATGAGTTGATCAACGTGCGGTGATTCAGTTTCTAACAGCTGAAGGATGTCGGCCAGTTGACATTCATCGCAGAATGCAGGCAGTGTATGATGGCAAAACTGTGTAGAAGACAACAGTGAAGAACTGGACAACTACGTTTAAAGAAGGACTCGAGTTAACGAAAGATCTTCCGTAACTAGGTCAGGCGCATATTGTTGCATTAACTTGCGTCCTTCTTTAGACATAGTTGTCCAGTTCTTCACTGTTGTCTTCCACGCAGTTTTGCCATCATACACTGCCTGCATTCTGCGATGAATGTCAACTGGTTGACATCCTTCAGCTGTTAGAAACCGAATCACCGCTCGCTTATCAACAGTGGATGGATTCCGCATCACACCTGCCATGTTTTCAACGGTCTGCTGAGGAAACTATGAGTCGGAAGATAATGAAATTTTCAAAAATTGGGGCTTGGTATGTGCTGTTTACACCAAAAGTGACATCATCATGCACATCGTACATATGTTCACTTGTTGCAGTTTGGTCCAATTTCGTTTAAACACGCCTAATGTGCTTTCAGTTCATGTAACTGAGCTAGCACGAAATTAACCTATTTTGCCAATTATTTTTTACAGGTATGATTGAAGGGATTGTAGACAAGCTGTGTTCCAACTTTCAGAAACAATCTGGGGCTTTTCATGAACTCTTACATCACCGTCTGCTGCGTCACAAAATGGCACTATATTCATGCCTTGGGCCAGGCAATCAACGCGCTGCGGATTGCAGGGCCATGATCACGTTACATGCTATCACTACTGCTATCAAGTCATGTCTACGGCCCAGAACAATCATGGCACAAGATAAGGTGATGTGTTATAGCTTTACTGTGTATGAGAAAAGCTGAGTGCATGATATGGCTTTGCTTAGCTTCGTTCGTTCTCAATCTCCCGCTACCGAACCCTGTAAGGGCTTAAGTAGCAGAATGTAACCTGGAGAACGGAATACGTTGTGTCGTAGTTTACAGCTTGACTGCGATATATGCACCTTTCGGTCCAACACGTCTGACTTCAGCAAGCATTTTTTGAGTACCGGGTTAGCATTCCCTCTTCGATCCCTTCTCCTTAGCCAGTCTGCCTGCTGCAGCCTTTTATCCAGGATCACCGCTCAGTCCATCCCATGAGATTGTTGGGGCACCCCTGCTGACACCTCCACAATCCTACGCCATCCCTCTCTGTCTGGCGTTGATTTTTTGTGCCTAGTTGGGTCATAAGTTAGTCCATTCATAGATGTTTTCTTGGACATCCCTGCCTTCGCTTGTCTTGTACCCTGTCCTGTAGTAACAAATTTGCAATCCCTTGTACCTCGAGACATGGCCATACCAAGTCAGCTTCTGATCATTGTGAGGTCACCGGACAGTCCGCTTACATTCTCGATTCTTCATCGTACTTATCATTTGTGATAGGGTCTTTGTAGGTGACACTTAGGACATTTATGATTGGACTAGTAATGTGGACTAGTAACTTATTCCGGTAAGATGGTGACCAAGCAGCAGCTGCTCTCGTGGTCTATGATTTTCGTTCCAATTAATGTATGAAGCGCAGTGTTGTGTGGCGATCATTTTCTAGCACGTCCTACCCTATTCACAGGAAGCATGTGTGTGTAATTTTCCTTGGAATTCGAAGAAAACATGATCTTTTTATCATGTGTTATAGAATCCACGTTGTTGGATAGGACGTCACTACAGATTGCGCACCATCCTTGGTTGGTGTGCACGACCTACTTTGGAAATTGTGTCCATTATCATTGCATACCACGGCCGTACCATATGGTAGAAAAATAACAGTCAGTGGCAAATGGAAAATTCTCAAGCAATTTCAGAGCGGAGGCAGAGGTACTGAAGGCTGCAGTAGAAGCAATGCTGACAGGCGAAAGCAATGAAAGCCAGATAGTCCTGTTTACAATGCCCTGGCCGTGGCTACAGCACTAAAAAGCCAGAAAAATACTGAATTTAATGATTTAAGAGCAGTACTCTGTCAACTATGCCAGCAGTCCGCACCAAAAAGAGTAGTGGTACAGTGGGTTTCATCCCACTGCAACATTCAAGGCAACGAGGAGGCAGACAGACTGGCAAAAGAAGGTGCAAGACTACCACAACCAGATTCTAGTGCGACCTACGAAGAGTCCAAAAGGTTTGTTAGGGCCAGATACATGGCCAAATGGGAAAAAGAACATACTGGCTACACAAAAAATTATGCCTATTACCAGCTGAACAGAAGAAAGCAGGTCATGGTCTTCAGACTCCGCACAGGCCACAACAGACTGAGGTACCATCTATTCAATAAACTGAAGATAGGTGGCACTGACGAATGCGTGTGTGATACTGGGAAAATGACTGCTGAACATCTGCTGCAAAATTGCCCGACATACAAGGACCAGCGAAAGCACATGTGGTCATCACCAGTGCCAACACTAGACAAGCTCTATGGCAGTGTCAACAGCCTCAGGATGACAGCTGCTGTCTTCAAAAAAATTCAAGTTGACGTCTGACAGCGTACGAAGAAGAAGAAGAAGCATACCACGACCAGAATCTCCCCTCAGCCATGGGTTAATGGTCTCTCACCTAGACCTACAGATGTGGGCACTGGTCAGCAGCAGCGTCTTCTAGTCTACGCGTGGGGGCTGCGGCTGTTGAGAGGTACGACAGTCACCTCTCAAATTGTCAAGGAAACGGTGGACGATCGACTCCCACAAGTTTCAAGCGACCCCTGGTCTCACGAATTGTACGACCTGAATGTCTGCATCTTGAGCTACTTCCAGTCGACTTGATTGTATGTCTTGCCACTGGTTCCCTGTAACTCAGGACGAGAGAGTGAGATTGATGCCCAGCGCAGCTTCTTTCTCACTATAATCCAAATTCAGCGCAAGTTACATCTTCAGGGCGAGGACAGTTCAATGATATTGCCATCTTCGCTTGCAATGAGCAACTTACTTACTGACTTAGTAATGCTATATTTGTTGTTTGCTCACGTTTGGTATCTGAGTTTCTATTCTGTAGGGAGTGAAGACTTTTCTTAGGCAGTAAATAAAAGGAGTTCAATATCAAAGCCAGTAGCCTCTCTCTCTAAATCCTGGTATCCAGGCATGTTTGTCTGTTACCAGGTAGCCAAACGTGGAGTAAACTCATCTCGCTTTTTTGCTTTGGTGTATCATTTTGGATCAGGGGCCTTCATCAGGTCATCTCTCCACCTCAGACATGAGATTAATTGAGTGTGTAATCTCCCCTATCAGTTGAGCGTATTTTTCAGCAATTCCCTGATTTCTTAGGGCATTCAACACCACAGTTATTTCGATGCTATCGAAAACCTTCTCATAATCCATGAACATAAGGCATCTCCATTAATTGGTTGATTATGTGGAGGTGGTCAGTGGTTGAGAAGCCTTTCCTGAAACCTGCCTGCTCTCGTGGCTGGTTCTCATCCAGTGGCCTTTCTAGTCTGTTAACGAACACTCCGGCAAAGAGTTTTTAAATGATAAATTTAGGAGAGCAGACGGATCTGACAGTAGTTTGCCAGATTTCCTTGTCCCCTATTTTATGGATTAGAATGCTTTTAAATGTTTTCCATTGGTTGGGGATTGGACATTCATTTAGTTATTGAACAAAGTAGTTTAATGCCGCGCTAGTGTGTCCCCATCTGCCTCGATTACTTGATTTGTGATTCCATCTTGTCCCAGGGCTTTAACTGATTTTAGTTTTTTGACTGCATGTACCGCCTCATCTGATTTGAATTTGGTGGTGTCGGCACAGATTCTGTATTGTGTGCCAATTTGGCGACATCGCCTTTGTGTTAGTAATCATCTCTTTGAGCGTTCAATGTTAGAAAAAGGCTTAATCCTTTGAGGCCAGATAAATGAAAACACTTTGTATGGAACTAAAGAACAACCAACAAACAAAAAAACCAAAAAAAGTCCCAGTTTGACTTGAACACCTCTCGTATAAGAGGGTGGGATAGCTAGTTATCTTTTGTTTTGATATTAAATTGTATAGAATAGCAAGATGACAACAATACTATTGTTATTGTCTTCAGAGTCCTGCAGAAAAACTGGCAAACCTGTGCACAGTTTCTGGTGAGATGGACCTCGACCAGATTATCAAAACATTGGACCCAGATGACTTTCTCTTGGATACATTTAAAAAAACAGGGTCAAAGCCAAGTTCAGAAGGTATGTGGCTTAGTTTGCTTTAGAGTATGCATGAATGGTTG
Organism: Ariolimax columbianus; assembly: GCA_036924085.1. NCBI lineage: Eukaryota > Metazoa > Mollusca > Gastropoda > Stylommatophora > Arionidae > Ariolimax > Ariolimax columbianus. Next base: position 21,012,674 of record JAVGWX010000024.1, on the reverse strand, counting down.
AGAGACGAGTATTTTGTATGCTGAGATCAAGAGTCTACGTTGGTGGTTGAGAGAGAGGAGTATTTTGTATGCTGAGGTCTAGGGTCTACATAGATGGTTTAGTGGAGTATTTTGTATGCTGAGGTCTAGTGTCTGCATGGATGGTTTAGAGAGAGAGGAGTATTTTGTATGCTGAGGTCTAGGGTCTGCATGGATGATTTAGAGAGAGAGGAGTATTTTGTATGCTGAGGTCTAGGGTCTGCATGGATGGTTTAGAGAGAGAGGAGTATTTTGTATGCTGAGGTCTAGGGTTTACATGGGTGGTTTAGAGGAGTATTTTGTATGCTGAGGTCTAGGGTCTGCATGGGTGGTTGAGAGAGGAGTATTTTGTATGCTGAGGTCTAGGGTCTACATGGATGGTTTAGAGGAGTATTTTGTATGCTGAGGTCTAGGGTCTTCATGGGTGGTTGAGAGAGGAGTATTTTGTATGCTGAGGTCTAGGGTCTGCATGGGTGGTTTAGAGGAGTATTTTGTATGCTGAGGTCTAGGGTCTGCATGGGTGGTTTAGAGGAGTATTTTGTATGCTGAGGTCTAGGGTCTACATGGATGGTTTAGAGGAGTATTTTGAATGCTGAGGTCTAGGGTTTACATGGATGGTTTAGAGGAGTATTTTGAATGCTGAGGTCTAGGGTTTACATGGATGGTTTAGAGGAGTATTTTGTATGCTGAGGTTTCGGGTTTACATGGATGGTTTAGAGGAGTATTTTGAATGCTGAGGTCTAGGGTTTACATGGATGGTTTAGAGGAGTATTTTGAATGCTGAGGTCTAGGGTTTACATGGATGGTTTAGAGGAGTATTTTGTATGCTGAGGTCATTAGAGAGATGTACTATTTTAAAGATTGGGTGACGTGCGACGAACCTCCTCACAACAATCAAAAGGCGAAAGTTGACTTGAGATGATCACGTCACGAGGTTCATGAGCCTTGCAAATACGATTCTACAGAGTAGAGTTCAAGGCAAGCGAAGGCAGGGACGTCCGAAAACACGATGGGAAGACAAAACCCATGATTGGTCAGTTAGTTAGATGCCCGTTGCAAGCGAAGATGGCGACAGTGTCAGACATGTTTATTCAGATGTGACTGCATATGATTGTACAGTCCGATCTGACTGTAACAAACTCTACCGCATGTAGAGCACACGTGAACAGCGTTTGTATTTCGGCAGTATTGCATTCGTTCCTTTCGTGCATCTCACTTTTCAGGTGCCTACGTAATGGTCCTCTGCTCAACGGTGCAAGCACCATGTGTGATGGTAGTATGCTAGGCTGCGCTGTTCGCAGCAGGCAGCTCTCAGGCAGCAACATCAATAGAGAAATATTCAAAGAAACCTTTAGTGTGTCTTTTTATCATTTCTTTTGTCCCTCCTGCGAGCGCTGTCCTGAGCTCACAATACAACAATTGTTTACGGAGGCGCTCATCTGACATGCAAACAACATGCTCAGTCCATCTGATCTGGGCTCACTGTAGTTGTTGTTGTTGTTCGTCCATAACGAGGGATGAGGACCTTTTCTTTTTTCGTTAAGCCAGTCTTTCCAGTCAAGTATTCTGTGAGTTGAGGTTGTGGATGGGTGCGGAGATGACTGACGAGTCCGATTTGGAATTTGCAAACTCACTGGCAGTGAGAGCATGGAAAGTTCACTTTACGAGACGGTGATATTTCACTGACTTATCTGACCTGTCTCCGTTGTTCTGCTGCAGTCTTTTTAGAAGCCTTGCACGGCACTGCTCCTCTCGTCTTTGAAGACTTTTTTTTTTTTGGCCTCATTGTGAGCGTTTGCTCTTCTGCATCTCGCCACGGAAGATTATTTGTGGGTTATTACTGGATAAATAAAAAGAGAAGGACTTGCGCTATAAATTGATTTAAGTGAGGAAGAGTTGCTCAGTTCGTTGATCTCACTCTCTCGCCCGAGTCCACTTGAAACCAGCGACAAGACAAGTCAGGACGACTGGATATGGACTCGGATGACCACGGCTGCTCAAGTGCCTCGCCGTGTTCTGTGCTGTCCACACCGCTCGGCACATTTGCTGTCATGGTAGCCTGATGATGACCTTCCTGCTCAGGTGGCTGGGCTTAAGCAGGGTAGGGCAAATCTAAAAGCTTTCCCTGTTCTTGGCTCGCTACTTTTTAGATGTGTCAGTGGCCAGTCACTGTGCTCAACCGTAAATACTTCTCTTTAGTAGGGTATAGAGGCTACAGCACTCTATCCTGCCAACCAATCCTGAGCAGTCGGTGCATGAATGGACTAACTTACGACCCAATGAGGCAAAAAAATCAACCGCAAAGAGAGGGATGGCGGAAGATTGAGGTAGTGTCAGCAGGGGTGCTCCAACGATCTCAAAAGATCACGGGCTGAACTGAAATGATATTATTGGAGCTCAAAGTCATCATGTGTGGAACAGAAGTACACTTTTACATCGTTGAAAACGGCTTATCAAAGCCAGATACATGACCAAATGGGAAACCGAACATACTGGTTACACCAAAAACGATGCCTATTACCAGTTGAACCGAAGAGAGCAGGTCGTTGTCTTCAGACTTCTCACTGGCCACAATAGACTGAGGTACCACCTATTCAACAAATTGAAGATAGGTGGTACCGACGAATGCCCGTGCGGTACCGGTAAAATGACCGCTGAACATCTGCTGCAGAACTGCCCGACATACGAGGATCAGAGAGAGCAGATGTGGCCATCACCAGTGGAACTGCAAGACAAGCTCTATGGCAGCGGCAACAGCCTCAGGATGACCGCCGCTTTTTTCGAAAAAATAATGGTTACTGTCTGACTGCGTACGAAGAAGAAGAAGAAGATATCGTTGAAAAAACAAAAGTGTATCAATTTTACATTTTAAGTTTGTTAAGCCATTTGTCTTTTTAATTGTTTTAACGCCAGTTTGTTTTTTTAAAAATAGTTTTCTTACAGTCCTTACAACCATTTATCCAGTGGATCACAGACTTCATTCTCCACCTGCTGGCTGCAGTCTCTATGTATCCGAATTACCCAGCATACCCTGGTGCATCTCTCCTCAAAGATCCACAGGTTGGTTTTATGATCTGCTTGAAATTGAATTAAATGTCAGCCGATTTGAACTACAGAGAAGTTGTTTTTTTTTGGTGTTTGCCTTATTTCTCTAATCCCCAAGGCGGTGAACGTTGCACTGTGGTTTTATTTTAATTTTGCGCCTGTCGGCCCAGTGCATCCGACTTCAGCGTGCATTTTATGTAAGAGCCTGCTTTCTCCTGCATTTTCTAAGGGTTTGCTTCCCCGGGGTAACGGCCGGTGCTGTGATGGGGATCGAACCCAGCACCTTCTGGCTGTGAGCCGTGTCACTTAACCATTAGCCCACGCCATCCCCACCGAGAAGTTTGATACTAGTCTTAGTCGACTTATACATCTACAAGGACAGTAGCCCTAGTGCAGGTCCCAACTCGTGTGTGAGTTGGTGGCAGGTGCATTTCTCTGCTTTCTTGGCCAAACGCAACATTCCTCTAGTTCGTCTGGTTGTCTATTCTCCCAACATGTCTCCTTGCGATTGTTGGTTGTTCTCCGACCTGAAAATTATGAGAGGGACCCGATTTGAGTCACCAAAATACATAATGCGGAATGCAATGACCCAGCTGAACTCCATTCTCAAAGAGGCCTTCCTGAAATGCTTCCAACAATGACAGGACCGCTGGGAGAAGTCTGCAGAGTCCCAAGGACTGCTGGGAGAAGTCTGCGGAGTCTCAAGGACCGCTGGGAGAAGTCTCAAGGACTGCTAGGAGGAGTCTCAAGGACCGCTGGGAGAAGTCTGCGGAGTCTCAAGGACCGCTGGGAGAAGTCTGCGGAGTCTCAAGGACTGCTGGGAGGAGTCTCAAGGACCGCTGGGAGAAGTCTGCGGAGTCTCAAGGACCGCTGGGAGGAGTCTCAAGGACCGCTGGGAGAAGTCTGCGGAGTCTCAAGGACCGCTGGGAGAAGTCTGCGGAGTCTCAAGGACTGCTGGGAGAAGTCTCAAGGACTGCTGGGAGGAGTCTCAAGGACCGCTGGGAGAAGTCTGCGGAGTCTCAAGGACCGCTGGGAGAAGTCTGCGGAGTCTCAAGGACTGCTGGGAGAAGTCTCAAGGACCGCTGGGAGAAGTCTGCGGAGTCTCAAGGACCGCTGGGAGAAGTCTGCGGAGTCTCAAGGACTGCTGGGAGAAGTCTCAAGGCCCGCTGGGAGAAGTCTGCGGAGTCTCAAGGACCGCTGGGAGGAGTCTCAAGGACCGCTGGGAGGAGTCTCAAGGACCGCTGGGAGAAGTCTGCGGAGTCTCAAGGACCGCTGGGAGAAGTCTGCGGAGTCTCAAGGACCGCTGGGAGAAGTCTGCGGAGTCTCAAGGACCGCTGGGAGGAGTCTGCGGAGTCTCAAGGACTGCTGGGAGAAGTCTGCGGAGTCTCAAGGACCGCTGGGAGGAGTCTCAAGGACCGCTGGGAGAAGTCTGCGGAGTCTCAAGGACTGCTGGGAGAAGTCTGCGGAGTCTCAAGGACCGCTGGGAGGAGTCTCAAGGACCGCTGGGAGAAGTCTGCGGAGTCTCAAGGACCGCTGGGAGGAGTCTCAAGGACCGCTGGGAGAAGTCTGCGGAGTCTCAAGGACCGCTGGGAGGAGTCTCAAGGACCGCTGGGAGAAGTCTGCGGAGTCTCAAGGACCGCTAGGAGAAGTCTGCGGTGTCTCAAGGACCGCTGGGAGGAGTCTGCGGAGTCTCAAGGACTGCTGGGAGAAGTCTCGGACCGCTGGGAGAAGTCTGCGGAGTCTCAAGGACCGCTGGGAGAAGTCTCAAGGACCGCTGGGAGAAGTCTGCGGAGTCTCAAGGACCGCTGGGAGAAATCTGCGGAGTCACAAGGACCGCTGGGAGGAGTCTCAAGGACCGCTGGGAGAAGTCTGCGGAGTCTCAAGGACCGCTGGGAGAAGTCTGCGGAGTCTCAAGGACCGCTGGGAGGAGTCTGCGGAGTCTCAACGACTGCTGGGAGAAGTCTGCGGAGTCTCAAGGACCGCTGGGAGGAGTCTCAAGGACCGCTGGGAGAAGTCTGCGGAGTCTCAAGGACCGCTGGGAGAAGTCTGCGGAGTCTCAAGGACTGCTGGGAGAAGTCTCAAGGACCGCTGGGAGAAGTCTGCGGAGTCTCAAGGACCGCTGGGAGAAGTCTGCGGAGTCTCAAGGACCGCTGGGAGAAGTCTGCGGAGTCTCAAGGACTGCTGGGAGAAGTCTCAAGGCCCGCTGGGAGAAGTCTGCGGAGTCTCAAGGACCGCTGGGAGAAGTCTGCGGAGTCTCAAGGACCGCTGGGAGGAGTCTCAAGGACCGCTGGGAGGAGTCTCAAGGACCGCTGGGAGGAGTCTCAAGGACCGCTGGGAGAAGTCTGCGGAGTCTCAAGGACCGCTGGGAGAAGTCTGCGGAGTCTCAAGGACCGCTGGGAGGAGTCTGCGGAGTCTCAAGGACTGCTGGGAGAAGTCTCAAGGACCGCTGGGAGAAGTCTGCGGAGTCTCAAGGACCGCTGGGAGAAGTCTCAAGGACCGCTGGGAGAAGTCTGCGGAGTCTCAAGGACCGCTGGGAGAAGTCTGCGGAGTCTCAAGGACCGCTGGGAGGAGTCTCAAGGACCGCTGGGAGAAGTCTGCGGAGTCTCAAGGACCGCTGGGAGAAGTCTGCGGAGTCTCAAGGACCGCTGGGAGGAGTCTGCGGAGTCTCAAGGACTGCTGGGAGAAGTTTCAAGGACCGCTGGGAGAAGTCTGCGGAGTCTCAAGGACCGCTGGGAGAAGTCTGCGGAGTCTCAAGGACCGCTGGGAGAAGTCTGCGGAGTCTCAAGGACCGCTGGGAGAAGTCTCAAGGACCGCTGGGAGAAGTCTGCGGAGTCTCAAGGACTGCTGGGAGAAGTTTCAAGGACCGCTGGGAGAAGTCTGCGGAGTCTCAAGGACCGCTGGGAGAAGTCTGCGGAGTCTCAAGGACCGCTGGGAGAAGTCTGCGGAGTCTCAAGGACCGCTGGGAGAAGTCTCAAGGACCGCTGGGAGAAGTCTGCGGAGTCTCAAGGACTGCTGGGAGAAGTCTCAAGGACCGCTGGGAGAAGTCTGCGGAGTCTCAAGGACCGCTGGGAGGAGTCTCAAGGACCGCTGGGAGGAGTCTCAAGGACCGCTGGGAGAAGTCTGCGGAGTCTCAAGGACCGCTGGGAGAAGTCTGCGGAGTCTCAAGGACCGCTGGGAGAAGTCTGCGGAGTCTCAAGGACCGCTGGGAGGAGTCTGCGGAGTCTCAAGGACTGCTGGGAGAAGTCTGCGGAGTCTCAAGGACCGCTGGGAGGAGTCTCAAGGACCGCTGGGAGAAGTCTGTGGAGTCTCAAGGACCGCTGGGAGAAGTCTGCGGAGTCTCAAGGACCGCTGGGAGGAGTCTCAAGGACCGCTGGGAGAAGTCTGCGGAGTCTCAAGGACCGCTGGGAGGAGTCTCAAGGACCGCTGGGAGAAGTCTGCGGAGTCTCAAGGACCGCTGGGAGGAGTCTCAAGGACCGCTGGGAGAAGTCTGCGGAGTCTCAAGGACCGCTAGGAGAAGTCTGCGGAGTCTCAAGGACCGCTGGGAGGAGTCTGCGGAGTCTCAAGGACTGCTGGGAGAAGTCTCAAGGACCGCTGGGAGAAGTCTGCGGAGTCTCAAGGACCGCTGGGAGAAGTCTCAAGGACCGCTGGGAGAAGTCTGCGGAGTCTCAAGGACCGCTGGGAGAAATCTGCGGAGTCACAAGGACCGCTGGGAGGAGTCTCAAGGACCGCTGGGAGAAGTCTGCGGAGTCTCAAGGACCGCTGGGAGAAGTCTGCGGAGTCTCAAGGACCGCTGGGAGGAGTCTGCGGAGTCTCAACGACTGCTGGGAGAAGTCTGCGGAGTCTCAAGGACCGCTGGGAGGAGTCTCAAGGACCGCTGGGAGAAGTCTGCGGAGTCTCAAGGACCGCTGGGAGAAGTCTGCGGAGTCTCAAGGACTGCTGGGAGAAGTCTCAAGGACCGCTGGGAGAAGTCTGCGGAGTCTCAAGGACCGCTGGGAGAAGTCTGCGGAGTCTCAAGGACCGCTGGGAGGAGTCTCAAGGACCGCTGGGAGAAGTCTGCGGAGTCTCAAGGACTGCTGGGAGAAGTCTCAAGGCCCGCTGGGAGAAGTCTGCGGAGTCTCAAGGACCGCTGGGAGGAGTCTCAAGGACCGCTGGGAGGAGTCTCAAGGACCGCTGGGAGGAGTCTCAAGGACCGCTGGGAGAAGTCTGCGGAGTCTCAAGGACCGCTGGGAGAAGTCTGCGGAGTCTCAAGGACCGCTGGGAGGAGTCTGCGGAGTCTCAAGGACTGCTGGGAGAAGTCTCAAGGACCGCTGGGAGAAGTCTGCGGAGTCTCAAGGACCGCTGGGAGAAGTCTCAAGGACCGCTGGGAGAAGTCTGCGGAGTCTCAAGGACCGCTGGGAGAAGTCTGCGGAGTCTCAAGGACCGCTGGGAGAAGTCTGCGGAGTCTCAAGGACCGCTGGGAGGAGTCTGCGGAGTCTCAAGGACCGCTGGGAGGAGTCTGCGGAGTCTCAAGGACTGCTGGGAGAAGTTTCAAGGACCGCTGGGAGAAGTCTGCGGAGTCTCAAGGACCGCTGGGAGAAGTCTGCGGAGTCTCAAGGACCGCTGGGAGAAGTCTGCGGAGTCTCAAGGACCGCTGGGAGAAGTCTCAAGGACCGCTGGGAGAAGTCTGCGGAGTCTCAAGGACTGCTGGGAGAAGTCTCAAGGACCGCTGGGAGAAGTCTGCGGAGTCTCAAGGACCGCTGGGAGAAGTCTGCGGAGTCTCAAGGACCGCTGGGAGAAGTCTGCGGAGTCTCAAGGACCGCTGGGAGAAGTCTGCGGAGTCTCAAGGACCGCTGGGAGAAGTCTGCGAAGTCTCAAGGACCGCTGGGAGGAGTCTCAAGGACCGCTGGGAGAAGTCTGCGGAGTCTCAAGGACCGCTGGGAGGAGTCTGCGGAGTCTCAAGGACTGCTGGGAGAAGTCTCAAGGACCGCTGGGAGAAGTCTGCGGAGTCTCAAGGACCGCTGGGAGAAGTCTCAAGGACCGCTGGGAGAAGTCTGCGGAGTCTCAAGGACCGCTGGGAGAAGTCTGCGGAGTCTCAAGGACCGCTGGGAGGAGTCTCAAGGACCGCTGGGAGAAGTCTGCGGAGTCTCAAGGACCGCTGGGAGAAGTCTGCGGAGTCTCAAGGACCGCTGGGAGGAGTCTGCGGAGTCTCAAGGACCGCTGGGAGGAGTCTCAAGGACCGCTGGGAGAAGTCTGCGGAGTCTCAAGGACCGCTAGGAGAAGTCTGCGGAGTCTCAAGGACCGCTGGGAGGAGTCTGCGGAGTCTCAAGGACTGCTGGGAGAAGTCTCAAGGACCGCTGGGAGAAGTCTGCGGAGTCTCAAGGACCGCTGGGAGAAGTCTCAAGGACCGCTGGGAGAAGTCTGCGGAGTCTCAAGGACCGCTGGGAGAAATCTGCGGAGTCACAAGGACCGCTGGGAGGAGTCTCAAGGACCGCTGGGAGAAGTCTGCGGAGTCTCAAGGACCGCTGGGAGAAGTCTGCGGAGTCTCAAGGACCGCTGGGAGGAGTCTGCGGAGTCTCAACGACTGCTGGGAGAAGTCTGCGGAGTCTCAAGGACCGCTGGGAGGAGTCTCAAGGACCGCTGGGAGAAGTCTGCGGAGTCTCAAGGACCGCTGGGAGAAGTCTGCGGAGTCTCAAGGACTGCTGGGAGAAGTCTCAAGGACCGCTGGGAGAAGTCTGCGGAGTCTCAAGGACCGCTGGGAGAAGTCTGCGGAGTCTCAAGGACCGCTGGGAGGAGTCTCAAGGACCGCTGGGAGAAGTCTGCGGAGTCTCAAGGACTGCTGGGAGAAGTCTCAAGGCCCGCTGGGAGAAGTCTGCGGAGTCTCAAGGACCGCTGGGAGGAGTCTCAAGGACCGCTGGGAGGAGTCTCAAGGACCGCTGGGAGGAGTCTCAAGGACCGCTGGGAGAAGTCTGCGGAGTCTCAAGGACCGCTGGGAGAAGTCTGCGGAGTCTCAAGGACCGCTGGGAGGAGTCTGCGGAGTCTCAAGGACTGCTGGGAGAAGTCTCAAGGACCGCTGGGAGAAGTCTGCGGAGTCTCAAGGACCGCTGGGAGAAGTCTCAAGGACCGCTGGGAGAAGTCTGCGGAGTCTCAAGGACCGCTGGGAGAAGTCTGCGGAGTCTCAAGGACCGCTGGGAGAAGTCTGCGGAGTCTCAAGGACCGCTGGGAGGAGTCTGCGGAGTCTCAAGGACCGCTGGGAGGAGTCTGCGGAGTCTCAAGGACTGCTGGGAGAAGTTTCAAGGACCGCTGGGAGAAGTCTGCGGAGTCTCAAGGACCGCTGGGAGAAGTCTGCGGAGTCTCAAGGACCGCTGGGAGAAGTCTGCGGAGTCTCAAGGACCGCTGGGAGAAGTCTCAAGGACCGCTGGGAGAAGTCTGCGGAGTCTCAAGGACTGCTGGGAGAAGTCTCAAGGACCGCTGGGAGAAGTCTGCGGAGTCTCAAGGACCGCTGGGAGAAGTCTGCGGAGTCTCAAGGACCGCTGGGAGAAGTCTGCGGAGTCTCAAGGACCGCTGGGAGAAGTCTGCGGAGTCTCAAGGACCGCTGGGAGAAGTCTGCGAAGTCTCAAGGACCGCTGGGAGGAGTCTCAAGGACCGCTGGGAGAAGTCTGCGGAGTCTCAAGGACCGCTGGGAGGAGTCTGCGGAGTCTCAAGGACTGCTGGGAGAAGTCTCAAGGACCGCTGGGAGAAGTCTGCGGAGTCTCAAGGACCGCTGGGAGAAGTCTCAAGGACCGCTGGGAGAAGTCTGCGGAGTCTCAAGGACCGCTGGGAGAAGTCTGCGGAGTCTCAAGGACCGCTGGGAGGAGTCTCAAGGACCGCTGGGAGAAGTCTGCGGAGTCTCAAGGACCGCTGGGAGAAGTCTGCGGAGTCTCAAGGACCGCTGGGAGGAGTCTGCGGAGTCTCAAGGACTGCTGGGAGAAGTCTCAAGGACCGCTGGGAGAAGTCTCAAGGACCACTGGGAGAAGTCTGCGGAGTCTCAAGGACCGCTGGGAGAAGTCTCAAGGACCACTGGGAGAAGTCTGCGGAGTCTCAAGGACCGCTGGGAGAAGTCTGCGGAGTCCCAAGGAGACTACTTTGAAGGGGATTAAGATTTCAAACCTCCATGTCAGTAATTATATTTTCTGACCCAAAGGTCAGATACTTGTTGAGTATTTTTGTTATTGTTCACTTTCAGCTTACCTTAACTTAACGTCTTTATACTGGTTTAGAAAAGTCTGTATACAACCAGTTTCGTTTACATTACCTTGCTCTAATAGCTATGTGCATTCAATCTATTCTTAGATGCATTAATTGTCCATGCTTCCACTACTTCCTGTGGCAATGCATTCCAATCATTCACCACTCTCTGACTAAAAAAATATTTCCTAAAATCTAATCTGGACTTTTCTTTAGTTAATTTGTATCTGTGCCCTCTTGTTCTTGTGGGCGGTTGTATTTTGAAAAACTTGTTAGTCTAATTTATCCGTTCCTTTGATTATCTTATAAACCTGTGTTAAGTCACCACGAATTCTTCTCTTTTCAAGACACTGTTGGCTGATTTTTCTGAGTCTTTCCTCATAACTGCAATTGTGGAATCCCATTATCAGCTTTTTAACTATTTTTGTTTATCCTTTCCAGCATGTTTATACCCCTTCCACGATAAGGACTCCACACCTGTACACAGTACTCCAATCTAGGTCTAACTAATGATTTATAGAGTTTGACTATCACCTCCTAGTTCCTATGTTTAATATTTCTTTTTAATCATACCTAACATTGCATTTGCCTTTTTCATTACTACCTGGACTTGCTCACTCACCTGACCTGTATGATCTATTATTACCCCTAGGTCCCTTAACTTTTCTATCATTCTAATATTGTTCTCGCCCATTCCGTAATTATGTTCCATATTGGATCTACCCATATGAATGACTGTACATTTATCTACATTAAACTCCATTTATCAGCTTACAGCTAGTTTTATTCATTAGCCTCTATAAGACTGCTTAAACAAATTGACGTCATTTCTCTTGCAGCCACATTAGTTTTCATCATGTCATATTTTACTATGGTTGTTGACTTTCAGAGCCTGTAACATTTCTATTAGTTGGTCTATCGATATGATTTTGTTGTGTGTAGAGACATAAATGAATAAAGAACTTATTGGTGTTATTGCTTTTGTTGTGTGTGTGTTAGTTTCTGAGATAGAAGATGAAGATGACAATTTTTTTAAACGAAGCACAAACATTTAGACTTGCCTATTAGGGAATGTCATTCCTCATATGATCCATCGAAATCACAACAAAACACTGTTACTGTTTTGTTTTTTAACATATGCCCTTCTGTTAGTTTTAACTTAAAACATATTTATTGCATCTTGATTCTAGGAATCTTCTTCTTCGTACGTTGTCAGACGTCAACTTCAATTTGTCGAAGAAAGCAGCAGTCATCCTGAGGCTGTCGACACTGCCATAGAGCTTGTCTAGTGATGGCCACATGTGCTTTATCTTTTCCTTGTATGTCGGGCAATTTTGCAGCAGATGTTCAGCTGTCATTTTCCCTGTACCACAGGTGCATTCATCAGTAGCACCTATCTTCAGTTTATTGAATAGATGGTACCTCAGTCTGTTGACCACCACCTGCTCTCTTCTGTTCAACTGGTAATAGGCATCATTTTTTGTGTAGCCAGTATGCTGTGTTTCCCATTTGGCCATGTATCTGGCCCTAATAAACCTTTTTGACTCTTCGTTGGTCACACTAGAATCTGGTTGTGGTAACCTTGCACCTTATTTTGGCAGTCAGTCTGCCTCCTCATCGTCTTGGATGTTACAGTGAAATGGAACCCACTGTACCACTACTCTTTTTGGTGCGGACTGCTGGCATAGTTGACAGAGTACTGCTCTTAAGTCATTAAGTTCTGTATTTTTCTGGCTTTTTAGTGCTGTAACCACGAACAGGGCATCTATAAACAAGGATTCTAGGAACCAACAGCATTACACAGGGGATATTTCCGTAAGTGCTCCGTTCTCCGTCGAAGCAGCCAGCCAAGCGGATATATATAGAGACCCAGTCAGAAGTGTTGATGTCATGTTCTTCAAATCTTTCCATACAGAACACACTTTCATCCTTCTCCCCTAGTCACTCTCAAATCTATCATCCTCTGCACATACGAATTTTCGCGACCCTTTGTCTCTTCATCATGCTGTAGAGTATTCATCACTGCCCTTATCAACTCAACCATGTCTCTTCATCATGCTGTAGAGTATTCATCACTGCCCTTATCAACTCAACCATGTCTCTTCATCATGCTGTAGAGTATTCATCACTGCCCTTATCAACTCAACCCTGTCTCTCATCATCACTGCGTCGTTCACCACAGCTATTATTACATCTATATGAACACACTAAACAGATCTACCTCACAAAGATCTTCTACAACAGCTTACTTCACCGTTCCCAATAATGGGCAGAGTCAACGCTGATTGAAAAAGAAGAATATATCCTTTAAAAACTTATTTATCTAAATAGACCTAAACTTTCGCGGCTAAAATCAGTCACATTTTTGTAATTTTTCTATGGCGCACAGGTTGTGTTATAAATGAGAAATAAATTGCTACTTTTACCAGAGGGAAATCTGTAATTGCCTTGGGCAATTCCTTTGTGTTTTTGTTTGGGCATTTATAAATTGGCGGCGGTGCGGTAAAAGTTAAGGAAATGTGATTGTCTTGTTTCTAGTCCTTAAAAAATGTAAAGGAAATTGTTCATTTTTCAAAAAAATGTTATAACAGTGCATTGATACTTGCATCCACAGGTCCTTGGTATGCTTAGAGAGCTACTCATCATCATCCGGATCTGGGGGAAACATAACCACGCGTGCCTTCCTGTTTTCTTGACAACTGTGTCCATTGATCCTTTGCCATATCTTTTTCGACTGGTCACAAAGGCTTGGATTGCATCTCGAGATCAAGGCAGTATCGAGGCAGATCAAGCATTTCTGGACGAGTGTTGCAGTTTGCCTAGCAAGGTTATGACTTTTTTTTTATATCCTCTCCTTCGAATTGCAGAAAGTGGAAGATGAAGTCTCAAATGCTAGGAACATAGCAGAGAGAGAAAAATCTATGGAGGCAAATATCACCCTCAAAGCCACCACGGCGAAATACAAATATGGAATTTAGTCAGAGCCATGAATGACGAAACTCCATCAAACAAACAAATTACCATCAAGCAGGGCGACAACATGCTCACTGGAAAAAATGCAGCAAACGCCTTTATAGAACATTATGCCAGAGCAAGCCACATTGATGTTCCTACAAATAGGCACACAGACATTAATGAAGAACAAAAGAGGCATGACAACATCAATATGGCACCAGAGGGGCACATGATCGCAAAACTAACAATGAATGAAATGGAAGAGGCCATGAGAACTCTAAAGAAAAAGAAATCGCCCGGAAAAGATGGCGTAACAAACGAAATGCTGATGGGGCTGGGCCAAACAGCAAAGAGGAAGTTACTATCAGTCCTGAACTAAAGCTGGAAAAGGGGAATTGTACCTCAGGCATGGAAAGACGCTGTACTTATACCAGTACCAAAGAAATAAAAAGATAGAACAGATCCAAATGGATACAGGCCCATCAGTCTACTGAGCTGTGTAGGAAAACTGATGGAGCGTATGATAAACACCAGACTGATGTGGCATCTGGAAGAAAAACATACTAATTCCACAGCAAGCAGGCTTTAGACAGCACAGATCCACTGAGGACCAGATCACTCTCATAGCACAGGAAATAGAGGATGCTTACCAGGAGAAAAAACATACAGTAGCGGTGTGGGTGGATCTAGAAAAGGCATTTGACAAAGTCTGGAAAGAGGGACTTAAAGTGAAGCTACGAAGAAGTGAGGTTTGTGGGAAAATGTACAGATGGATCAGCCACTACCTCAAAAATAGAAAAGCCAGAGTTCAAGTACAAGGGCATATGAGCAAAAAGGTGACACTTGAGCAGGGAGTACCCCAAGGAGGAGTACTGTCACCCACTCTTCCTGGTGTGTATAAATAAATTCGCAGAGAATAAACCAAGAAGAGTCTATAGCTCCATGTTTGCAGACGATCTGGCTATGTGGAACTGAAAAGAATCTCACCATAGCAAGTAATCGGATGCAGCAGGCCCTAACATCGCTGGAGGAGTGGGCGAACTCATGGCTGGTCAAAATAAATGAGGAAAAAACAACATGTACGATATTCTTGCTTTCAAATAAAACACCAAAATAAGTCCTAACGGCAAATATCTGCGGACTAATGACAACCCAAACTACCTGGGAGTCACATTTGATCGGCGCATGACATGGAAAAGTCAGATCGAGAGAAACCGAATGAGAGCAAGAGAAAGAATGGCAATCATGAGGAAACTTGCTGGCACAAGCTGGGGAGCAGACGAAAGTATACTAAAGAAACTGTACACTGGAAGAGTGAGACCAGTTCTCGAGTATGGCATTGCGGCATGGACAACAGCAGCAAAGGCGAACTTTGACAAAATTAGCAAACTCCAAAACCAAGCCATGAGAGTTATAACAGGAGGCATGAAGTCAACGCCAATTGTAGAGCTGGAAAAGATTACAAATCTGCAATCCATGACCGACAGAAGAGACTGCAAAGCCCAGCAGCAAGCAGAAAAACTCAGAAGACTGACTGACCATCCAATGCATAAGAGACTAAATAATTTTGGAAATGGGAAACTAAAGCGGAGAAACTTTGCAGAAATAGCCAAAGCAAAGATGAACGAAGACCCCATGAACGCATTAACAACACCAAAGCCCATCCCTACTGTACGCAAACCTACCTGGAGGCAGCATATATTTCCAGAGGTGGTAGAAAATATACCAGGTATTGGAAAAAAGAACAGCCAGACTGAAAAAGAAAGAAGAGACATAACCCTGAGGTACATAATGAAAAACTACCCAAGCATGGACTGGACCCATGCATACACCAACGGCTCTGTAACAAACACAACACAGAACGGAGGGGCAGGGGTATTCCTGAGCCTACCAAATGGTAGGAAAACAACACTATCAGTGGCAACTGGAAAATACTCGAGCAATTTCAGAGCGGAGGCAGAGGCACTGAGGGCTGCAGTAGAAGAAATGGTGACATGCAAAAGAAATGAAAGCCATATAGTCCTGCTTACAAGATGCCCTGGCCGTAGTCACAGCACTAAAAAGCCAGAAAAATACTGAACTTAATGATTTAACAGCAGTACTCTGTTAACTATGCCAGCAGTCCGCACCAAAAAGAGTAGTGGTACAGTGGGTTCCATCCCACTGTAACATCCAAGGCAACAAGGACCAGAAAAGTTACAAATTTTTAAAGTTGACTACCATAGCGAAAAATTCAGAAATTAATTAGGTGAAATTTTCGTCACAAATTATGTCGTGTGGTAGAGGTTAATAGACTCAAACACTAGAGCTAAGTAGACCCGCAGCCAGTTAGGCGCCATCTATAGCTGCTCTTAACAATCTACCTGGGGGGAAAGGTACAAATAACTTGTAAACTTTTTATCGTAGCTATCTTGGACAGTTGATTTTGGTATATTATGTCCTGGCGAGGCCAATTAAGTAAATATTTCTCTTAATATTCCACAGATGTTATTGCCCAATTACAAAAAGACATACGGTGAGGAGATGAACTGCTACTTGGCTTTCTCTCAACCATTTCCGATAAACTACCAGTTTGGTGTGGAGCCAGACTTTCTCTTCAATCCACGATATTCTCACAGAATATTCCCTTTTGACTTGTGTCTGCATGCAGAGCAGAAGTATGACTGTGTGAGACAAACTCAGCTAGGGGTCTGCCCCAAAGAGCCACTTCGGGAATGTGTTCGATGTTGTTCTTTATCGTTGCGGAGAAAACCATCTGCAACAAAGTCACCTCTTTTGAGAGCCTGGGAACTTCGTTTCGTCAAATCATGTCTGTGTGGGGGGCATTGGAAACTACAACAATGACCAGCAATGACCACCCCAATCACCAATAATGACCACCTCAATGACCAACAATGTCCACCTCAATGACCAACAATGACCACCGCCCAGTGCATCCGACTTTGGCATGATGTATTCTTTCAAAGATTATGCTGACATACATTTCAAACACCCAAAGTGAAATTCCTCAACAGTGTATTCACTTATTGACAGGTGCTAACTAAAAATGTATATGACAATTAGATTTTAGCTTTTGAAAGACAAATAACACAATAGTTTAGGGATCGCTGTGGTCGAAAGGTAAGGCACTTGCCTCTCAAAGCGATGAGTGGAAATGGTTGGTGATTGAATCCCGCAAGTTTCAAGCGATTCCTAGACTGAAGGGAGGGGGCCAGAGTGCATGCATCATAAGTCGTCTTGTCTTGTTTTGCCACTGGTCCAAAGTAGTTCTGGACCAGAGAGTGAGGTTGATGACCACCAGCGCTGTTTCTTCCTCACTATAATTCAAATGCAGCGCAAGTTATATCATCAAGACAACACCGTCTGATGATGTTCCCGTTATCGCTTGCCATGGGCAACTAACTAAACTAAGTAACACAATAGATATGTGCACTAGACATAAATACTGTCATTCTATCCATCTATCTTCAGTCAACTTGTGTCGTTCAATGTCGTGCGGAGGTTGACCTTTGTTTCATATTTTTTGGCAGACAAAAATCCGCTGGGGACTTGCCAGGTCAATCCTAGCATCTATGGTTACAGTACTAAAAAGCCAGAAAAATACAGAACTTAATGATGTAAGAGCAGTACTCTGTCAACTATGCCAGCAGTCCGCACCAAAAAGAGTAGTGGTACAGTGGGTTCCATCCCACTGTAACATCCAAGGCAACGAGGAGGCAGACAGACTGGCAAAAGAAGGGGCAAGGTTACCACAACCAGATTTTAGTGTGACCAATGAAGAGTCCAAAAGGTTTATTAGGGCCAGATACATGGCAACAGAACATACTGGCTACACAAAAAAACGATGCCTATTACCAGTTGAACAGCAGAGAGCAGGTCATGGTTTTCAGACTCCGCACAGGCCACAACAGACTGAGGTACCATCTATTCAATAAACTGAAGATAGGTGGTACTGACGAATGCACCTGTGGTACAGGGAAAATGACCGCTGAACATCTGCAAAATTGCCCGACATACGAGGACCAGAGAAAGCAGATGTGGCCATCACAAGTGCCGACACTAGACAAGCTCTATGGCAGTGTCGACAGCCTCAGGATGACCGCTGCTTTCTTCGAACAAATTCAAGTTGATGTCTGACGGTGTATGAAGAAGAAGAATTCCAGCATCTGTTATCGACCGTTGGGTTGGTAGCCCCTGGAGCATATGGTCGCACATTTTTGGGATTGGTGGTGGTGGTGGAAGCGTAAATTAGAGCAAGGTAGACCTGCAGCCTGTCATGCACCATGTATGCCGCTCCGCTAACCACATAACAAAGACCTGATGTTAGAGACCTTTTTTGCAACATTGTCTTTTTGGTGCTGTCATTATTTTTATTAAAGTCAGGAAATATTTCTAGCAATAAATTTGTATCTCAAAGATGCAACCTGCAATTTTATTTTGTCTGTCATGTCTGGATATGTTATTTGTGTTTGTGTTTCTGGCCCTTATACCTGTTGTACAAGCCGTATTTGTTTCTGTATACAGGCATACTTTGTGTTGTTGCACTTTGTAGATATTGCGCTGTAAAAGAAATGATCAATTTTTGTCATACAGTGGAGCATTGAACGCAAAGTGCGGAGGAGCATCCCCACAAACAGACCTGAGCATCACATATAATGAGGCCAAGACGATAATTAAAGCCAACGTCACGGGAAATGGACTGATCAACACCCCAAGTTCCGAAAAGAAGACAGTTACTTTAATTTATCTAGAAAAAAAGCAAGTCATGATCGTCAGACTAAGAATTGGGCATAACAGACTTAAGGGTCATCTTTACAACAAAATGAGGATTGGGACAGACGACAAGTGTCCATGTCGGGAGCATATCATGACCGTGGAACACATCCTACAAAGCTGCGCGTTCGTGCAGGAAAAGAAAGAACAATCCTGGCCTCGCGAACAGGTATGAGACCAAAGCTGTATGGTGGTAAAACAGCCTTACAAACAACCGTGTCCTTTGAAAGCGAAACTGGGACCTTGAAATATGGATGAACGAAGGAGAATATTCATTTTTCTTTTATTTAACGTGCATTCTTCTTCCGATAGATTTTGGAAGGAGACTTTTTTGTTGTTATTACATTGAAATTAGGTTTATTAATAACATATAATTGCTTTACATTGGGGATTTTAAAGACCTTGTCCAGAAATGCACTTAATAGACACTCGAGTGACATTAACACATTAGCTACTGAATTTAAAAATAACCATTGGTGTCATTCATTCATGTTTTCTTTTTCCTTACATTAAAGTCAGTGTACAAATTAAGCAGCAGCTTTGAAAATGATACTTCATACGGTCAATTAAAATGTTGGACTGGATGAAAATATGTGTGGTACATTGGTTTCATTGCCGCCTAAAGGTTGATGCAGATAAACATTTCTGGGCTGTAAGCAGCTTATGGTCTTTGAGGTGGCAACACATGTTTATAAGATAATCAGGGGAGGAAGACTAACATTTGGTCAGGTACAACATACCTACTGATCAGACATGTTAGTCAGGGTCATGCGAAATATACTGGTCAAGACCCCCCACCTCGGCCTTGTAGTAGCCGTCCCTGGAAATGGGCTGTTTTCATGGCAGCCTGGCTAACAAGATGAGTGATTGATGTGATTCCCATAAACTTATCTCATTTTGGGAATTTTAAAAAAAACGAAACAACAAGATAATCAACAGAAAGGATAGGCAAAGGCCTATCGCAAACGATGATGTCATAATTTATTTGCTAGCGCTATTTTTAGTAAGGATTAATTGCGCTACATTTTAATCCTCACTCTCGAGTCGCCCGACCCCAGTGGCAAGTCAAGGACAGAACAACTAGGCGGTGGCTACGAGATGCAGGAACAGAATCTAATCAGTTTGGCAGGACTGTAAAGGGTTAATACACAAATCTTATCAATTTGGCCAGATTGTAAAGGGTTAAGACACGAATCTAATCAGTCTGATAGGACTGTAAAGGGTTAAGACACATCTAATCAGTTTGATAGGACTGTAAAGGGTTAAGACACATCTAATTAAATTGACAGGACTGTAAAGGGTTAAGACACATCTAATCATTTTGGGCAGACTGTAAAGGGTTAAGACATCTAATCAATTTGGGAGGACTATAAAGGGTTAAGACACATCTAATCAGTTTGGGCAGACTGTAAAGGGTTAAGACACATCTAATTAAATTGGCAGGACTGTAAAGGGTTAAGACACATCTAATCAATTTGGGCAGACTGTAAATGGTTAAGACACATCTAATCAATTTGGCAGGACTGTAAAGGGTTAAGACACATCTAATCAATTTGGGAGGACTATAAAGGGTTAAGACACATCTTATCAGGATGGACTATATTTTCTCTCCTTTGTTATCTCTATATCTCTCTTTTTCTCACTATCTCTCTCTTTCTCCCCCTATCTTCTCGCCCCTTCACTCTCTCTTTTTCTTCTGTCTCACTCTTTTTCTACCTCTCTTTCTTCCCCTCTCTTCTCGCTGTCTTTCTCTTTTTTTCATCTCTCACTCTTTCTCTCCTCTCTTTCTTCCCCTCTCTCTTCTCTTTCTCTAACTCCTCTATTTCTGTTCTCTCCCACTCTTTCTCTCTCACTCTTTCGCCCCCTATCTTCTCTTTCCTTCACTCTCTCTTTCTTTCACTCTCTCTTTCTCTAACTACTCTCTCTTCTCTCCCACTCTTTCTTCCCCTCTCTCTTCACTCCCTCTCTATTTTCTCTCACTATTTCTTCTCTCTCCTTCACTCTCTCTTTTTCTAACTCCTCTCCCACTCTTTCTCCCTCACTCTTTCTCTGTCTCTCTCACTCTCTCATGACAATGCTCTTTCCTCTCCTAGTGACCTCTACCCCTAATCCGGATACCAACCTGCTCACTTTACATCCTGTTGTTCGTTTGACATGTTTTCAGAATGCAGACCCAAAAATATGTCACTGTCATCATTATAAGTCACTGCCTCTATCGGGGACAGCGTGGGCTGGTAGTTAAGTGACACGGCTCACAATCCGAAGGTGCTGGGTTGGATCCACATCACCGGCCGAAACCCCGAAGAAGCAAACCCTTACATAAAATGAATGCCGAAGTCAGATGCACTGGTCCGACAGGCACACAATAAAAACCGTAGTGCAACGCACACCGCCTTGGGGAATAGGGAAATAAGGCGAATGCAAAAACAAACAAAAAACTTCCTGGATATTTTCCCTCTATGGACTTCAGTGCATTGAATCAACTGTTGACCGGAGGCCCCATATTTGGGCAAGCGGAAATTGGCAGGCACCACGAGGATCAGCGAAGAGCCGCGTAGCGCAGTGGTTAACTCGCTGGCTTCGCATCTGAGTGGTCCTGGGCTCATTCCTCAGTTGAAGCAGAAATGGTTGTTCAGACCGCAATGGCTCCCAGCCTTAAATGGGTAACGGTTCAGTCCGGAAGGTAAAGGCGACCGGCGTGATGCTGACCACATCATCCACTAAGTGCCGTGGGTTACAAAATAATATGGGCCTAACAACATAAACGCCGTATGGCGTGACTAGATCTTTACTACGAGGATCAGCAGGCCTCAACGGAGAACTAATTCAGCCATATGTGGCTTGGCTTGGCTTCGTTCGTTCTCAATCTCCCGCTACTATGAGCTGCAGTGGTCAGTGACCCATAGCTGACTGCTAGCGTCAGGGCCAGCGAACTAGGCTGCAGCAGGGCAGACTGGCTAAGGAGATGGTATCGAAGAGAGAATGCTAACCCGGTACTCTAAAAATACTTGCTGAAGTCGGATGTGTTGGACCGAAAGGTGCAAATATCGCAGTCAAGCTGTAAACTACAACGCATTTCATTCTCTGGACTACATTCTGCTACGTAAGTCCTTTCAGGGTTTGGTAGTGGGAGATTGAGAACGAACGAAGCCAAGCCAATCTCCCGCTACCAAACCCTGAAAGGGCTTAAGTATCAGAATGTAGTCCAGAGAATGGAATGCGTTGTGTCGTAGTTTACAGCTTGACTGCGAATTTTGCACCTTTCGGTCCAACACATCCGACTTCAGCAAGCATTTTTTGAGTACCGAGTTAGCATTCCCTCTTCGATCCCTTCTCCTTAGTCGGTATGCCCTGTTGCAGCCTGTTATCCAGGATCACCGCGCGGAGGTGTAGAAGGGTCTTGGCAGGTCTGGTATGCTGGCCCTGACGCTAGCAGTCAGCTATGGGTCGCTGACCACTGCAGCTCATGCACAGCCATATGTGAAGGAATTATAAGTTCTAAATCACCATTACACAATGTGGAAGTACATACCGGGTACTTACTTCCCGTGTCCAAGCCCCACGTCATATAGCGTTCATCCAGTGCTCTGCAGTTTGAATCATTAGATGACCTGGATCTTGTACAACATCGCAGTCACACGTATCATCATATGAGACCCAATTTCTTCATGTTCCTAATGCATCGTGATACGCCAGAAACAGAAGTCTATGCATTGTCATCCAAAGTCTATCTTCGATCCACTTGTGTCGTTAGATGTCGTGGGGGATGTGTGACCTCCTTTGTTGTATTTATATTTTTGGCAGGCGAAAAATCCGCTAGTGACTTGCCAGGTCAATCCCAAGGTCTTCCAAAGTGTGTAGGGTTGTTGTTGTTGGTTGGTTGTTGTTGTTGGTTGGTTGTTGTTGTTGGTTGGTTGTTGCGAATGCCCACAGTGAGGTTACTCTTATGTGGGTCCTGAAAAGGGCGTTAAGTGACGGGTTGAGGTAGCTTTCCTCCCATCTTGAGCGTGCTAATGAAGGTTGACAGGGATCCTACAGGCGGTTGTGCTATGCTTGGCTTCATCTGCGTGTCGCTCACTACCACGGAGATCACGTCGAACCTCACCTTGTTAGCCAGACTGTTACCTTCGACAACAGCCCGTTTCCAGGACGACCAACGAAGAGGTTAGGTGAGAGTCTTAGCCAGTATATTTCTCCTGACCTTGGCTAATATTCTCTGATCAGTGTGTTTTGCCTGACCAGACGTTAGCCGCATCGTCCCAAGTGAGTAGGGTAAGTGATGTCCAGGGGCAGGTTTCTCCTGAAGCTCACTCCCTGGGTACTGCATCATTTCGTGCCATAAGGACTTCAGTGCATGACTATGGGCTTTGTTGATTTGAGGAGACTTTGCAAGAGACCACCATATTCTGGAGTCAAAATGGAGACGAAACTTAGAACTATGGGATCAAGATGCTGAGCGTGCAAAAGGCGAAGCAACCTAAAGCTGGCTGTTAGCGCCAGGGCCAGGGAATCGAAGCTGCCAAGACCCTTCTACACCTCCACGCTGTGACCCCGGATGACAGGTTGCAACAGAGCAGACTGTCTAAGGAGAGGGGACGGAAAAAGAAATGCTAACCCGGTCCTCAAAAATGCCTGTTGAAGTCAAACTGTAAACTACGACATAACGCATTCCGTTCTCCGGACTACATCTTGCTACTTGCAACGCCATTTTCAGGGTTTGGTAGCGGGAGATTAAGAACAAAGAAGAAGAAGATATATATAACAAAATTAGACACAATAGGAGCAACTTATAAAGATATCAAAATAATCATAGAAAAGGCGAGATGAGCCATGGCCAACTCTAAAGACGGATGATGATTGAAGGACATGGATGAGCAGCCATTGCGTTAAGGAAATTATGGGAATCAAAATATTCTTCGAAATCATTCTTCGGGAAAACCCTAAACATCCTTCTAAATTCGTCAGCTTACCTAGATCCTGTTTTACAGTTTAAATTGAAAACAACGAAAGCTCAGTGTTTCTAAAAATAACCTGTACGAATACCCATCAATTGTTTTCTGGAAACATAAATTTATTGGCTAGACCATTGTCTTACAACCTGTGCACTAGTGCCCTCTAGTGGGCGATTTTAGTTTTCCGGTGGGCGATAGCAGAATAATTACATTCTGTATTTTAAATATATTATTTTTATAAAATTATAATTATTATGGCAATGCAGAGGCAACGCAACCTAGTGAAATTATGGCAGATTACCAGCAAGCGAACAATAGTTAACATTTTGAGAACCCGTGTTTTGCCTGTGGCAGCATACGGTTGTGAAACATGGACAGTTACTCAAATCTCAAGGAAGAAAATCGAGGCCTTCGAGTCGAAATGCTATAGAAAAGTTCTTAGAATACCATAGTGTGAAAAAAAGTGAATGCAGACATTCGGCAAGAATTGAGTATAGAGGAGAACTAGCTCATAAATTCAATCATGAACAAAAATAAATTGAAATAATTTCGCCACATCAAAAGACACAACCGTCTTGAGAGAACGGTAGCGGAAGGTATGGTGCCGGACAACAGAGGCAGACCAAGAAAGAGATGTCACACCAAGATGAATGGTCAACGAATGCTTGTGCATGACTCTGGAGCAGACTGGAGATTTGGCAAGAGATCGAGTGTCTTTTAGACGGGATGTGTGTGATATAAGCGACGCTCTAGATATGACATGTCACATGATGATGATGATATGTTAAAAACATTCAAAACACACAGACTCGATGAACGACCGTGAAATTTTCTTCAACTTAGAATTTAGTGGGCGGTAATGAGAATTTACCCTCGCGGAAGTTATTAAAGTGAGCCCCAAGTATAGGACGGTTGACAAGTCTTGGGCTAGAATAAGTATACTTTTTCATATAGTTAGTTTTCTTTCCACTTGTGCCGTTTAGCGTCGTGGGAAGCTTGAGTCGTCTATCCTGCGCCAAGTGCGTTGCGTCGGTCAATGTGAGCCCTTGTTGCACAATCACTCTAATGTATCTATCCACCGACCTCGTGGCCGTCCCCTTGTCCTGTAGCCAGATCTACCAGCATTGTAAGCCATCAGGGGAAGATGATGAGGGTGTATTCTCATGAGATGACCAAACCAACTTATTTTCTGCCTGGAAATGTATTCGGCACAAGCCGTAGTGCCGACCATACTTCGTATGTCGTCGCACTCTGTCTCTTCTGGTACCGCCGATGACTTTCCTCAAACACTTCATTTCACAAGTCGAAATTTTGCTCTTTCACGCCCTTGACAGAGGCCATGTTTAGCACTGGTCTCACAAAATCGGCACAAATATACTGTTTATCAGCTGTTGTTTTGTTGCCAAACTAATGCTCGGGTGTCTAATCAATGGGGACAGCTGATAAGTCACCGCAGATGCTTTCTAACACCTAGTCTCAATTTCCCTGTCGATCCTACCGTCTGCCGAAAAAATACTGCCCAAATACTTAAACTCATGGACCTGTTGAAGAGCAATATCATTTAGACTTATCTTGAGTTGCCCAGGAGTTCTACTGATCATCATAGTTTCTGTTTTGTTCTCGCTAATTCGCATTTTGTATTTAGCACAGGTAGTCGCAAGCGCATTCATATCGTACATTTAAAAATCTAAAGTGCATGAACAATATGTAAACATTTTGAATGCGGACCTGGGATCAAGATGCTGCAGTGGTCAGCGACCCATAGCTGACTGCTAGCGTCAGGGCCAGCGAACCATAGCTGCCAAGACCCTTCTACACCTCCACGTGGTGATCCTGGATAACAGGCTGCAGCAGGGCAGACTGGCTAAGGAGAAGGGATCGAAGAGGGAATGCTAACCCGGTACTCAAAAAATGCTTGTTGAAGTCGGATGTGTTGGACCGAAAGGTGCAAATATCGCAACCAAGCTGTAAACTACGACACAACGCATTCCGTTCTCTGGACTACATTCTGCTACTTAAGCCCTTTCAGGGTTTGGTAGCGAGAGATTCAGAACGAACGAAGAAGAAGAAGAAGAAGAAGAAGAAGAAGAAGAAGAAGAAGAAGAAGAAGAAGAAGAAGAAGAAGAGGAAGAATGCGGACCTGAGTTGGTTTTCTGTCATACAATAATTTAACGGGCATTACCAGATTCTTCTTCTTCTTCTTCTTCTTCTTCTTCTTCTTCGATCAACTGATGCTGTGCTGCTAATCCGGCGAGGTCCGTGAAGGAGAGTGTGTGTTTCAGGTCGCTCCCCCGGGCCAGACTGCCTCTTTTGTCTGTATAATTGGGACAGTCCTGCAGGACATGTCCTGGTTTTTTGTTTGGGTGTTCCCCATTAGCACGTAGGGGTGTCTCTGAGACCCATTTTGTGGAGGTGGGCCTGGAGTCTGCAATGTCCCGTTCTAAAGATCTTTATCTAACCATCTCTCCCAAGTTTGTCTATGTTGTCATTTTCTGCCTTGTATTTTGTGTTGATCTCTCCATTCCGGCTTGATGGATCGTTTAATGAGTGGACGTGCTTCTTTATAGTTCTGTGGATGAATACTTTGTCGTCCAAGTTCAATTATATTGGGAGCCGCGTAGCGCAGTGGTTAGCGCATTGACTTCGCATCTGACTGGTCCTGCGTTCACTCCCCAGTTGAGGCGGTAATGTTGTTTCAGACTGCAACGGCTCCCGGGTCGACCCAGCCTTAAATGGGTACCGGTTCAAACCGGGAAGTAAAATCAGCGAGGGAGAGGAGATGGCTACCACCCTCATATAGCCGAGCCTTTTGAATGTGAGATCACTAACACCTCACACCCCTACGGCAGTAATGCCATGGGTTACCCTTATTTTACTTTACTTTACGTGCATTGGTTTAAACGTTATAACGATACACTAATGGCCCATAGCGATTGGGGCACCCTCTTAGTATCTACTTTATGTGTGCACTGTTGATACGAAGCGGCGCGGGAAGAGGAAGTATCTTAACTTAACGTCTTTATACTGGTTTAGAAGACCCTGCAGAGTCTGTATACAACCAGTTACATTTACATCATCTTGTTCTAAAAGCTATGCGCATCCAGTTTATTCTTAAATGCATTAACTGTCCCTGCCTCCACTACCTCCCCTGGCAATGTATTCCAAGCAGACACCACTCTCTGACTAAAAGAATATTTCCTAATATCTAACCTGGACTCTCTTTAGTCAGCTTGTAGCTATGCCCTCGTGTTATTGTAGGTGGTTGTATTTTAAAAAAACTTGTTATAGTCTAATTTATCGATTCCTCTGATCATCTTATAAACCTGTATTAAGTCACCACGGATTCTTCTCTCTTCTAGACACTGTAGGCCGGTTTTTCTGAGTCGTTCCTCATAACTGTAATTCTGGAATCCCACTATCATCTTTGTCGCTCTTTTTTGTATTCTTTCTAGCATGTTTATGTCCCCTCTATGATAAAAACTCCACACCTGTACACAGTACTCCAATCTAGGTCTAACTAACGCTTTATACAGTTTGACGATCACTTCCTTGCTCCTATGTTTAATATTTCTTTTTATCATACCTAACATTGCATTTGCCTTTTTCACTGCTACCTTAACTTGCTCACTCACCTTTCCTGTATGATCTATTATAACCCCTAGGTCCCTTTCCTTATCTATCTTTCTAATATTGTTTTCTCCTATTCCGTAATTATGTTCCATATTGGATCTACCCATGTGGATGACTGTACATTTATCTACATTAAACTCCATTTGCCAGCTTACAGACCATTCTCGAATTTTATCTAAATCCGACATCAATATATCCACTTCCGCTTTAGATGAGACACTACTGCATAGTTTTGTGTCATCAGCAAATTTTGCAATCATGGATCTCATATCAATGTCCAAATCATTTATATATATCAAGAACAAAATTGGTCCCAAAACCGAGCCCTGTGACACACCACTTTTCACTTCACTCCACTCAGAGTACTCCTTATTATGCCCACCCTCTGTCTTCTTCCCGTTAACCAATTTTCAATCCATTTGGCAACTTCGCCACCTATTCCATGTGATTTTAACTTTCGAAATAATCTTTGATGAGGTACTCTATCAAAGGCCTTTGCAAAGTCTAGATAAATAACATCCACTGGCTCCCCTTTATCTATGATTTTAGTAACCTCCTCCATGAATTCTAATAGATTTGTTAAGCATGATCGCCCTCTAGTAAACCCATGCTGACTATTTCTAATTAGATTAAATTTTTCTAAATGCATTACAATGTTTTCTTTGATTATTGACTAACAATTTACAGACTATGCTCGTTAAACTCACCGGTCTATAATTTTCCGGATCTGATTTTTTGCCTTTTTTGAAAAAGGGGATCACTCCTGCATCTTTCCAATCCCGTGGAACAATCCCTTTTGTAAGTGATTGAGAACATAATATAGCCAATGGTTTTGCTAGTTGGTCTCTAATTTCATACAGCAATTTTGGGTGAATACCATCTTGACCTGGACATTTATTCACCTTCAACCCCTCCAATTTTTTAAAAACCATTTCCTCTGTAATACAGATTGATCTTAATCCCCCTGTATCCATGTCTCTTTGAAAAATATCTACAGGCTCTGGGATCTCGGAGCAGTCCTCCTTTGTGAAGACTGTGCCAAAGTACTGATTGAGCAGATTAGCAGCCACCCTATGCTCACTTATTATTTTCCCTGTACTGTCTATGAGAGTATCTTCTTGCATGCCAAGTGTGTTGAGCTAATTACCGGCTTTTGCGAGCTCATCTGCCTTCTTTACAGTGGGCTGGAACCATTGTAGGACTAGATATGTTTATTAGGACAGAAATCCGGTGTTATATTTTAGTTCGTGTGAGACTCCATCTTGTTTGGGGCTTGAGATTACTTGGAGTACACTCCTGGAGTCTGTTAGAATGATCGTTGTCCTTGTAGTTGTGTTTCGGCTGATAAGAATCCTCGTTGCTGCATGTAAAGCTGTTGCTTCAGATCTGAACACCAGCAACTGGTTTGCCGCCAATATGGTATTATATAGCTGCAACATATTTATTATTGTGGCCTCGGCTGTAGCTGGAGCTACAGTTTGACATGTGTAGAACGTTCATTGGTTGGTTTAATGAATGGCGTATAGTCTAAAACATCATGGCCACATTGTGATAAGTTAACAGTAAACTGGAAAATGTGTGCAGATAATCACGTAACATGAAAAATACCAGCTGAAAACAGGTTATTTCAAGTTAACTTTAATGTCAAGGGATGGTATGTTTCAGTCACTGTTCTCTCATGGTGGCAACTCTGACTACATTATAAGAGATCATCATCATTATGTAGCATGTCCTTTGCAGAACGTCGCTCCTATCACAGCCCGTCTGAAACAAACTCGATCTCTTGCCAAATCTCCAGTCTGCTCCAGGGTCATGTCCAAGCATTCCTTGACATCTTGGTGCCATCGCCTTCTTGGTCTGCCTCTCTTTCCCGGCATCATACCTTCCATTACCGCTCTCTCAAGATCGTTGTGTCTTTTGATGTCACCAATGTACTTCAATTTTCTGTTCAAGATGGAATTTATGAACCAGTGTGCCCAACTTTTGTCAATGTCTGCATTTTTCTTTTTTTAATTCCCTAGTATTCTGAGGACATTTCTATAACATTTCGACTCGAACGACTCAAAATCATGGGTTTCTTGACAATTGTTTATTCAGTAGTTTGCTTTCTGAACGTTGTTTTGGCCCACTCACCAGTATTGGTCCCTGCGAGCACTAAACCCGATACTAGACATTTCCAGCTGCTGCCTTCAGAGTAGTTGTCGACTAGATCGATCTCCCGTCGTTTCCGCCAGCTGCTGTGAATTTATAAGAGATGTGTTTAAATTTAAAACAAAATGTAAATAAAACACAGAAATCTGAAAATACCAACCTTTGCAAAGGAGGTCGGACCTCCCTCACGTCTAACGACATAAGTGAACTGAAGATAGATAGATAGAATGATTACTGCAGACGACCAGAGGATCTTATACAGTAAATAAGAGGAGTCACGTTAACACTTCACCTGCCTCGAACAGCCTGCCTTGATCATGACAGCAGCTGTGATAAGGCAAAAACTGTGACAATCAAAAGTCAAACTGCCACAGCGCAGTTTCCACACCTTAAACAGATACGAGGTTTTTTTTTTTATACCTAGGAACTGTTTTCGCTGACTACAGCAGACTGGACAGAGAGGTAGAAAATATAATTCAAAAGGAGAACAAGGTGTTTTACTATCTAGCACTGATACTGAAACATTCAAGTGTCACTTGTCCACTAACCAGGCACGTTGATTGTCCCTAATTTTTGTTATCAATGTCAAACTTATGTGTTATTTAGATAGGTACAAACGTAAGATAAAGACCTGGACATGCGTTTTGTACTAAGTAAAACATGAAAGCTAGTTTGCAACATCACGCTGGTGAATATGGTAAAAACTACACATGTTAATTGATATACTGACACACGGGAGATATTTTGGTTTGGTCATCTGACAATAACGCATACAGTATGATCAACCTGCAGTGAAACAATGCCACATTGAAGTTTCATGGTAGCGAGCAGGAGGTAGACCCCGGCTCCGATGGATAGAGGGAATCAACGAAACACTACGAAAGTTCCGCACATCGACAGCACAAGCATCCCAGCTAGCGCAGACCAGAAGTCTTAGCATGCCTACTCTCCGTGACGCCACAAGGTAAGAGCAGTAGGACAAGAACAGTAGGACAAAAGAAGTAGAATATATAAACATCAAATACACCAGTGCTCTTCAACATGGGCGCTAGCTAGTGGGCGATTTTAGCTTTCAGGTGGGCGGTAGAAGAATACTTGCATTTTGTTTTAAAAACACACTATTATTATTATAATTACTATTATTATTATTACTATTTTTATTTTTATTGTAACTATTACTATTATTATTATTATTACTATTATTATTAGTAGAATAATTCCTATTATTATTATTACTATTATTACTATTATTATTATTACTATTATTACTATTATTACTATTATTATTATTACTATTTTTATTATTATTGTAACTATTACTATTATTATTATAATTACTATTATTATTACTATTATTATGATTACTATTTTTATTATTACAATAATAATTATTATTATTACTATTATTATTATTAGTAGTAGTAGTATTAGTATTACTATTATTATTATAATTACTATTTTTATTATTATTATTATTAGTATTACTATTTTTATTATTATTGTAACTATTGCTATTATTATTATAATTACTATTATTATTACTAATATTATGATTATTATTTTTATTATTACCATTACTATTATAACTATCATTATGATTACTATTTTTATTATTACTATAATAATAATAATAATAATTATTATTATTATTATTATTATTAGTAGTATTAGTATTACAATTATTATTATTATTATTACTATTACTATTATTACTATTATTATTACTATTATTACTATTACTATTATTATTATTATTACTATTATTAGTATTATCGCAATGTAAAGGCTACACAACGTGAAAAAACTATTGCAGAATACCGGCAACAAAAAAAAACACAAGTGGAAAATATTTTAGAATCGGTGTTTTTCCAGTGGCTGTGAAACATGGACAGTTTTTCAAACCACAAGGACAGAAACGGTAGACTTTAGAATACCACAAGTTTTATAGTAACCCCTGGTCTCACGGGAGGTGGGACCAGAATGTCTGCATCCTGAATTGTCTCCAGTCGTCTTGACTAATGTCTTACTACTGGCTCAAGGTAGCTCGGGACTAGAGAGTGAGGTCAATGACAAGCGCAGTGTCTCACTATAATCCAAATACAGTGCAAGTGTAGTCATCAAGACAAGACCGTCTATTTACGTGGCATCATCGCGCCGATGGACAACTAATAATATTGAATTACGTGAATTGGTTAGGGTAAACCAAGGGCAGATAACGAATGGGACTTTCTGGAAATTATT